>CAJQUW010002617.1:72500-402961 GCA_907163375.1 Prostheceraeus crozeri | reverse complement strand
TAATTGAGAATCATTGTCTTTGAATCTGTTATTTTGCTCAATTACCGTTCGTGGCGCAGGTTGCTTTTGATGTGACTGATCACGCCTTAAGAACGACATTCTCCTTGGAGGCGTAGCAGCATTAAGGCAATCTAGCGGTCATCGATTTGCTAATTTAGCAAACATTACCTCTCCAAGGCTGTCATGACAAAGATTAGTTTCCTTGTGCATTATAACTATGATAAGGCAATTCCGTTGTAATTTCTTCCAAAACTGACAGTAAATTTCAGTCATATCTCACATTGAGGATTTATTAAATGCAGAGGTTACCACTCTACCTAATATAATTTACTGCAAATGCCCGATGCCTGACTCCACCGCGAAATTCTTTAGAACAGTGTGTTTGCTCCGCATTACGATAAATTCGTATGGCACGAGAAATCTTTTGGCATAGAGTAAATGAGTATTTGTAAAAAAACAAAAACTCGAGAACGAAATAATCAAAAACAGAGATCCTGATCAAGAGTAATACACAACAGTAACGCGCGCGCTTATCTGTTGCGATGATGACTTTTAGCATGCAGGCATACCATAGAAACGGCTTGCTTGCACTTTCTAACAGTGTGTCCGACATGAGACTCCATGTAAAGCCCTTGATCAAGTGAAGAGCAAGTCCCGAGCACACCTAATTTCATTTACTTCATTAACCTATTCCATCGGGTTGCAATTGCGTTCTCCTGAAGTTTCTTCATCAAAAGCAGGTGTTTTGATTTGTTTGGATTGATCTAAAGGTCCTTTTCCTGAAGACCACTTGAGCATAGTGTAGGTACTTGTTATGGTCCTCAATTACTGAATTCAACCCACCAAGTACACCAAGTGATATCAAAACTTAGTCATAAGGTCCTGTTGGACAATTTCTTCAAACATAAATATTTTTTTGTAACAGAGAAACCATGTTGGAACGGGCTGGCGTTGTACATCTCACGGGCATAAACCATCCAATCAATTGTCCGATCATAAACATTTTTCATGATTTTATAAGTCACGGACAATGAGAAAATAAGAATGGAAATATCTCCTATGGTCTCATCTGCATATTTGTCAACAAACTGGTTGAATGTGATCAGTGAAAACAATTTCATCACAAGAAACGAACTGACCCTCAGCACGGTAACACTAAGTTCACACATTTTCCATGAGATCAATTGAAAGGACGCTTTCCGTTACTATCCTTGCTAACTTTACTCCTCAAACAAACTCCCATGAAACACAGAAAGAAAACGGAAACAGAATAAAATTAACTAACACGGAGATGGAAACCGACGAGCCGGCTACTATTCATCCTGGGGTGCACGATGACTCACAACGACTGACAACAGACCAATCAGCAAAACTGATTGAATTGTCTCATATCCCTCGCTTTGCACGGTCGGTCTGAGAAACTTCTGAGAGCTTATCTTTAATGCGACATGTAGATCCATGCCCAGAAAGATACTGCAAAAACAGAAGTTGGAAAATGGCAGGTTTATTTCTGTCGGACAACGGACACGATATTTAGCTTACGATTCTATGGAGCTCCATACACCGAACCTTTGAGATGTCCTTTTTATCTATTATCACAGTACATGCCACGTGTAAGACCTCGTGTAGACCACGTGTTTCCGTACACATTCCAATTTGTTAGATCGTTGATAAATCTGTGTCATAAAACTTTATTCGCTAGCAATATATTTTATTTATTAGGACGGGAGCTACTGACCAACAACTTTCTTCTAAATTCGCGCCACAAAGGGCTTAATAGCATGGATTTGTAGATCTTGAAACGCGCAGAATACGCGAAAATCCAAATTCTATGAGTGTCACAGCAAGTCGCTTTCCGGTTTACAGGTAAGGTTGAAGAATTCCCATTGGAATCCAATGATTAAATTTCAACACGATCTCAATATCTCTATGGATTGTGAAACACTTATGGCAATTTTTCGTACATTATTCTTTTTGCAGAAAAGGAAACTATTTATCAGAATGCCATGAAATTTGAAAACATGATTCGAGTTTCAGAGAACATCAACTTTCGATAAAGACAGTTTTGAATTGAGAGTCCCATCAGTGATTCCAGCCTTTGATGTTTGAGACGAAATGAGCTACCAACAACATCGCCAAAACTTAAAGTCAAAACATGAATATTTTACTCACTTTAAATTGAGTAGAGGCCTTCTCAAAAGCATCAAAATACTAAATCCATGTATCAAAGTCAAGTCTAAACCGTTTCGTCTGAGGCACTTCTATTGATCTGAAATCGTCTATAGCCGGTCTACAAGTTGGAGTTACGTCAGCTTGATGCCCGCCCTGTCGAATTGTATGTCAATTGCAGAACCATAGGTGTTTCTATCTACTTACAACAACAAAGATCTGAATTAGCCTGATTTAACTCTGATCCATAGCAAATTAACAACTACTTTCTTTCTACCTTAAATCCTCCTATATAATGCACATAGGGCCATTGTAAGTGGCCACATTGACTTTACCATGCCTTTTCCGGGCTCTAAAATACCATTGAGACATCCAGGGAGGTGGCGATCAAGTACGGCCAACCCACTTTTATTCTAAAAAAAATGCGTCTCAACAGTGATTAGGTAACAGACATCACATTACAAAAGCCTATTTGTCGTGTGAAACTCCCTTATCTTTATACTACAGAACGGTAAACAAATGAAGTCACACGCGACTATAAATCAAGTTATGCAGCATCCCTGGACTTCATTTGCAGGATCAAAAAAAATGGAAATAAGAAAGCAAGTAACAAAGTACATACAACACGACGTTCCGCATCACAAAGACCATACACATTCATCGTGAAGGCATGGGTATGAAATTTGGTTGAATGCGGGTGTAGATTGTTTCTCCAGACTACCAATGAGTATGTCCGCTCTTTGAGACGAAACGACCGAATTTTATTTAGTTACTAGCCTTACAGAGAGCAGTTTAGCATAATAAAAGATGAAGTTCCTTTCGTATTGATACCTCCATTAACTATAAATGCTAGTGTTTTGTCTCTCCACAATTACGATTTCCGTAAGAAGCAAAAACTAATGAAGATTTGTTATAACCGGAACAGCACTTCTTGAACATCAGTTGCCTTATGGTAACCCGGGGGGGGTCATTGCATAGAATCATGTCAGTATATACACGCATATCTTCATGTACAACTATATGAATGCTTGATTGTAGCGTTTTAACCACATTTGTTAGCACATTTTCGAGGCTTTTGTGGTTTCAGAATGTGTTGCAAGTTTTGAAAATGGATGCAAAATGAAAACGTTTTGAATTGACTAATCTTATTAATTAAAAAATGCTGAGACAACATATCGACAAGTAGCAGATGAACAATACAGTCACAAATTCCAGGAGAAAATCCGAATGAAATCTCTATTGTCGTATGTATAAGTTTTCAATGCTTATAAAAACAATTGCAGCTCAGGATGGGGAAATCTTGATAACTCTTAAGTGTTACGAAGTTTGAGGTTGTGGGCTAAAACCTCACTTTCCGTTGCATAACGATGATTCTGTCCGCTAATATGATAATCCTGAGATTACTGATCTTGGCAAGATGTAGCTCAGGGACAAATTTGAGAATAAATGCATTACAAACGCGAGCAGCTTCAGATTTAAAGACAACAAAACGATCAACGGTTGTCTGACAAATTCCCCTCATCATGCAATCGTCACACACGAATCCTTGAACTTCCTGAAATCACAGGTTAGTAGCCGTTAGGTAAACTGGTGCCAAATTTTAGCCGGCAATACAATTCTTGATTGAAAATGTTATGCAAGAAGTTTTGCGTTATATTCTAAATAGACAATGGCTAGAAAAAATTTAATTAAAAACTTCCAAACCCAGTAAGGGTTGCACATTCATTATAACAGATTTTAGTCCGGCAGCCAGAAAACGAGTTTCAACAAAGGAACAAGGCCCGAAAATGAAGACTCTACACAGAGTGATGAACACCCTATGCCTCCTAAACGAATCGTACACGTACATGCCGAGTCCTAGTGAGTTCCTCTTCTTAGTCAGACAGAATTCAAAAGAAAAACACATGTAAATCCAATGGGACACAGATTGCAGTTTTTGGCTTATAATGAAATGGTTCTATGATTTTATCCTCTGAATAAGCTAAAAGTATTAAACACCCATTCACATAAATTTTTGACATGGAATGTCCTTCAGGTCATATCCTATGATGGTGCATATTGCCTAGTAATATATGCCATCTGATCCGACAGTGTTATGTGGAGGAATGTGGTTGAAAAGTGGATAAAGTTGCTACAAAATGTTTGTGTTTGCCGACATTATGAGGCTCGCCAAATCTAAATGTGTCAAGCTTTAATAGACAGGGGTGCATGAAACATGAAATGAAATGACCTGAAGACATTCCATGGCCAAAAATTATGGCTCTAGCCTTTATTGCTTTTCGTTTAAAAATCAGAGAAAACACAGAAAATTTCATTTTAGGCCCAAAAGCTGCAATCCTTATTCCCATTTTGATTTACATAGTGGTTTTCTTTGGATTCCTGTCTGACAACAAGAGAAACTCACAAGAACTCGGCAGACGTGCCTATTCGTGGGAGGCATAGGGTGTACATCATTTCTGTGAGAGTCTCATTTTCGCCTTGGTTCCCCTTTAGAGACTCGTTCTGGCTAGCCGAGACTATTACTCGTAGTTCAAGATTCTGCTAGTGTATCATGTTAAATCTCTTCAAGAAGCTCTTTTCGGATTTCGAAAGTTGCGTGCCTTGTCGTTGAGAAGTTGGGGTAAGACAGAAATCAGGGGTCAATTGTTTTCTTACAGAGGCTTCCAAGAAGATCGATCCTCCTCTTCATGCGTTCACAAGATTTTACCAAGGAGAATTGCATGGTTGATTTTTGCTTCAATCGACACTCATTTAAGAGTTTTTTTGTAATCACTTTTATAATGACTTTAAATCACAAGCAAATAAATTATTGTTATCTCAATTTGTTTGCAGATTTCCAAAATGCTTGATAACAGTCGTCTCCACAGGAAATTCACATTTGAGTGCATGATGGAATTTAATTCACATCCAATATGATGAAGAGCTGTTTTTAACGAATGCTGCTTATATCTGTTCGTAGATGCCATCATACTAAATTGTAAATGTTTCCGAACATTATCTCTGGAAAATTAATGGTGCGCAGCATGAAAATTTTCTACTTTTCAGACACATGTCTCCTTTGTCGTGGAATGGCCCACAAATGTGCGGTATATAAAAAAGGCGTCATTATCCGCATCTCTTTTGTTTTACAACAAAGTCGATCATTATCAACGTGCACCTTTTACTTTCAAGTCTGAAAGAAGAAGGCTTCGCTGGCGAAAAACAATGTCCACGATTAACTTGACAATAATGAAACTGCAATGTTCTTCATGCTGGTCGTGTCACTATCACAAACCGATTCTGGAACTTTGCATTTACATTTTTATCTCTGAAAATTTCAACAATGTTCCGACCATGCATATGAAATTTTCGTCGTGGGGATCGACAATTCTTCCATCATTAACCTTTGCCTCAAATGCACCTACAGTTATTATTGATGACAGCTTCCAATAAGGCGTCACACCGATTAGCAGAAGTCCGAGAGTCAAATAACGTCAAAAGACATGACAAACTCACAGCATTAAGCCAGCATGAAGAGCGCGTGTACTTGTAGAAAGGATAACATTTTACTAAATCAGTCTGACTTCAGTAGGGCCTAATAAATAAATTCAACAGGGCTTCAAGAGCAAGTGAGTGAGTGAATGAATGAATGAGTGAGCGGAGACAGATGAGTGAGTGAATAAATGAGTAAATGAATGAGTGAATAAATGAATGAATGAGTGAGTGAGTGAGTGAGTAGCGAGAAAGTGAGTGACTGAATGATGAATGAGTCAGTGAGTGAGTGAAAAAATTAATGAATGAGTGAGTGGGTGAGCGAGCGAGTCTGGGATAAAGTGAATGAATGAATGAATGAATGAGACAGTGAGTGAGTGAGTGAGTGAGTGAGTGAGTTGAGTGAATAAATCAATTAATGAGTGAGCGAGGTGTGCGTGAGAGTGAGTGAGCGAGCGAAAAAGGTGAAGTGAATGAATGAGTCAGTGAGTGAGTGAATAAATGATGAATGTGTGGATGAGTGAATGAATGAGTGTCTGTGAGAGAAAGTGAGTGAATGAATGAGTGGATTGAGAGAGAACGAGTGAGTGAAATGAAATGAAATCCGTGAGTGAGTTGAGTGAGTGAGTGAGTGATTGAGTGAGTAAGGTGATGATGAATAAATCAATTGAATGAGTGAGCGAGTGAGTGAGCGAGAAAAGTGAGTGAGTGAAAAAATGAGTAAATTGAATGAAGTGAGAGTTAGTGTATGAGTGAGTGAATGAATGAGTTGATTGAGAAGAGAAAGTGAGTGAATGAATGAATGAGTGAGCGAGAACGTGAGTGAGTGAAATATTGAGTAGATGAATGAGGTGAATGTGTGAGTGAATGAATGAAATGAGTGAGTGAGTGAAATGAATGAAATGAGTGAGTGAGTGAGTGAATGAATGAATGAATGAGTGAGTGAGTGAGTGAGAAAAAATGGAGTAAATTAATGAGTGAATAAATGAAAGAATGAGTGAGTGAGCGAGAGATTGGGTGAGTAAATGAATGAATGAGTGTGTGAGTGGAGTGAGTGATTGAGTGAGTGAATAAATGAAATGAGTGAGTGAGCGAGAGAGTGTGGTGAGTAAATGAATGAAAAGAGTGAGGTGAGTGAATAAGTGAATGAGTTAGTGAGCGAGAGAGTGGGTGAGTAAATGAATGAATGAGTGAGTGTGCAAGTGAGTGAGTGAGTGAGCGATAAAGTGAGTGAGTGAGAAATAATTGAGTAAATTGATGAGTGAATCAATGAATGAATGAATGAGTGAGTGAATAGATGAATGAATGAATGAATGAGTGAGTGAGCAGGAAAGGTGAGTGAGTAAATAAATTAAATTGTAATAAATGTGTGAGTGAGTGAGTGAATGATGAGTGAGCCAAGAAAGAGAGAAAGTAACGACAAAAAAGCGACTAAAAAAACAAGAATATTATCTAGCAGTGCAGATATTGGCTAAAATCCTACAGGAAATTCATCAAGGAAGACTGATGATGAATGGCCTTGTTACACATACGTGTACGTCTGTGTGTTGTTACTAATTCGATTAATTTGGTAGGTGCTAACCGCGATAAAGTACTAGCTACTTGACTGGACAACTTAAAGACCAATTTTGGATAAGGAATCTGACATTTATTGATCGAATGATTTATATAACATAATAATTGTTCTTAAAAACTTAGATGTTCAGACACTAAGAAATATTACATAGCCACCATGTACTATAAAGGAATATCATTGCTGGGATTTTTGATTCAATTTTGAATCCTCGATTGATAATTGATTGCGATAAATCCAATACGCGAATTTAACATGTTCAAATAACTTATATACGTTCGTGGAATGAGCCCACGTAAGAACTGTAATAGTGTACTAAATGGACGTCATTGAAAGTCTTTGACAATTCTTAATTTTTATGATAGTAACGCCTTCACTGAAATCATCTGAATGACTTTGCCTATGAAAAGCATGCGTTTGATTGGCATTTTCTGCGAGGATAAGCTAATTGTACAATCTGATCAAGACCCTTATAAAGACTATGAATGATTAATGCAAGTGAATTTTCTTTGGATGTTTTAGCAGGACATACAGATGGAAAGTGGTGCGAAATCAAAGCTACTTACAAAACTAGGGTAAATCAATTTACGTAAGCACTCTTGTTCGTCATTCAGTCGCTACGAAAAAGACTTGTTTTCCTATTGGAATAATCCAATAGGAAAGCCAATCACATTCGTAGAGAGTGAGCAAGAGCGATATTGGTTTCGTAACCCTTTGTTATTCTCTTGCGTAGTTCCAAAATCAACAACAGCTTTCGTACTCTAACAGTTTACAATACACTGCTAATTGGTAAGGTCTAGTTATATTGAAGTGACACAAAGATATGGCATTTCACAATGTATTTCTGCCAATTTCTTCGTCCAACTGGATTTAAAGATGAATTCACAAAATGTCATGTTAAAACATAACTAACAAGTTAATATTTTCTATCTAATGTGAAATGTATAACAAATTAAATTAAAGTCCGACGCGGGAAGACCAAGAACCCAATACATCAATAACATTAACGAAGTGGTCAGGACTCAAGCCGCGTTTAAGCCAGCTGAATCAAGACCGACGCACGTAATCGCAAGCTTGGCAAGCAATCTCCAACGGGTCGGTTTGAATTTTCAGGAAAAAATATGCCGCAATATAATGTAAAGTGATGTGAAATGCAAATCACAATAAATCTTATCTAGTTAAATGCTACAGCAAATCAAAGAGAAAATATCCACGACTGTATGTACCGAAAAAGTTATTTGACAGTAGGATGTAATATATATAACTTTTTGCTAGGTGACTTGAAGCTCTTACATACGAATGAGGATGAATATGCCATAGGGCTTCGTATATAAAAAAATACCAACTCGCATTTCATCGTAAAACAGCCAATCACAGATGAAATATTTCGTATCAGTACATACCAATGACATACGAAAGTAATTGAGCTTTTCGCATGAAAAACATTCCAGATCTCTGTAAACATACGTGATTCTCGCATCAAATTTAGTTTCAAATTGTATGTGAATTTGGCATATGTTTGCATGTCATTTTCGTAGCCAGCGATTTAAGGTTAAAATCGTGGTGTATATTACACCAAACTAGTAATATGAATATTACATGTATAAAATGAGTTGATGTAATTCTAAGCAATTATGATAATCTATTTAGCAGCATTTTGAGAACTTTTTGTCTTTTCAACTTTGCAGTCTCTTTTTTATTTGAAAATTTGGCATGCTTTCAATTTTTCCATGCTGGAAATCGAAACTCATAGGTGGCGACCAATGAGTGCTTGTACAAGTTATTGTAGTTTGAACTATAGGGCCAACCATTGTCTGTAATCGTCTGCCGATAATTTGTGGTCTTGATCAATGGACACTTTGGCCATATGAAGAGATTTTTGAAAATTATATTTATTGTCTTATCAAAAAAATTCCAATGCATGATATCATTTGTGGCTTTTGATATTTCTGTGAGTATTTCAGAAAATCCGGATTAAAAATGTGGTTTTCAGCAATTGAAATTTTGAGAAAATTGAATGAGGTCTGGTCGAAATAAAGAATACAGGACATTTTCTAATTCACAATTGCTCATTTGTGATGGATTCCAAATTAATTTTTCCTTTTGATGCAAACAACTAGACGCAACTATTTCGTCATTTAAGGATAGTAATGACATCAATTTTAATTGAGAAAAGTTTGTATCGGTCAAGACAACTTTTGGCGGACAAACGCTAATTGCGAAAAAAATCCCAAATCAATGTAAATACAATCCTGAATTGTAGCATGATTTTAAGCATAGCTCATGCACTTTTGCATGATGCAGCAGCATCATTATGCATATTTAAAACAGATTTTGACTACATTTTCTTTCCCGACGATTGACTTCTCATGCTTGAACAAGGCGTTTTTGATACTTTCTCCTGCCTTAGGCTAAATGTTTCATGAAGAATACTTTGGCTAGAGTGATTTTGAATTCATGATGACCGAAAAGAGGAGATCCTATAGATCAGGATGAAACAAATTATGAAAATCGGTTCAGAAATATAGTTTTTGCAGACGAAAGACGCGTCTTTTGACAAATGCTATATAGAATGGATTCACCATATGTGAATTTTTACTTTAGCTATTTAATCTGATCAGCAGAAGCTGCTTTGCAACTATGTTACAATTTTAAATATCAAAATAATCAATGCAATTTTCAGAAATCAAAACAAAAAAAAACTTAAATATAGTGTTGATACAATGCTCCGGCTGAACCTACAAAAGTGCATAAAGTAGGCCTGCTCTTTGATCGATAAACTCCCTTAAGTAGCCATTCATTATTTAGTTATTGAGTTCGTCCGGTCCAGTTCGGCTGGCAATACGAAGCACCGACAAAATTCATAGTTTTCTAAATTTCAGTTTTTTTTTTTCATTTAACTAAAAAGAAATTTCGGCTGTTTGCTTATCTTCGTACTTGGTTTGTGTTCGACAAGTTGCACCACTATACATAAACACAAACTCCGTGTCATTTGAACTGAGGATCTTGCATTTGAGCTGAGATTTTGCTTCAAGGATCCGATCTGAGGTTGATCCTGTCCGTTTCCACCAACGACGAGAACCGTGTCAGCAATCCTCTAAAATTATCATGAACGCGCTTACTAGCAATACAAAATACCATGGCAGAATAAGACTCCACACCACATACTCTTTTTGTATACACACAAATCAGGACCAAAATCTTTTGATGGACAAAGTTTGCAAAGATACATAATAACAGGCGCCGATTAGTACAGAAAACAACTTTAAAACATGACACAGTTCTTGTATAATGACAATAGCATACTTGGAGATATCGCGTGATCGAGCTGCTTCGGCATGCGAGTGGAAGCAGTGTGGGCAGCGGGTCTCACGTGATGGCCACTTCGGAACGTGCTCACGGATTCGATCACCGAGTCTTTCAGTTCGGCCCAAGTGCTTGCATCCACAAAATAGTGTCGTGTCACACACAAACACAAACACAAGAAACGGTTTTCGTCAAAATTGTGTTTCACTTTTGTCAAATTGTAATAGTTGTAACTTCTGTTCCAGCGTAGCACCTGAAGAAGAGTTTGGCCGAAACATGTTGTGCCAATTCATTTAATTCAATCTTTTATTCTTTTTTTTAATAAAACCACAATAACCTCAGAGATTAAGAGTCAACTGTAACCTATCATAATTTCGTCAAGTGACGTGACTTTGCAAATCACGTTGTTTTCACTTTTTATGCGAAATATCACACCGATCTGGTAGAATCATGAACACAGATTGTTTTAAGTCGTCCAATCCACTCGCCCCCCTCACGTCCTCCGATCTAAAATTCGACATGTCATAAATCACTTTAATTTCATGCCAATAAAATCATTTTCACCAATCTTCCATCACGTAATGACCTCAACAAACTCAGCATTACAACAATAACGGCGAAATCGAGACATGTGAAATCTGACCTTCATCGCCGTAACCGAAAATTTGGCAATCCATCTATTAAGATGAATGATTCGAGAGTCACGTTTGATGATGTCAAATTGCATCAGACAACCGTATGAATGGAAAACATTCGTCCGCCTTCAAGAATTACAAGATAAAAATCGTTCATTCTAAAATAGAACCGATCATAGTTGCAATTTCATCAAACTTGGGAGCAGAAAACTGATCTTGGTCAACAAAGTGGTGTTGAAAAAGGAATTGTTAGTTCAATCCGCGCACATCATCCAAAATTCATAACCTCTGTCTCCTCCCGATATGCAGATGACTGGTATATACAACGACTGAACACTAGAGATCTTGACAATAGTCACAAAATAGACACTGCAGGCAACACCCAAATTAAGAGAACTTCGAAAGAATTTTCAGACTTTGTCTTTTCTATTCGTCTCTGAGTGCATGTGAATATATATAAAAACATTCAATCGAAATAACGAGATAAAGTGCGAAGATTTAAATGGATCAAAATAGAAAGTCGATTGAAGCGAAACAAGAAGTTCGAAGCTAGAAGTTGAAAATTGTGATGAGGGACTAATTATTGAAATTATGTGATAAGAAGCGTTACGCAGACCGCTGCTAAGGAATGTAATGCGCTTAAACCTATATTTTTCCCCGGAGGATCGCCAGGCGTTTTCCAACAACAAAATGTTTGTAATTGCTCGAAAACTTATTGGAAGCTAGGACTGAAAAATTTTGCTATGACATTATAGCTTCTGCATGTTTTTGATAATCAATAAAACTTTGACTACGATGCCACACATTAAGAAATAAGACCTGTTATATAAATGCACCTTTGATGAACTGAACGCGTTTTCACAGCTCCTCCCTACAAAAAATCGGCATCCTTAATACTAATCAGGTATCTACCTATAACCAAAAAACCCATGATGTTAAGTAGTAGATATGTTCATTGACCTACGAATGTATCTGTGTGATTATTATTTGATTAATAAATGACAATACCACATAAATACCTACTCACAAAAGAGTAATAAGTAGTTTTGGTAGTTATAATGCACAAATAACATGTAATTTAATCCCATGTACCTACAGATGCGGATACATTATTCTGGCCTGAGCGTCGTTAAATAATTATTATCCGGGAGTCAATGAAGGTGTACCCTCATCAATAACGTCATCATAACCCTCATCTCCGACATGTAAACTATCATGATCACAATAAGTCCCACTTCTCAATTTTTTGCTAATTATTGATTAAACTAGCCACTAATATCATATTACTAAATTATGGCAGCGATATTGAATGCTGCGAGATTCTCTCTCGAATCTGAAGTAATCCATTCATTTGATTTATGTTGTGTAATGTCAATACCAAATACATATTCGACCAGTCGGTTCGGAGTTTCAGTTGATAACAGCAAAAGCAAGAACACTTTCAGTGTGAACTCTGTGTTTTTTATTTGGTCAAGCAGTCAATAATAAAAGTCAAAGTTACAGGAATTTTCCGGCCCTCTTGGCCCTTGTCAACTGTTGATGTTTGCATCACCCTTACGTGCATATATCCCCCCCCAAAAAAAACCCCATTAAATAAGGCCATCAATGGACATAGATCAGCAGTGAATATGGCTAACAAGAGGTATGACGTCATTTCTTGTTTCCTATTAATCTTAGGTTTTAAGACTGTCAATATATTTACATTCGTCGATAGTAGATATCACGAGAATTAGTTTTCTTTGATAGAATCTCAATTTTAAAATTAAATCAATCCTAGTATTATTTCCATGCAACAACGTATGCAGCGCTAGCGCATTATTTTCGTTTCTTTTATTTATGCCGCTTTTGTGTTCATGGTGGCGAATTTTAAACTGACGAGATGTTATACCCATACAAAACTGGTTGCAAATCGCACAAGTATACTTGAATACTACATAGCGATCAGCACAAGTAATACTGTTTGCTGATCTGTTTGCAAACTGGAAATTGCCAAACGTACAAGTGTTTTTTTATTTTTTGATCTATTCCTCATGAAGTTTTCCAGAGACTTGTTAGGTTTTACACAACTCACTAGGTTGCTGTCCAGCCTATGTTTTAAGTAATATCACAAAATCGTGTTTAGGTAGTTGAAAAAGAAATAGTTAATTAGCCATAAATAAATAAATTATTACCCGCAAAGAAAACCTCTTAATACCAACCCAAATTATACGAGCATCTTGATATTAAAAAACTTATTAATAATTCACAAGACTTGATGTTGATCTGCTTACCTGACAAGGTCTGAAAGTCCTAATGACTTGATAATTCAAGCAGAATCGTTTAATAAACGTTTATTATGTAATTGTGACAGAGGGATAATTCGAAGGAATTTCATATAATAGGCGCTATCCTAAACCTTAATCTAAATGATAAACTCATCGTGATGACACTTAAGCCTTTCCCATCTGGACTAAATATAAATAAAAATAATAATCCTAATCAGCGTCACGTAACGTTTATCTATATATATAATCATAAAAAAAGGAGATTAAAACTGAACATGTGAAACGCATCTGTAGTTGTCTCAAAATAACTTAAGTTTTAAATAAATCTCCCATCATAACCACCTTTCACCATCACACAACCCTTGGGCACTCACAACCCAACCACCACACATACCTCCCAAGAAAACCCTAACACCCCACCTCCACCCGACAACCCCAACAATACGAAGACACACCACACCAAGAACCCAAACTAAAAACCCCAACCCCATAAAAAACCCCCACCCACCCCCACCAACCCATCCACGACACCCACAACCAGAACCCACTCCACATCCCACACCACCCACCGCTAAATACTTCCCCAGCCAACCACACGCACCCCCCAGCTGTCACCCCACACCACACCAAACCTTGCACCTCAGAATCGCCCAAGACCCACCCCCAATTCAATAACCCCTCAACATCCGCGGCGGCTCACCACGCCCCTACCACAACCCCACGTGTGCAGCCCCCCAAACGCCAAAACCCCCTCTGAAGTTAGACGTTATCTACAACCCATAGATGAAAATTAAACAGAACCTTTGCAACATTAAAAGCTTAAAAATGAATAAAATATGCACCCGATAAAAAATAAAATATAATAAAAATCATATGAAAATTAAAATTCAAGAAATGAAATGATGAACTCTTAAATGAAATAAATATTAAAACGAAACGTTAAAAAAGGAGTAATAAATGAAAGAAAAACAGTAAAAGTTTTCGAATTTTTTATCACATCCGTCACTGATGAAGGGTAGAATCAAATTTGGAAACTTCTTGGGTTTTTGAGAACGCTTCTGTTTGGTATGTAGTATACAAGTATATACTTCTGTTTGGTGATGCAAACATCAACAGTTGACAAGGGGCCAAGAGGCCGAAAATTCCTGTAACTTTGATTTTATATCATTGACTGCTTGACCAAATAAAAACACAGAGTTCACACACTGAAAAGTGGTTTCTTGGCTTTTGATGCTATCAATACCAAATAGTTAATATATCAATCGTTGACTTTGAGACAGATAAATCAATTAGTTCAAGAAATCATTGAATAAACTTTATGTCGACTATAGTCGACTTTGGTAATAAACGTTTTTTTTGACACAATTCATGAAAATTAAGGATTTTTATCCTCCCCAGATGTCTGAAAATCACTTCCTATAAGTATCTGATCTTCTCTGTGATGTAAAGCTAATCTTTCCACTTTGAGCCGACTGAAATACCTCACTTCATCAAGTATTGAACGTATCAAGTCGACTAGTCGACCCAGGGAAGTTTACCGGTGAAATTCAAGCCGACAAGAATTTTACAGGTTGCACAATTACCTAAATGAGGTGTCTGACGGGCTGGATTACTCCGCTAAGCGATCTAACACACTTTCTTATCATCAATGAATTGCTCCACATGTAATTTATCACTTCTCATTGAAGAAGCACTTCTGCAATTATTGAAACAACATACCACTGACCAGACGTAAAATAATCTGAATTGCACGCCAAGATACTCGACACACATACAAAACTGTCTTGTCATTTTTAGAGTGATTCTGTTGGAGAATTGTTAGATTCTTTTGATAATACAAGATGGCACATTTACATCAACATGTAGCTGCATCATATTCATTGAATGGACAAGGTTTGTTATACTCTGACTGCAATAATTTCAAATTCATCATCAAAATTTGCCTCTTTTGAGAGATAAGGCTTTCATAATACTCCAGGTTATCTTACCCAAGATTCACTCTCATATCATAGCACTACAGCGCTCTCAACTTGCTGCTTTGAAAAGAAAGAGCCCAACCTTAGAAAAAGATAACCTCCGACAAAATCCAAAATCATCAGCGCTCTGTTCGATTGATTGAAATGTCAGTATTTAGCACTGAATGACCCAAGATGACAATGCCAACGTTCTTGCTATACGTGTTCCATGCGACGAGAAATTAAGATGATGAGCATAGACTGCAACATAGAATAAGAATGATGAAATCTCCGAAGAAGTGAAAGCTGTTCAATCGCCTCTTGTTGTCCAATCAAACACACTTCCCAGGCAACCCAGTGGTCTTCAACGTAGACCCAATATGACGGCATTCATCAGCTGACAAACATATTCGTATTTCATCAATTAGTAAGCAACAAAGAAGATGCAAACCTTTATAGAAAGAAGCTACTTCGGGAAGGTAGGCCCTACTCTTTGTAACGTTGACTTGCACCATAGAATAGGTATATTAGGTAGAGTGGTAACTCCGCATTTATTACATCTCCAATGTGTATACACTTTCGATATTATTAAATGAACTCGTGGGAGATACAGATGGTGTTAGTCACCAACATGTTTTTGCAGTTTTGAAGAAATGTTTGTTAAATTAGCAACTCGAGAATCAAAGACAATGACTTCAATCAACTTTGAAAGATGTAAATGGTTTTCCACATCACTATTCAAATCAAGAAGTGAAACATAAATTTAGTGAATCATGAATTTTTGACGATGAAAATTGAATAAAAAAGTTGAAATTTCAGCCAAGAAAGCACAATAAGATCTCGAACTGGGGGGTTTCTTGAAGACTTCCATTATAATACAATCATGAAATTCCCCTTGATAATCACCTTGATTTCCGCTTAGCTAGGATGCTTATTAGCAAATATTCATTCCTTTTGATATCCAACTTGCTTAATACTTATATAGGAGAGTCATCTCGGTAGTATATAAATTGGCAAATTTTGAATTTTTTTTAAAAGTGCTCAAATAGTTTTTGGACCACGGGAAAGTAATCTCCGCAAAAAAATGAATCTTTTCATATAAAAATTTTCACTGTACACTTTTTTTGAGTCGACACTCACCTATATATCCTACTCTATGACTTGTACTTTGAATACTTCTTGACATTTCATCAGCAATAGATTCCAATGATCGGCATCACCCTCTATATTTTGAGCTTTGTGTCAAATTTAACGTGTACCTGCCTGGGTCGACCGTAGTCGACAAATATGAATTTTGAATAAATTGAATAATGTTGCAAAAATCGGATTTCTTTGCGCTCTTCAAGGATGGAAAAAGTTATTTGATTGAGAAAACTTACGAAGATCAATGAATAAAAAATCTGGGAAATAACGGGTAAACAACGCCTCACAATATTTTGATGCTCTTATTCACTTGGATGTGCAGTTATTGCGTTTTCTTCTGCTCAATAGATGCTTGGCATAGTAGCAGACTATTTGCCACAAATCTCTATTTGATTTATATTCAGCGCACGGCTTAACCATCCCCATAAAATCAATCATACATCCAACATAATTTTCAACAGATACTCAAGAAATCATGTGTTGAAAAAGTGTAATTTAAAATTAAAACTATCATGTATAACAAGAGCTTTACCGAGTTGGAAAAACCTGATGCCATCAGTTGAAAGAGCATGCCAATTAAAACTATAGAACCATAGGAACATGAAAGCTCAAAATCGCCCGAGCGAAACAGTGGTTATTGGTCACTCTCCAATCAACTTTGCAGATAATAGCGCAAGTACTGTATTCTTGTATTCCGTAGCTCTTAAAAAACTACATGTAACATATGTCTTATTTGTCATTTCCCAACGCGCTTGCTTTCCAATTCCTCCCACATATTCCATTGGAAATGCACAAAAGACAATAATGCAAACATCGCTTTCTGGCAGATCAGGAAGTGCATGTGTTTCTTTGAAGTCTTCAGTGACTATTAGTTGATTTCAACGCGTGCGAAGCTGAAATCATGCTTGCGAGGATATGAGGTAAAAGAAATAAGCTTGAGAGTTCCATCATTCAAGTTTTAATAGGAGCTGGCATACAGAATAGGCCTAAGCCATAAGTCACAAGCCGCCTTTGATTTCGGAGGCAAACATGGTAATCCATAAGCCATAAGTCGTCACCCAGGTCCTTGGGCGATGAGCTTCAATAGAGCCGACATTAAAAAGCTTTCATACT
Source organism: Prostheceraeus crozeri (assembly GCA_907163375.1). Classification (NCBI taxonomy): domain Eukaryota; kingdom Metazoa; phylum Platyhelminthes; order Polycladida; family Euryleptidae; genus Prostheceraeus; species Prostheceraeus crozeri. Next base: position 385,332 of record CAJQUW010002617.1, on the reverse strand, counting down.
TTCACAATGCATTGTTTGTTGCGTATGTGTATGTGCCAATGCTCTTGCGAAAGTTAGAAAAATGTTATGTATTTCCTTCTTCTATGTGCTTCTGTTGTCTGCGATGAGAAAAATATTGTCAGAGGAATTCTGCTTATCGCTTATGGCTAATGGAGGATCGCGACGTGACTTGCGACTTACTTATTCTGTACATCTCTGGCCTACACTGTAAACCAGCACCTCCTAAAATCGAGGAAATCTGCATCCTAAAGCGCCACACACTAGAATTTTAGGAGGTTGCGTGAAACAGAGTGTTGACATACTAAAGAGAACAATAACTCTAGTGCGCTAGCCTCCTAAAACGCTCTACTTTAGGATTTTTTATTAGTTACGAATAGTGTCTTGCTTTAGTGTGTGATTTAGGAGGTGCTGGTTTAGAGTGTACGTAGTGAGTAAAAGGAAATTCTTAGTGCCTTACCGATATAGGAAAAATTGCCGCTCATCGCTTGCGGATTGCTGTGGATTCCTTTAAAATGGTCCGATCACTACGATTCCTTCAATTTCGAAGAATTCAGACAATTGTGCAAAAGGTTTGTCGATGACGGTGGTCCCTCATTACCAATCGTTGGACGTTGCATCATTATTAAAAAAACACGAAAAAACGTCTTCGAAAAACTTCTTCCTAAAGTCGCGCACGAGCTTCTTACTATTTTTAATTTGTAGACTGTTACTCAGCAACAGGAAGACGACAATTCATAAATCATATTCTCCAATCGTCTTACAAGTTATATGCAGTGCTGAACATTGCAAGATCCCATTTGTTTATGTAGATCCGTGTACTTCCGAGTTAGGTGCACTTAATCACGCAATGATCAAGCATTCATCTAATCACCCAAAATAAGATTTGTCATTTTTATGATTGTGATTACACTGTTAAGGCAGACATCTTCCAGAGTAGGCAGAAATGTGATACTCCTCGTAGCCAGTAGATTACCCTTAAAGATCATGAAAACGTCATAAAAACCGATGTTATTGTTGCAGATAAACAGACTGTCCTGATCACAAAATGATATTCACAGAAGTTATTATAGTACCATACATTTCATGAAGTGAAGACGTGGATTTAGCAGAAGATATTGAAATGAGATTGACAATTCTTATTTATTCTTCAATTCGACGTCTTACTTCGATTGTATTTCGACAATTGTAGACGGTTTCCACGTTACTTGCGTGTATGATGCTTCTCGGTCATTCTTGCTGATTGTTTTAGTTTCCTGCGAGCCATTAAATATCGTCTGATCAGCGCTAATTATGATCTGCTATGAATCGGTTCAATATCTATTCAACAAAAGTCTTATTGTTCAGCATTTATTTCATCTGATAGACTTATCCATAGAAATCCGACGTTTCTCCTTTCATCAGTTAGTGGGATTATAATGTAAAATAGCTGTTTGTTGTTAAATAAAGTGATTAAATGAATGTTAGATCATTATATTACAGATTGTTTCATAAAAAATGGATCACCCTTAAACATTGCCTTAACTTCAACTTTGTTTAACTCCGCCAAACTTGAACGAATTTCTCTGAAATTTGGAAGATATGTCAGTTGTGCTTACTAATATCATTGTTGGAAATTTCAAGCATGAATATTGAGTTGTTTTCCTGTTATAGATAAAAAAAGTAGTAGATAATTTGATCTTCATTTAGCAATGTTACACAAAATCATACCTCACTCTTATAAAATTACATTTGTTTCCTTTGTTATGTAATATGTTGTTCTACAAGCCAAAAGCTATCAAGCAAAACAAAAATAAAGAAAATCGGTCAATCAGAGCCAGTATAGCACCATTATTCATCAACGATAATGTAGCTGCTACATGTGATTAACTGGACTTCATGTTCCATAGCTTCCTGACTTCGTTGCGGTGGTGTTGGCAGCACTCCTGATTGCTTTCAGCTAGAAATCTATCTCTTACCGGTTGAAAACAATACAAAGCACAAATGAACAATAACGAGATCGCATTCACAAAAGGCAAAGTGTCAGCCTTGCTAGAACTAGTGTTTTCTTTGCGAGCTACAAGCAAGCGACTAAATGTCCCTTACACAAATGTGCATCGATGGCATAATGATGATTTTCGACTCTGTCGTAAAGAGGGCTCTGGCCGTCCACGCAAAACATCCAAACGTAGAGACCGCCTAATTTTGAGATTTGTTAAAGTTGATCCAAGTCTCTCGTTAACTGAGATGGCTGCACTAGTCCTCGTCTATTTCTAAGTCCACTATTCGTAGAAGACTTATTGAGTCGAATTTCAAGACCTGTAAGAGGCCCTCTCAGATCGGATTATCAGATCAGCATACAAAAAGAAGTCATTTATGGATGATAATGCTACGTGTCACAGGAGTAGTAGAGTCAACTTAAGCAAGTCTCAATTAGGGCTTAGGACATTATCTTGGTCAGCTCGTTCTCCTGATCTGAATCCCATAGAAAATGTATGGAGTATTCTAAAACGTAACGTTCGTCGTTCACTGCTACCTACAGATGGCGTATCACAACTTACGTCACTGTTAAAAAGAGAGTGGAGAAAGTTAGATCAGTCAAAAATCAACGCTATCATCGAATCAATGCCTAGACGAATTGGTAATGTCATTGACAATAAGGGTAGGGCCACAAAATATTAGCTTCTTAAGAACCGTTACTGTATCATAGCTTATCAGATTATATAAGGACATTTAAATATATTAGGGACATGAAATAACATGAAAGATGCTTTCTGTATCATACTTATGTTTTATTTAGTCAAATTTTAGGATGATCCACTTTTTATGAAACGGACTGTATTAAGTGTACCATACTCTAGTGGAAGCACATGGATCTACATAAACAAATGGGATTCTGCGGTGTTTGACACTCCGTGACTTACAAGACGACCGGAGTCATAACTTACGAATTGTCGTTCTACTGATGTTGGGTAACTATCTATAAATTAAAAAAGATAAGCTCGTGCGCGAATTTAGGAAGAAAAATGTTAGTAGCTCTCGGACTAAGTTGAACCGGGTGCACATTGTTCGATAGCTATGGTAGTTTGCCAGAAGGCTTATAAAAACAAGTCGACCACAATGGAAGTGTTTAAAGGAAATATCCGCAATGGAATCGCATCATCGATCATGAGCCTCTCCGAAAATGTTAAACAATATCATTGAAAGGGTCAGACTTTGTGAGCCCGAGCCATCTAGAAGATGCTGCATGTATTTTTTAAATGTTGACGCAATAAAGCTACTGATCTTAGCTTACGTTTTGATATATGGAGCTTCAAAATATGCTGAAAGATCTCGAGACTTCTACGATCGAGCCGTGGCCATTTATTTTCTTGTACGACTTTTGAAGCATCCTTATATGTCTATCACGGAGACACACGCGCGCGTACACCAACCCTTATTAGAACCGCTTGATTTTGCTGAATGCATTCCATAGATCATGTTTCCTGATAGACTTTGTATAAACATGCAAATTGTCTTTATCATAAAAATAATTCAACATTGTTACTAATGATACAATACATTGCTATTGAGATCCCAAATAACAACCAATTGCTGCAATTGTTGCTTTCTATGGCCCAATAATTTAATACAACAATAGCATGCAGTTATACGGTACGTGAGGTGATAAATTAAATAGCTGAAGCGTCGCCAACTGAATCTCTCATACGTCAAACTGAATTTGAAACATTTACTAAGATGACAGAGAATATTTGCAAAATTCTCCATGTATAGATCTGAAGATAAGAACGTGTGAATCTGCTGATGATTTATGATAATAGCCGTCAAGTGGCGAGATCGAAACAAGATACGAACAGATATAAAGAAAATACAGACACAGTGACGCTATCTTCTGGTACTAGGCGCATGGCAAAAAAAGATGTGAGAAATACCTGAGCGATTTGTTTTTAAGATAACAGAATCTAGATCTCAACTGTTAAGAGGAATGGACGCAATGTGATTATCAAAAGAGGAAATTTAGAGCGCACTTAATGACATAGTTGGCAATAGAGAAAGCATGTTTGGTATAGTGATAATTCAGCATCAATTACATCTGGAATGTGATAGCAGATTCGATTTCATCACATGAACTCTTACTAATATGTAGCACCGCACATGTGCGATATGCATTTTTTACTGTTTTGGTGAAATTACCAGAAATTAACTGTCACGGAAGCAATGCAGAAGAAAGAGTAATATCTTGCAAATTCTTCGAGTCACTGATGATAACGCCAGATTGGAGATGCAATGTCTTTTTATTGTCTCTGTTGGCAGCACTCTAAAGGTGCTTATACACGGCTTCACCAAGTGGAAGGAGACACACTGCTGCACGCACAGACACGCACACGCGTCCAATTGCGCATGCCGCCTTCTCTCGATTCAGTGGACTCCATGAAGTCGGTCAACTAAATCACTTTCCACTATTGGCAAGGCAAACGGTCCACTGAGCCATACATACATGAAAGTTCACCTTCGTTGCATGAGACTGGAATACCTATTGTCAAACACTGCAAGCTGGCATCATTTAGGTGCCGTTGTCATGACAATGTATGTCTAGGACGCATTTTACTTCAATGTCTTCCATGTCTGGTCCACAGAATTAGATTGTTTAACCGCATCATTTTGCTAGAAGTAAAACTGATTCAAAACGATGACACATGCACGAACTTACTAAGTGGGCAAAAAAGACATTTTCAATGCCTTGCAGAGATAGAAAAAATAGTCGTGCGCCGCCTGCAAATTGCTGTGAATTCCTTCAAAATGCTCCGATCGCCACGATTCCTTGAGATTCGAAGAATTCAGATCATTGCGCAAAAGTTTTCTCGATAATGTTGGTCGTTTCGATCATTACTAAAAAAGTTCGCAGGCGCACGAAAAAGCGTTCACAAACTTCTCTGTAGAACTTGACATCGACTGTATCTCTGTGCTGTGTGATCCGGTTGTTAACAGTCACTGAAGCTTCGCACAATTTGACGTGTTTAATGTTGAACTGGCTGTTTATTGTTCGATTGCTATGGTATTATGTCAGCAGATTGTTCCACTTCATTAGCGTTGCATGTTCCAATGCTTCCTTTCTAGTCAAACAGAAGAAGAGGCGAGCTGTCTAATCCCGTGGTCTCGTCACTTAGTGAACCCGTATAAACTTGTCTTATTTTTCTTGATCGATTTTGTAATTTCTACTACCAGTGACGCTGCAACCAGTCTAGAAAATCATGGACATCTGAAAGTGCACATTCGTTGCATAAAATTGAAATGCTTGAAGTTTAGGTCTGGTTTAGAAATGTTGCTATCATGTATGTGTGTTAGGCCTCAGCCACACTGAAAGCCAAGCAAGCACGAGCGTCCCGAGCAAACGCGAGAAAACGTATGTCCGCAAGTTATCAATCGCTCTGATTTGCTTTGCTCGCAGTGTGACAGTCTACAACTGCCGCAATGATGACTTTATATTTCCTAAAGACTAAGGCCTCAGCCATCTTGCGAGCTTTCCCAAGCGTTTCCGAGCAAAGCGTTTTGTAACAAATAGAATGTTGCCATTGCAGCTGTTGTAGACTGCCACAGAGAGATTAATAGCTTGCGGACATACGCTTTCTCGGGTCGCTCGTGTTTACTTTGCTTTCAGTATGACTGAGGCCTTAGACATGTCACAAGTGAATGAAAATAAATGAATTGTGCTGTTGCAGTCTGCTAGTGAACCGGTACAGGTAGCTTGCTGTGTGAACGAAGAGGTGACTTACTTGACCGACACACTCTTCAAGGTAGAGGGGGGTGTGTGGTGCAACAAGTCGCGAGAGATTTAACGGAAGTTCACTAAGTTAACCCGTGTATTAACTAAGTTAAACCGATGTCTTCTGGCTCAGCCGTGCCTTTAAGAGTATTTTGTATCGTTTACGAATGTCATATCAGAAATAAACTGATACAGAAACAGTAGTAAATATCATAAACAATTGCAATGATCATAACTTTCAGATATGAAAGGGTCCACCAGATGATTCAGATGAAATTTGAAGCTTGACCTATTGAATGTAATTGATACTAAAGAAAATTTAATCCACATAGATTATATCAATAACTTGAATTCTAGTCATAAGTCAAAATTCAAAAAAGTTTTATTGCCGATTTGCGGCTAACGCAACATAATAAAATTCAAACACAAGTAAAAAATCGTAATTGTAGATGACTTGGAGGAGTAGCTGAAATCATAGAGCAGGTATATATAGGTAGAGTGTCGACTCAAAAAAAGTGTCTGTATACAGTGAACATTTTTATATCAATAGATTCGGTTTTTGCGGAGATTACGTTCCCGTGGTCCAAAAAATTATTTGAGCACTTTTGAAAAAAGTCAAAATTTGCCAATTTGTATACTACCGAGATGACTCTCCTATATAAGTAGTATGAAACAAGTTGGATATCAAAAGGAATGAATATTTGTTAATAAGCATCCTAACTAAGCGGAAATTAAGGTGATCATCAAGGGTTATTCATTAACCGTGTTACGATGGAAGTCTTCATGAAAAAGTCGCGATATTATTCGTGCTTTCCTGGCTGAAATTTGAAGCTTTTAATTCAACTTTCATTGTCATAAATTCATGATTCACTAAATTTATGTTTCACTTCTTGAATCTGAATAGTGATGTGGACCCATTTACATGCTTCAAAGTTAATTGAGTCTTTGATTACGTGATTTTGCTCTGCCAGTGGCAGGTTGCCTGTGATATGATCACGTTTAAGAAGATACTCTTGAGGTTGAGCATGAAAGTAATGGGAACCCATCGAACTGCTAAAGCAAACATTATATCCCAATTAGGCTGTCATGAGAATTTGTGAAATACCATCATTCCTTCTGCATTGCAATCATGATCACTCAATTCCGTGGCAAATTTCTGCAAAATTGCAAAAATTTGCATATCTCACATTTGGTGACAATACCACCTGTACCTCTCCCTTGAGTTCATTTAATAAAATCGAAAGTGTATACACATTGGGGATTTAATAAATGCGGAGTTATCACTCTACCTAATATACCTACTCTATGGCTGAAATCCTCGAATGTTTCTGCTTATCCGGTGGAACACGCTAATGATGGAATATATGTGAAAAATAGGAGAGATAAACAGTAATCAATCAAATCAAATATTTCGATAACTGATAACATTCATCAAAATGCAAAAGTGAATTGTCTTATCAATTGACGACTCACCTCTTTTCAACGTAGCAAAGTGCGTCAAGGTAACGACTAATTAATTTAATAAAAGGTGCAAAATATGATTTAAAAGAAAATTATTATCTTCCTAAAATGTCTAAAAATTTAAAAATACTTACTAGAAGGACAAACAACGGTTCTCCTCTCCTCATGTGGAATGAATTGGCGAGTAAGTCGTTCTGTTCAAAATTATGTTTATCACTTATATATTGAAAACATTCTATTTAACAGTCTGCCCATTCAGATGATAAGAGGACAGGTCTGTTTCAAATCAAAATATCAGATCTAGCTAACACAGCGGGATTACGCTATCTAAAACCTACCAGGTGTGTAAGAGAATTAATATTAGTTCCTCTAACTAAAACGTGAAATGAAATTCTACAAAATGTGCATACAAATTATTTGACTATTTTTACTGAGGTGATTATTATGCGTAACTAATAACGAAAATGATAAACGCAGCGATTCGTATAGTTATGTTTCTCGTACTTCATGTGATTCAAAAGTAGATAACTTCACAAGTATAAGTAGATCCGAGCCATGTGCTTATAGTAGATTTATTCACTATGTATCAGAACATATTGGAAACTGTAGTCATCTCAATGAGTTGCACATTTGCCATAACAAAATTTACGTACTTGACCAATAGACAGGAGTTGAGGTGACCCACCTGTAAGATCGACCATAGATGGTGCTTTTTCACAGGCGGCCTGTCATCGCTTTACACACCACATTTTTTATGAAGCGGGCATAAACAAAAAGCGGGAAGAGTTGCTTCTTGTTGTTTTGGTAACAAAGCAAAATCAATATGTGTCGACAGCAAAAGTGTTCCGTATACTGAATATCTAAAGAGAATAACAACTATTAAGTCATTAAATCAACTAGTGAAGAAGGTGCGAGCTCGTCTCCACCACGGACTTCGGCTCGATTCCTGGGTCAAGTGAGTGCAGTCGGGGAATCAAAGGATTGGCGTATTTTATTGACTTAATAGATGTCATTCTCTTGAGATATTCAATCAAAATGCACGAGTGTATGTAAAACTACGCAAATTGTACATTTTAACTATACATCTCAGCTTGCATGAGTGATGTATGAATTGCATCTATCGTTTATCTAATTTCATTCTGCTGTTAATGTACATAGCATGTACAGTGCCGTCAAAATGTCTTGGTTCACCCTTGAAAGATATGTGTATTTAAGTATATAACACTCAAATGCTGCAATTACGGCTGAGAGGCGCAAGTATTTGAGTGTAGAGACTACTCATCAATGTTAAGCACTATAAACTTCACCCAGATTAGCGGAAAAAATCGTTGAGTGAATGCCAAGTCGATGCACTGCCAAAGGCAGGGCCAATGGCGGCGCAGCGAATTACTCAGCTCACTTTGCCGTTCCCTGAACTATTGAAAGAAGTTCTTAGGTGTTTAGAGCATATATTATTTTTTTCATTACAATAACACACATAAAATTGCATTGCCTATTGCATCAATGCGCACAGCATTACATTTGGATTCGGAGAGGCTTGAGTGAAAGCTTCGGGTTAAAAATTTTCTTCACTTTAAATAAAAAGAAATATTTAAAGTAACTAATTTCAGCATGCGTTCTGCAAAGAAAAAGCATGCGAACAAGGTGCCAAAATATTATTACTGGCTTTGATTTGATCCATATTAACAAATGAAGTAGAAAATATGAACAAATCTTCGCAAAATACTTTCATCGAGCAACGACACTAATCTATCAAAATGGACAAGGGTGGGCCAAGACATTTTGACAGCACTGTACATGACGCCCTGCATATACATTGATCTACATACAGTGCTTCATTTGAACCGCGTTTGTTCGAGCAATGACGAACACTACTAGAACCTGAAGTTAATTAGCAAGCATAATTTAAATTTGTGGTGGCATCCGTTGTGTCATGCAAAATGCCAAAAATTTCTCATGACAATTCATCAAATTCATTTATTAACTCGCCAGCTGTGGACCATTGGAAAATAACTTTCTTTTCTTAACATAAGCGACTAATCAGCGGCCTGCTTCGAAAGCTCAAGATCTCAGAATTTATGTTTAAAATCTCCTAATCCCGAGAACTGAAAAATCCCCTGGATTGCAATCAATATTAGCGATTTTCGTTTAATTCAGAGTAATTCTAAGAGCAGACAAGTCAGCCTCTGAGATCTTAAGAGTCGTATTGAGAAAAAGTGTAAAATCCTTCAATACTTCTTACTTCAAGAACTGAGATAACGGAAAATGTCATGAAGACGCTCACACCACGATTAGGATAACATCTGTTATAGCTCCTTATGAAACTTTGTTGACAACCCAAGTCTCGCAATTTTGCTTGTACTTTCATCACTGAATATCATATGGCAAAAAATCAGAGTTGGAGCGTAAAGACAGACATTATTCATGATGAGAGAACCTTTGAAATTATGCATAACAAGCCCAACTATCGTTTTATTGAGACGGTTCCTTAGCAACGAAATGATGGAAAATTGGACTTTTTTCACTTTTATGGTTTCATTCTTGGGAATCTTGTCTGCAAAATCTTTTGAGAAACAAGAGGGAGACACAATGTCGAAAATTTATGAAAAGGAATAAATTTTAAGAAATCTTCTTTGGACCAGAATCTTAGAAGAGAGATTAGAGACGAATAGAGATGATTAAACATTCAAATGTTCAAAATTCAATTATTCACCTGAGACGGATTGAGGCAACTCTTTCAGACTATGTTGTTGAGCCATTTTAATGCATGTACTTTTAATAACATAGCTCTCATGATCCAGGAACAACTTTGATACATTCTTCGTGGCTAATTGAGCAATTATTGAGCCATAATGATACACGTACAAAGGATTCTACCAGCCGGATAATTTGCTTTGAAGAGCAAGCACAGACGGATATCTTAGAAGAACATAATCATGTTTGATTGGTGACCTTAAGGAAAGGTCTTAAAGGTGAAGATCGCCTTGTTTTTTGAAAGCGTGTAATTAGGCTGAGACTGAAGTCACTGAGAACTAAATAATCATATAGCCTTAGAAGTATTAGGCTACAGAGAATCAACATGTAAATGGGCGTGCATCATGAACATTTCTATCATTGGAGAGATAGAAATCAGAGATAGAAATGATGAGAGAAGTCAAATTATCATAAATTAATGAATCTGCTCGCGAACTACATTGCGCAAGATTATCTTTGTATTAACATGTGAGTGAAATTCATGTGCTCCAGCGGGTTTTCTAAACTCCTACAGTTTCATTCTTGTTTGTGTTCCACGTCATAGTAACGATTGTGACCATTTCAGTTATCGTTTAAGGCTTAGATAAATGCCAAGGTATTTAACACGCAGACAGGTATATTGTGCAACACTAGGTGACATGCCACGCGTAATTCACACGTAATTACAGAACACCCCAAACATCCGTGGTTAAAGGCATTCTATTCTTCTACCCGCGTACATACGCGCTGCACTAAGAGTCAGAAATCACTTGATCTGATGCTGTTAAAACATGGGGAATGTTCATGAATACGCGCTGGCGAGCGTTTATAGTTTGTGCGTCGTCTACGGTTGTCTGAGCTGCCGCTTGAACCACGGATGAACCGCTAAGCATGTTCTGTCTTCCCTGAGCATGAAATTGAGGTCCTATCACATTGTTTAGCATCTGATACATGCAGACACATGAGACGCAAAGTCGATATAGCAGGACTGCCGACAGATGTTGCAGCAATGTCACGCATAGCCACAAATGTTTAGAGTCATGTGTAATTACACGTAGTTTGTGCGTGAATTACGCGCAATTGATCGTGGCATGTCACCTAGTGAATGGAGATCATTCATCACAACATCAGTCGCTTGATACTTCAGCAATATTAACATTCTATTAAACATTTCAATGTCGAAACGCCAAAACTCTCACCTCTACTCGGAGAAATCCCTCCGTCTAATCTTTCATTTGAATAGAATTGTCTCACTTTCGGAGTCGACGCTGCTTCATGTAGGCCACAAGGCTTTGTCAACCTATCAAACATAATATGCATTTCAAAACTCCAAAACTTGATTCAGATATTGATATCAAGTACATCGCATAAACCAGTGGTCGCGTACGTGAGCAGTGTCGCCACCGATGGACGATCAGGCGTCTCGAGCGGGCGACACAAAGCCGATGGGCGATGAATAAACAATGACGTGTCTGACTGTTGTTGCGGATGACCTGAAATCTCAGTTCCACGACATCCTCTCGATAACTGCTCCGGATCCAATCCATTTGACTTTGATGATTCTGCAGCTGAGCATGATCAGCAGGACAACTTGCTGGATCTCTGCAACGATTGTGAGGTCCAAGTCATTTTGAAATATCAAAGTTTCAATGTGTCCTTCAACTGTAGCACTATGTTCCTGTCTCCAGTCAATGGTGGAAATTCTGCTGCTGGTTTTTCCTTCATCCTATCTCTTTGAATCTGGGATTTCTTGTGTTCTACTATCCGGGATTTCATTGTGTGAACATGGCTTGCTACATCCGTGAATGGGATCGAGATCACAGATCTGCTGCCGAGGTTGATTTCCCCCTCCGCCAACTCACCTTTCTCATGTTCAAAATTTATTGAAGATAGGATTCAAATTTCATTGACTAAAGATTTAACATATATTCGATAATCTATCCAAATTTTATCAAATTTAGTCTGGGATCCGGAACATCAAAGATTTGAACATTACTTAAATGTGCTTTTTGAAAATTTAGCATTTTATGATTTTCTTACAAAATTAAACATCTTAATCGATTCCAATTACCTATAGACCATTGACAAAGTAAAGCTGAAGTAAAGTGAATATGCTCACTCATCGACGAATTCAATTGCTATTTGAATAATGAATAGCAACTTCACATAAATACTACTCACAATAGAGGTATTATAAGTAATCATGTTCCTCATGCTGCAAATAAATAAATCCCATGCACAAAATGAACAGATTTTCATGCCTCACAATATTTTTGATCCAGGGGATTTAGTAAAACAGCATTGTTTTTATTTTTAAGGTCAACTCTGGGCTGGGGTTCAAGGTCAAAGGTTAACCCTTTCGCGACTAAAGTGAAATTGATTGCATTGTCCGAAGTCACCATGACGTGCTATGCACGCACAATTTAAATGGTCTCTCTATTGAGGTCTTCCCAATCATGGTGACTTTGAACAATTCATGTATGACGTGCTCTGCACGCATTGGTCGCGAAAGGGTTAAAAAAAAGCCAATTTTTAACAAATTTCCATTAGATCACTATTTGAAATGGACAACAAAAACTAATAAACCACACACTAATGGAAAGATATGGTCAAGGTGGTTAATAAAATGATGACTATTTTATCGCTATGAGATTTCATCATTGTATTAGATAAAGTCAGTGGTCAAATTCGATGAACTTTTATCAAGACACTGAGGCTAAAAGCAACATGATTCTGAAAAGTTTCAATAATTGCTGATTAGATGCAAAACTAAAAAGAACAAAAATAAAAAACATATTTGAAATTTGAATTTTAAATTTCAAATATGCATACATTATGAGGAGATAATTTCAAATTGAAAAGGTTTCATTTGTGAACATCTTTGCACTATGTTGATAGGAAGAATACTTTTATGTAATATCAACTTACTTCATCAAGTATTGATACCGCAATATACATTAGAAGTGAATACCGAAATCAGTCAAAATATAGTGCCAAATTTATTTTCCTTCCATCAAAAGGTGCACAATGCGTAGAAAGTAAGATATTAGAAATCTGGTGACCATAGCTTTTTTGGTTAAAGGAATATTTTAAAAACTGGGACGATAAACGCCCCCCTGTGGGGTGAAGCCTAAGTTTCTTTTTATAGAAACATGATGACCTACTTGATCAACACCTATATCACGATTATAACGACCATGCGCCAATTGTGTTGTGTAGTAATTTTAGGAAGGATTGAATTGCATCAAAATCAGAGTGAAGAATCTAAGACACTCCCTTCGGGTTTTTAAAGCTAGTAAAGAAAAATAGTTTCTGAAAAATATAGTGAACAGGCAAGAGCTTTTGGAAGTCATATTTCACCAGAAATATAAAGGTTCAAATTTCAATGTAGAGCATTCTGAGAGATAAGGCAAACTTTCCTCCACCACTGCGGATTTTTATCATCCATCCTATTCTTGATGCTGAGCTATCTGGGCTGTTATATCTAATCGATAAATGTTTTGATAAAATAAGCTGCTTTACAGAAAGGTGTAATCAGCTAGAGCAAGATTGCGAAACAATTAAATCTATTACCTTAAGAGAAAGCAACGAGCTGTTTAAGGAAATCGGCAGCAGAATGCTAAGGAGAAGATTCCTCATTGTGTCCGGGACAGATGAATCTGATAACAGCGCTGATGCTATGATGCATGATAAAAAGCAATAGATGACATGATCAAGGATTTGAATGTCGACGTCAAAATACCCAAGTGCTAACTGCACTGTGGATGTAAAGTAGATAAACGAAATCGACTATTACGGTGCTTAAATGCAGCTGTGAGGCAGATCTTGCAACTATACTCAGAAACATCAAAAACTTCAGACATTCCACTAAATTTAGGAAAGTCTTTGCAAACCTCAACATCACTCAAACAGCAAGAGACAGCGAAAACTTTATACAAGGATTTTAAGAGGAGAAGAGACGCAGGCGACAGCGTCCGTATTCGTGCTGGAGAAATTTGCTGTCGATGCTCGGCAGAATTTCCAGCATCATTTTTAAACCAACCAACTATAAAAAGTCATGTCCGAAGTTTTGTATTTTAAATGTGCGTTCACTTTTGCCAAAGATCGAAGAGCTGAACGCCGTTGCATCCCTTGCAGAACCCAGCATTACATGTATCGCAGAGACATGGCTAAATCGTTCAGTTCAAGACGTGGGTTCAAGATCACTTGGTGAATGTCCGTGGTTACTGTCTACATTGTAATGATCGTGCTAGACACAAACGGGGTGGTTGCGCCATTTATGTCAAAGATGTACAGTCATTTACATCTGCAGAGATTGAAATAAAATTGACCTATGGGGTACGGGTAGGGTGGAATGCGCTCTTATCAAACTCTCTGCACCCATGCAATATATCATGTGTACATACATTCATCCTTCTATGAACTCAAATTCATTGCTATTTGTCAATAATTTCATTGTAACTGTATTCGATGATCTGCGCAGTGCTAACTGTGATTTTGTGGTAACTGGCGACTTCAATCGTTTTGATGCTGTGAATCCATGTATTGAGCTTGATTTGATGGTCATAGTCACTAATCAATAAACCAACACGTAACATGAAAATGCTTGACCATGTATTGATATTAAAAGAGCTTCGAGAAACATGTACCGAAGATCTTATCAAATGCGACTGTCCGATTGGCAACGGTAACCACAAAGTACTTACCGGTAATGTCTCCTGAACAATCTGCGACTTCATACATAATTTGAGACTACATGAAATCTAATGTCAACTTCTTGAATAGAAAGATGTCCTCAGACTTGAACAATTTATGCACAACTATTCTTTGACAGCCGTGGTTACTGCGTTTCGCCCTACAAGGGCTCGCCAGTACGGCTCGGAATGGCCCAAACTAGCTTAAAATATCTAGAATGACTGAACAAGCTGAAGGACTGCACAACAGGTTGTTCTGCTTTGCCATGCGGTTAATAATCATAAAGATTGCCCAGGGTCTGTTCGCCTCTACTATATAGTCCGGCAGCCAGAGCGAGTTTCTGCAGGGAACGACGCCGAAAGTGAGACTTTCACAGAATGATGTACACCCTATGCCTACTTCGAATCCGCACGTCTGTCGAGTTCTAGTGAGTTCCTCTTCTTGTCAGACAAGATCAAAGAAAATGAAATTTGGCTAAAATGAAATTTCCTATGTTTTCTCTGATTAAACGAAAAGTACTAAGCCTAGAGCCATAATTTTTGGCATGGAATGTCTTCAGGTCATTTCCTTTCATGTTTAAGCACCCCTGTCTATAAAACTGAACACATTTAGAATTGGCGATTCTCTTAATGTCGGCAAACACCAACATGTTGCCCCACTTCGTCCTTTTTGAACCACATTCTCACATACATTGCCGATCAGATTCATGATAATAACACGTGCATATCATAGAAAATGACCTGAAGACATTCCATGCCAAAAATTATGACTCTAACCTTAGTACTTTCCGTTTAATCAGAGAAAACGTAGAAAATTTCATTTTAGCCAAAAACTGCAGTCTGCGTCCCATTGGATCTACATGTGTTTTTCTTTGATCTTGTCTGACAAGAAGAGGAACTCACTGGAAGTCGGCAGACGTGCGGATTCGAAGTAGGCATAGGTAGTACATCATTATGTGAAAGTCTCATTTTCGGCGTCGTTCCCTGCAAGAACTCGTTCTGGTTGCCGGACTAATAGCAATTTTTGATTCATATGGCTAACGAAATCGACTACAGGAAAGTCACGGAACGAGCTTTTGTCATACTCAGTGATCCTTTCATTTGCGTGGCGCAGCAAGCTAAATGTCACTAATTCTTTTTGCATTTGCCCTTTAGTTACTCAAAATGCCTATGTTTCGATTATTGCTAAAAATGTATATTTGCTGTCTTTCGAATTTAGCAACACGTTCTCAAACAAGCTTTTATCAATGCGTCAGAACAGTGAAACTGCTATTTTTATGATATGTGGTGATCCACAAACCAGAATGAGTTGGATGAATTTAGAAAAGAATTTATATTTATTCTGACATCATCCAATCGGTTATAAAAGAAAATATGAATCAATTTTCAAATGCTATTTCAGTCAGAGAAGTAAGTGTTCATAGAACACCGATTCCCTACAATTAATTTCATAAATTTCTGATGCTGCGCATGTACAGCATATGGTTACAAATGTTTGCAGCTTGTTTAATTTGTGCGACAATTACAGGTTTTAGCATGTATTCTGGCAAGCTAAATTTATTATCGATGCATGTTTCTATTGCTACATCAAATATAGGATTGAAAAATCATTGTATCAATTTACCGGTGTTTCTGAAGCAGCCAATAAACGAGATAGAGCATCTACGCAATATTAAAATTAGCAAAGCATGGCTGAAAAGATAAAAACAATGCATCTTGGAACTCTAAATGAAAAATACTGCTGAATAAGACCATGTTCAATTTTGCACAGTATCGGCTGAACATATATAAACCGTGTATGATCATAGTGACAGTGACATTGAACAGCAGAATCCAAAGCTACGTATTAAGTTTATCAATAATCGCATTCTTACTTCGCAGAGAAAGAGTCAGGTACAGATTGTCCTGTCTTAAAATAAGCATGGGCATACTTTGAAAGGCTTTCTCAAACTTAAGCAATTTAGCTACTAAATTATTTTGCAAGCGTAGACGCTGCGTTGAGCCCTAAAATGTCTCATCAGTGCGGCTAAGAATAGCCTAGACTGCAGCTTACTACATCTGGAATAATTGAAAAAGCTCAAGGACTGCACAACAGCTTGTTCTGCGTTCCGGCATATTTACCTGGCTCATCATAAAACATTACCAGACGAAGTAAATATACCAAGTGCTACTTCGCCTATAGTCACAGAGTAGGTAAAAATCCTCAGGATATTTTTATGTGGATTATGAGGATATTATGATGACTTTTGCTCCCATCTTGTACTGATATGCCCCAATATGACGAATCGTAGTCTCTGCAGCTGCAAAAGAAATCGATGCTTAAACATGGTGCTCAAATTTAAGAACAATTTTTCTGTTCTAGCTTTATGTCCAGATTCAGTGGCAGTCTGCAGTCTGGTGTGATTAATGTAATTATTCTTAAAGAAATCTCCGATTTATTTCAAAGTGAAGGATATGTATTTACATGTACATGTATTAGTAAATGAATAACATATTTCATTTGAATTTCATAATAAATTTCTTTCTTCATTTTAATTACTCAGATTTTCATGAAATCATAATTGTAGACAAACAGGCCTACATGTGTTTAGAGATCTAAAATATCTACTTGTATGTATCTGTCCGACTTCTTGAATTTCTGATCCACATTAATCGTCAACCCTGTCTTCGGTGCAACTAAGCAAGTATGGTCAATCCTCTTGTGCTATCACATTGGCTTTCATTTGATGTCAAAAACCTTGAATATAATTGCGATTAGTCATTCAGCATTTCGATGTTTACGTAGTGCTAAAAAGTTAATGCTTTGCATTATGCAGAAAATTCTGCTCAATAAACTTAATAAGGGAATTCACACAGAATGTCCTAATTCATATTCGTCACTGCTATTCGAAATACATGAAAAGATTTCTAGGATTTCATAAAAAATTAAGATGAAATGAAATCTTAAATCAATATGAGAGAGACGCGCTTTCTCTCTCGATTCACATACTCCTTTCCGAAAGTCCTATCTGCAATGCCCCTTTGAGAATTTTATACACAACAGACTGTTACAGCTCTTCCTTTCAATATACCCTCAGTATTTCATAGCAAGTCAGCAAATCCTTCCACTCTGTGGCCGTTGACAAATTCTTTCTTCATAAGCTTGAGGCGAGAGTTTCAAATTTCCTAACGAATCGTTCAACAACCACTTGTTGTTCACAATCGCAACTCTATTGAGTTGTCTAATATTTCTATCTGAGGGACATTGGGTTCCTTGTGTTATTCTTTGAGTTGCAGATGAGAGTTGTTTCTATTAGTCTACTTTGATCACAAACCTATCGAATTTCGAGCAAGAAGTGGGTTGTCTGACCTCCGAAGCAATTTGAACTAAAGTTTCTTAAATTTGTTATTTGGCTAATAATTGTCAATTTCTTCAGAAACATTTTATGAAAATTTGTTACAAGAGTTGACTTTCCAGCAGTCTGATAGGCATGCATTAATTACATTGAAAAGAAAAGGAGAAATTGTTTGAAAGTTTTTATGCAACGACAATGATGGTAGCGTAATTAAGTCATAACGCACGAGTCAACTGCGTCGATAGTGTAGAGCCTCACTAATTTGGTTGAAACCTCGATAGCAGCTGGCTCGAATCAGTCCAAGTGTTTAACCCATTTGCCATAGAGTAGGGATATATAGGTAGAGTGTCGACTCAAAAAAGTATTTGGCATGCAGTGAAATTGTTTATATGAAATGATCATTTTTTGCGGATATTACGTTCCCGTGGTCCAAAAAACTATTTGTGCAGCTTTAAAAAGTCAAAATTTTGCCAATTTGTATACTACCGAGATGACACCGCTATATAAGTAGTATAAAACAAGTTGGATATCAAAGGGAATGATTATTTTCTAATAGGCATCCTAACTAAGCGGAAACCAAGCTGATTATCAAGGGGAATTCATGAACCGCATTACGATGGAAGTCTTCACGAAAAAGTCGCGACATTATTCGTGCTTTCTTGACTGAAATTTCAAGTTTTTAATTCAATTTTCATCGGTATGAATTTATGATTCACTTAATTTATGTTTCATTTCTTGAATCTGAATAATGATGTGGACCCATTTACATCTTTCAAAGTTAACAACAACAGAAATTATAACAGAATAAACAAAAACAGTAAATTATACAACAATTTTGAGGCATCATAACTTCTCTATAATTACACCGATTTCGACGAGTAATGCATCAAAAGAATGCTCAAGGAAAACTGTTTCAACTTGTGTTTCATTCATTGTCATGCTCACAAGTTCTCATATTGAAATTGTGAGATTTCTAAAAGAGACGATTTTTACATTTTGACCTCTATCCACCTAAAATAATAGCGGATGCGAATATATAATAGCTCATTGAAAAGCTGATGACATGATCATCGAATGGTGCATGGCTTGTCAATGTAAAATGAGATTGAAAGGCAGGAAAAGCGATTGAAGTATGGCATAATTGTGAGCAAAATTGATGCTGGAATGACTTTTCCTTATTTTCTTGTGAGTGAGAAGATCAATTGAGAAGGTGAGTATAGCTAATTACACAAAGAACGTCAGCATTATGCAAAAAATATTATTTTTGTCACAAGAATTCTAATACCATCAGTTGTCAGATATTACCTCTCGACACTTATATAAAGACGACAAAGGAAGTATTATGTAATTTGCATGCCACTATTTCTGCTGTGTTGGTATTACGAAACATATAAGCTTATGTTACAGTGAGAATGAGGTGTGTCAGTCAAGAAAGTGTGCTGTTTATCAGATCAACACAGCAGGTACCATAGGCGCATGAATATCAAGCACTCCTTATAAGGTACAGGCAGGTATTAAGGCCCAGCAGGTATCAAGGCCCATGGCCACAAAAATGCACTTGCAGAGTTCACCGGTAACCATAACTACGCTCAGCCAATGGGACGATGGGGAAACCTCCAGCATATAATTCATTAGCTCTGTCGAGTTGTCAGCAGCCTGGTGTCGACGGTGAAGCATTCGAGTAAGTTGCACTGACCTGAATTGCTATTTTCCTTGTCACGCGAAGTTGCTTTAATTCATTGATACTTTCAAGTAGCGAAGTCCGATTATTTTACATGCAAAAGCATGTTTGTTTAGACTACGTGTGTGATAATTTGTATAAAACATTTTTTCAATAACTTAATGATAGAATTTTGATGCTTTATCACTGTAGGGAACAAGGCCCGCAATGTTGAATGAAGCTGTTGAACAATTTCATCAGTATAATTGACTTTTAAGTAAAATGATGTGATATGGAACAATTATGAATGATTTTCACTACATAAAATACAAAATCTATTGTTTCTTGAAGTAGCAATCATGGGTGGGCCTTATTCCCTACAATAATGAATTTCTGATTTCTTGCAGGAATGCCGCGAGTATCGAGAGGGATCAGAGGCAATTGGACAACAGAGCATCTTCAAAGTGCTCTTGTGGCAGTCAAAGATGGAACATCGGTCAGAAAAGCTGCAATTGATTACCAGATTCCACGACGGACTTTGCGCAATCATCTTAAGACTGGAGTTGATGAAAGATCTATCGGACGCTTGCCAGTCTTAAGTTCACAGTAAGAGAATGAGCTTCGAGAGCGCATCATACGGTTTAGTGCAGTTGGCTTTCCGTTAACAAGAAAAACTATCCAAAGTTACACCTTTGAATATTGTAGAAAAACAGGATAACGAACAACTTCAATAACAATTCGCAGTTAGCAGGAAAGTACTGGTTCAAGGGCTTCATGAAGCGCAACCCCTCACTTTCATTGAGAACTTCACAAATCTTAAATAACGGAAGGGCTCAAAAAGTCAATCCTGTGATCGTTGCCGACCATTTCGAGAAACTTGAAAAGCTACTTATCGAGCTTGATTTGTTGGATAAACCCGAGCGGATATTCAACATGGATGAAAAAGGTTGTCGAATGACATTACACAAGAATCAGAAAGTTCTAGCACCCAAAGGAACGAAACGTGTACATTTGATAGCTGCGGAACACGCTGAAAATCTGACGGTAGTTGCATGCGGTAATGCTATTGGAAATACCATCCCACCAATGATTATTTACAAAGGAAAGCGAGGCAGTCCATCTTATGGAAATGATCTTCCTCCAGGTTCTGTTTTTGAAATGGCTCCGAAGGGCAGCATGACAAATTCAATCTTCATCAAATGGCTGAATCATTTCAGCAATTACAAGCCGAACGGCAGAGTCATTCTGATAATGGATAGCGCATCCTGTCATCTTCATCCTGATATAGTTGACGAAGCGCATAGTGTTGATGTGACTCTTTATTGCCTTCGCAGTAATACGACACATGAGTTGCAACCCTTCGACAAGGCTGTTTTTAAGCCATTCGAGTATTTCTGGGATGTTGAAGTGATGAAGTTTCGAAGGAATCATCCAGGGCGAGACATAACCA
This sequence comes from Prostheceraeus crozeri, assembly GCA_907163375.1. Lineage (NCBI taxonomy): Eukaryota > Metazoa > Platyhelminthes > Polycladida > Euryleptidae > Prostheceraeus > Prostheceraeus crozeri. The sequence continues at coordinate 364,259 of CAJQUW010002617.1, read as the reverse complement.
AGGACATCGTCGGGAAAATTCTCACGCCTGTCTGGAACTTAGCTGCAACTCCATCAAATATTACCAGTGGATTCCGTTCAACTGGAATTTATCCGTTTGATGCAGATATTTTGCCTCCAGAAGCGTTTGCACCAAGTCATGTTACTGAATACCCTGCAGAGATCAATGCAGCGACGACTCCTGAGGATGTTAATTTGGATGCCGCCGAGCCCTGTTGTTCTCACAGCACTGATCCACCTGAACCAGACGACCAACCTGCTAGGCCTATCACAGACTCCATGACAGAAGCACCATCACACCAATCAGATGAAATGAATGTTAGCTTCAACTCGCTCGTGGAAACCCTAAGAAGAAAAAGACACACTCTCTCAGGAAGAAGGCGTTAAATTACAAAGCCAATGTAATAACGAAGGAGTTATTTGCTGAACAGGCTTCGATGAATGACGACGCCCAAGTCAGCTCAGAATCTAAGGAGAAAAAGAAATCTAAAGTACAAAAGAAGAGAAAGCTAGCAGCACAGGCAACGATGGAGGACGCGTCCTGGTTTTGTGGATTATGCGAGACATGTAAAATCACAGACATGAGATCTTGTCCATCATGTCAGAATTGGTTTCACGATGAATGCATCGGATTAACAAGACAGGATGAAGACGTTTTCTACTGTCCAGATTGTGAGATGGGTCAATGAACTTTTTAAAAGTCTTTTATTGATTGCATGAACTTTTCTATGTTGTAAGTTTTACACTGATTATGGATGATAGCTGTGTTAGAGATAAACAAGATTCCAGAAGTTGAGTTTTGCCAAATTAATAATTGATTCGTTATTGCTACATGTTTGTGTTTTTTGATTCTCTATCTTTGGTGGTTGTTTGTGATCTGAAATCTGAAGGGGCCAAATAAATAGGCAAAACTGTATTTGGATAAATAATGAATACCAAGAGTTAGCTTCAATAAAAATCGAATGGGTTAAAGGATTTCGATGATAACGATATCAATCCATAAATGCTTTAAATGACTAAAAAAATCGGAAATATTATCAATAAGATACAGAAAGATAGTAACTAATGATAATTAGTTGACTCATAATTATCGTCGATCAAGAAAAGAAATCAATGTAGGCACTCCCTTTAATTACGGCTGTTTCAAAGTAAAATAAAAGAAATTAAAATAGTTTACAAAACAGCAAACGTTTTGTGACTCAGTCACAGCGTCAGTGCTAGAAGAACGCTGTGACTGGGTCACGAAACGTTTGCTGTTTTGTAAACTATTTTAATTTCTTTTATTTTACTTTGAAGCAGCCGTAATTAAAGCGAGTGCCTACATTGATTTCTTTTCTTGATCGACGATGAAGAACTACCTCCCGTATCAGGCTATCAACGACTCATAATTAGACTTCATAAATAGAATATCCTTCGTATAGTGTTCATTTATATCAGCCAAATATATTTGTCATCATGGCCATATTCCCTCCGGAGATGGTATTAAAGCCTTTTCAAATGGTACTGCAAAATTTGATTTTGAGATTATAGACACCAAGGACATTAATTTAAGATATCAGGATATAAAAATTCATGTTCAAAGCTAGCAGCAACTGTACTCAGCCGACGATTTCATCTACAAATGTGTAACTAGTAGCCGATTCAATTAACCATGGCCTTGTTGCCTGCCTGTACCTTATGTACAAATGATAAAGACTTCATTAGATGCATTAATAAAGCGTAGATGACTATTATTTCAGAGGCTTGGCAAGGCCATGAAGGCGCGCATTGGTAATTCCACCATTTTTCAATTTGCATTCTTACTTTAGGATCTATTACTAATGACCGGTATGGTATGGTAATTTACTTCATGTGAATGTCTTCAAATATGGAAGAAAGTATATTGTAAATGTAATTTCAAAAGCACTGATCCCAAGGAGCAAATTTAATAATAGCAAGAATTTCTGACTATTCATAATTTCGAGAGATTTTGAGTTTAGCAATTATATGTTAACTTATATTCGCTTCCCAATTTGTTAGTTCGTTACCCAATAAACTATACTAGAGAAATCTCAGATATATTTCGATCATCTTCAGTGCATCCAAGATGCTTTCATCTCAATGTATGACAACATTCAATTTGCATCAGAAGTTCCGTGAATTTGCAAAAATAACATGATTTTGATGACTGATTTCGTTGCCAACGTAAACATGATTTTCCAACAGGCATCACTAAAGTAAACAAAAGCTTGTTTCGAATTTTTAAAAAGTCAGATAGGGTATTTGTCCTTGCAGCATTTGCAAAAATATTGGGTGAAAGTACAACTGCAAAAGTAGGTATGTCATTTATGAATTTTCCCATAAAATAATTGACCAGCAGTGATGGGCGCGATTAAAAGGCAATCAACCGGCTAGCAATTAATGAATTATTTCGCCGGTTAATTCATCATCGATAAAAATCTTTGTCTCGAAATTACTTACCGTTCTTTGGAATTTCTTCCAATAAAGTTTTATTTTTGACTTGATAACTTAGGTTGTAATTTTTCATGTACAGTATTTCAGCCAATTCGAGCTAAGGAATTTGAAATTTTGTATAGCCATCAGTTTAGGAAAAAGCTGGATCACAGGAATTTTGAATAATGTAAGTCATAGATGTAGGTAATATAAAATATCCTCATTTAGGCCAGTTGCAATATAATAATATCTCTTTAACAAAGTCTTTATAAAACATGAATCAGATTTCAGAAGTTTATTAGCAATAAACATGCATAAACAAGGATTGTACAGCATTGTACAATTACTGGCTTCGATACAATTTGAATGGTCAAAATCAATCAGAGAGGAGGATCGTAGAAAATATGAAAAATATGCAATTTCAATATAGCATTCAGATCATTTAATTTATCTTTAATAATTTTTTTCCTATGTTATTATTAAGTCCTATTTATCAAATCTCAAGAGATGCAACCACCACGAGACATGTTTCGGCCTGTTGGGCCTCATCAGTCGTGGGTAGGTTTGAACCAGCGACGTTGGAGCTACAGGACGTGCAAGCATACACTCTAACCACAAGGCCACCGGACCATCTGTTGAGATCGTGAATTAGCCAGGAAGGCACTGCTTTAACGCAGTCACGTGGAGGTCCTATAAGTCCTATTAGTAACCGAGGATCAACAGGACCACGATAGCATGCAAAAAAAGAATAGATCACTTTATCAAAAAGGGACCTGTAATAATCTCACCTGTAATTAATGTAACAATTAAGCTTCGAATGCAGACACAAATGTTGATCCTCGGTGCACGACGTGTAACTGCTGGTTCTAAAGTTCGACTGAATGCCCTAACTGCAACGATGGTTGTGGTATGGTGATCGCGATTAGTGTTTAGAGTTGGAAGATCACTGCACAATAGAGACAAATACAGTCCGTTTCATAAAAAGTGGATCATCCTAAAATTTGACTAAATAAAACATAAGTATCCATAAGGGTCCAAATGCCAGCCCAAATCAGTAGAGTCGCACCACCTTGTACCCGGGGACGATGTAAATGTCTCAGAATTTCCTGATCAGATTTTATCCATAATCTCAATCGACCATCACTATCCTTCAGACGGACTGATGCCTCATCAGACCAGACAACCCGATCCCATTGATTTCGCCAGTGACAATGACTCATTGCCCATCTGAGACGTCTTTTTGTATGCTGATCTGATAATTCGATCTGAGGGGGCCTCTTACAGCTCTTGAAATTCGACTCAATAAGTCTTCTACGAATAGTGGACTTAGAAATAGACAAGTCTAGTGCAGCCATCTCAGTTAACGAGAGACTTGGATCAACTTTAACAAATCTCAAAATTAGGCGGTCTCTATGTTTGGATGTTTTGCGTGGACGGCCAGAGCCCTCTTTACGACAGTCGAAAATCATCATTATGCCATCGATGCACATTTGTGTAAGGGACATTTAGTCGCTTGCTTGTAGCTCGCAAAGAAAACAACCCTAGTTCTAGCAAGGCTGACACTTTGCCTTTTGTGAATGCGATCTCGTTATTGTTCATTTGTGCTTTGTATTGTTTTCAACCGGTAAGAGATAGATTTCTAGCTGAAAGCAATCAGGAGTGCTGCCAACACCACCGCAACGAAGTCAGGAAGCTATGGAACATGAAGTCCAGTTAATCACATATAGCAGTTACATTATCGTTGATGAATAATGGTGCTATACTGGCTCTGATTGACCGATTTTCTTTATTTTTGTTTTGCTTGATAGCTTTTGGCTTGTAGAACAACATATTACATAACAAAGGAAACAAATGTAATTTTATAAGAGTGAGGTATGATTTTGTGTAACAGTGCTAAATGAAGATCAAATTATCTACTACTTTTTTATCTATAACAGGAAAACAACTCAATATTCATGCTTGAAATTTCCAACAATGATATTAGTAAGCACAATTGACATATCTTTCGAATTTCAGAGAAATTCGTTCAAGTTTGGCGGAGTTAGACAAAGTTGAAGTTAAGGCGATGTTTAAGGGTGATCCATTTTTTATGAAACATTCTGTAGTTATCAATTTTTACTTGTAGAATCACTTGCGGGGTTAATTTATCAAAAGCTCTCACTGGTTTCTGCATCTGATATCATCTGCCAATAATTATAATTATAACGATAAAGAAGTACTATGTAGTTTCACAAAATGTTTCAAAAGTTTCAATAGTTCAAAAGTAGGAACAAGATACTCCGTGCTACTTCTTCTTTAAGTTTCATCTTTTTTCGAAAAATATGTTTCCGAATGCACTGAAAGATCTCTCTGAAGTTGAGGATGTTACGGGAAATTGTCGATATTTTCTGACTAGCAGAGACAACCTTAAAAACTACTGACTTTCGTTTTGCGTCATAGCAAAGGGTCACATGAAAATGGAGAACTGGAGAGTCTCCCATAGTTGTTGAACTTATTCGCATGAGATTGAGATTTACTTTTGTTTTGTAATGCTTCTTTTCCGACCAATGTTTTCACCTTCAAGATTAAATGTAGGTCTACAGTAACTTGGTCGCAATTTATGGCCCATCGAATGAGATGTGATGAAATATAATGTCATTTGCAGGGCCTACAAAAGTTTTTAAATTAAACAGTTAACCGCTCCCATATCTAGTGATCAGAATTACATAGATCAAGCTTGTCTCTCATTTCAGAATCACTTATAAAGAACATGAACGCAATTTGCAGTGTGAAGACAAGAACAGTACACTCAAAGAGATAAATTGCTTTGTCTGCGCGTTTGGGTCTGGATATGACATTTTTTAATATTGACGATCACGGCCAGAACTTGTCTCGAGGGGCAACAAAATTAATTTTCCATTGAACGTACTGCAAATTCAAGCCTGAATTCTGACGAGTTCGACATTAACACCACATTACGCGAACACAATTAGCAAATTTGGATCGCGAAGAGTCGAACGGTGTGAGCAATACTTTCATTTGACGGATTTATCGCGGAGAAAAATGGAGTCAATGATAGGTACTTTTCACTTTACAGCCCTTCCTGCAATTTGACCGCTGAGGTTTGTGTTCGCTGATGCGAGCCAATTCTGAAATGCGCGCGCTTGGCAATCACACAGACCAAAGAAAGACAAATATCAATCTCTATCACTTGCTACCATTGCATACAATGGCTAGGGGCGGATTATGTCCTCTCTAGACCAGGGATGCGGAGTCGGAGTCACGGAGTCCTATCAAATGATGGGACTCTGGACTCCGGCCTATGACTAGACCCGAAATATAATACAAACGAATAATTTATCCTCTTACATAGCTGTCACTGTCTTGATGTCAACTTTCTCGTCAAACAAAAGTACAGAGACACTGCTGCATGCAAAGCTTGTAATAGTTGAAAGATTGAACCGTGATAGTGAAAAAAGGATTGTCTTTTCACTCGATGATTTAATAGAGAAGACAAGCCTTCCTAGCCTCGATCACACCTACGCACCAAAGGTCACACCAGAGACAAAAATGAAATACTAGTTTGCTTGAGAACATTACCTCTTACCCAAGCGTTAATCTTGCGTGATGGGTCCTCCAAAGCGCATATTAAAATCGAAAGTGTAATCATATTTTCTGGAGAAGGATGGGGGATTTTCCTGCCTTGTAGAGACTGGAGAAAAACCGTGTGCAGCACACATCAACAAGATGGGAGGAGCCGAGTCGCACGCATCCAACTTAAAGCGACATTTGATAAACTGTTATCGAAAATGATTGATAATTGATACAGCAATGATCACTAAAAATAGGTTCAGGTAAGCCTATAATGATCCATGATGTAGGTTACCAGTTTTTTCAAAAAACTAGGCTTTATATACTTGCCACCCGGAATCGGAGTCTTATCAAAATGATAGGACTTTGCATACCAGCTCTAGACTAACCCACACGCATATTAATCCATCTCTCTGAGTGCACTTCGTGAGTACACGAACATAGCACACTATGTTAAACTGGTGACCATTAATTGACAAATTTGGCTACAAAGTTTTTTGATGAACAGCAAACAACAATGACTGTTGGGGTGACTGAATCTCGTTATATTGCGACGAACATGCCAAAAATACACAGACGTCATGAGCTGTCCAGATGAGCTGCCTTTACTAACAAATTTGTGCAAATAAACCAACTAAAACAGCAGCATTATAACCGTTGATACAGTCTGTGTAGACAAAACGCGACATGTGAGCTTTTATTTTAACATGCGTAACCTGTCGCAAATCTGGAGATAACCTTCTCTAATTTCATCATCACTGAGCTTTAGTATAGACAATTTTATCAATTTCGATTGAAGTATCGATATTATTTAGGTTCCTGCTAGGATATTCAGCACATATAGTCAAGTCAAGTCAAGTTAACTTTATTGATTCACAATAGTAGCGGTTAAACATTACAAATATAAATTGTGAAATTTACTAAAATCAATGTAAATAGGTAACAGAATCAGCGGCCATACTGATCTTGTAATGAAATGATTATGTGCTTGTCATAGAATCTTGTGCAGCAATACTTTCATATTTTGTATAATTGTAGTAGTAATAAATTGTTTATCTGAAGTTGACTAGAGTAGAAGTTGACTGAAGGTTGCGGCACATCCGTGGGAACTCTGTTGGGGCATGAAACACCAATGAAAACTTAGAATTGCACATGTGACTGATTCTTACCCAATGATACAACTGTTGACAAGCGTATCAACGTGAAAATGCGTGCGATTTTTCTGCCAACATTGTGTTTTGTATGAAGCTTTACTTCCATTCTAGAAGCTTTATTGCTATTAATTTCTATGGTAATTTCTTTCTATCAATTTCTTTGTTGAAGTAATTGCACGAATACACATACAACCTTGATAACTAGAGTCACCTTTAAAGAATTGAATTAAGTCAAGTTAATTACTCTCGCCAACCTCTGCTCAATCAAATTAAAATGTTTAGAGTACTATCTATTGAATTAAATTAAAGCAGTCATGAATTTCTTTTTTGTTGTTGAAATTGACCGCACGCTTGAAATGTACTTTTGATGTCTGAGTTTTAATAGTTGTGTTTGAAACACGAATGTTTTTGTTCACATAAATGTTCCCCATATTTTTCCATGTCTTCCAAAGTATTTGGAAATAAACATTTATTGACTTATTGAATATGAAGCGAGAGTTTTGATTGTCACTTGATCGTGCGTTATGTCGATTCGCTATACTATTTCAGTATCATCACTGCTTGAATACATCGGAGGGTTCTGCATGTCTCTGTCTAAAACTATTCAATGGATTCTTTCACTTAGCGGAATTTTTCAATGAAATTACTTGTGGTCATTCATCTTATCACTATTCACACCCACGTTCACTGAAATTATATTTAATCAAATGTTTATTAATTCATTTTTCCAAGTTCAGTAAATAGCTGGAGATTTAAGATAAACATAAATTCAATTACAACTATTTTGTTAAATTTTTTCACATTCTATAAATCGACAGCATTTCTCGATACCTCTACGTCATGGATGTCTTCACATGTCCATCAGTCATCCATCTCATTTGAAAGTGTTTTGATAGAAAAAACGATGAGTCTGCAATGCCACTAAACTATACGACAACTTCAAGATATTCTCATGATGAATTTACTCTTAGATGGGACACTACTTAGGTGGCCGTTTCATTAGTCTCTTCAACAATATGATATTTGTTTATAAATTTTCATTTGGTCTCGTTTTACTCTACATTTTTATCCCAGTGATAGAATGCTTCCTCAATATCCGTTTTGTGAATGGCAATCGCGGTCAATTTGACCAGTTTATTCCAACGTGGGAGGTTTAGTGCGCCATGTGTGCTTGTCCTGTGTGAACTCTCAATAGAGGTCATTTTACTCGACAGTGCCCATCAGAAGTACATCTGGAGAGATTGTCTGTGATTTACTATCTGATTTGAAGAGCCTCAAGCGACCAAAATTGTTCTCAAAAAGTTCTCTTCAAACTCTCAAATCTCAAAAAGGTTTTTATGCATAACTAGAGCAGATTGATATTAATTTGGTGCATCACAGCTTAGTAGGCGAATTAGGTTCGGGCGTCGATACTGATCTGGGACACATATCTATGTCATACATGTGAAGTGCACAATCTAATTAAATCTAACTGGTAGCATATTATCTAGTTCATCTCAGATATTCTTCACAATCAGTCTGCAGTTTGATTCTGATGTTAAGTAGTTCGGACGCACTAATTCTCATAGCATGAAAATAACCCCTATTTCGACGCAAGCCACATTTTTATCTGTTTCCACCACATTAACGAATAAACACAAAGGAAATTCTGTTGCAAAGCAATACTTAGGTTAGCATGTCGTGATCTCAGCAAAAATGTACTAAAGTACAATTATGCTCAAAAATTCCATTCCTTTAAAAAACATATAATGCTGATTTACTTCTAAAATTTCTTCGCACATGAGGATCTAGTTCCTTTCAGGTCTTTCACATACACACACATCATTTCGTCAAGCAATAGGCCTATCTTCATCCTTCTTTAATCTGTTCGAATCTCAACATACCTTATTCAAGTTCTTTTATTTCAAAATAAGTAGAAATTCATTTCCGGCGTCTGTTGGGTTTTGAAACTCGCTCGTTAATAGGAAGTTTACTCCTGCACAGCAATTTTCTTATAGCTTTCGTTAAAATGAGAATCAAGGCATTGTGTTAATGTGGAACGGAAGGATATCAATATAAGACTTACATGTACATCGTAAATTACATCATTAACCACCTCGCTGTGGACTGAGTATCCAGCTTTCCTTTCGTGTCTGTCAAGCTTTTCGATCAGATAGAAGAAAATTTAAAAGTCATTTACCTCATTTCTAGCGCCATAAATTTTATTACGAACTTTTAATCAAGAACATTCTCAATTGTCTTGTGAGTCACTTATGAAAACCCAGCACGAAGTCATTTAATAAAGCTCTTAATATTACGGAAGTCATCCTGATTTGAGAAGATAAACTAAATGAACTCACAGGCAATTTATCGGTTTTCTGACTTCATAAACCCGATGAACTCAGGAAAGTAGAGAGCTCGAAATCACGTGTTCTAATTGCATGAGCTAATAAACTTGCTCACAGCATGGCTAGCAGATACCTGTATCAGTGTAATTTTGCTAATCGAATTATTCATTTCAATCATCGATTATTTCAAATCATTCATTCAATTTAATCATGTCGTCATCATCGTACGTGTAATTTCGCGATGTAATAAAGCTGATCAAATATTCGTTTCTTAAGATGAATGCTTGCATTATTTCGTTCCACGCGACTAAATATATTCACCTCTGAATTTTATATTTTCCAGTATTTCAAACTCAATTTGCAAATAATTTGAAGCACATCGATGCTGAGCTTACGTGTTTGTGAATGGCAAGTATCCACTGTATAACTAATTACATACTAAATTACAGAATGACTTGCATATGTATATAGTTTGTACGAGTAGTATGCACGAAAGCGGTAGTGGTCACTGTTCATGTTATTAAGGATTTTTCAGGTTCAATGTTCTTTAGGATATCTACATTAGAGATGCGGAGTCGGAGTCCCGGAGTCCTAACATTTTGGTCGGAGTCGTGGTCAAATGATGAGACTCCACACTCTCCGCCTCGTAGACCCACTAGACCCGAGCGCCTGTTCGCAGCACTCCTAATGCCTGCGAGTCCAATAAAAATGATAGGACTCCGCATCCCTGATCTACTTGCATGTGGTTGTGACGAAAATTGATTTTATTCGTCATTCGACCACTTTTCCTATGATAATGATGACACGAGGATGAAAAACAAATTCTACGATGAGACGATTGTTGTAAATGAGTTGATAACTATTGACTGTGATTTTGCGAGAATTGGAGAAAATCATTTGTTTAATTTCTCGGCTTTTGTAGAGGCTCCCTTGTTTGTATGAAGATGCAATAAAGAAAACATTAAAAATAGACTGAAGTTTATGAAAACACAATCATTTTCTGAATGAATGTGCTAAGGACTCCGTGTTGCCGATCTCATCCAGCTGATGTATGCGAAAAGGAAGAAGATGAAGTAAATATGTATACAAACCATCACACATTGCACAGTACCACTCGACCTGGGCATATAGTAAAAAGATGTCTTCAGACTTGAACAATATGCATAAAAATTCCTTGGTAGCCGTAAACGTTGGATTTTGCTCTACAATGATTATTCAGTACGACTCGGAGTGACTCAAGCTAGATCAAAATATCTAGAATGGTTGAACAGACTGCTCTGTGTTTGTATATTCTGACTTTGCCGTGCGTCTGATATAATCATTTAGAGTAAACAAGCTCAATCATTAAGGTTGAGTAAAACCAAACTTAATTAATTATTTATTCTAAAGGACTCTACCAGTTGGAGTACATGTCATGTAGCCTATGAGTTTATTCAAATCATGAATTATTTCTGTAATTATAAGCCCATGCGTTCACAAGACATAGTAGATCTAACGTAAACAAATGTGACAGAACATTAGATAGGAGGCAACGATCAAATACCAATAAGGTACTCAAAATTGTCGCTGTATTATGGCATCTATATGTCACAAATTAGGGTTACGATAGGCCTACATGTCGGACATGTTCGATTTTAAGCTTTTAATTAGGGTATTTTTCTGAGCAAAAGAAGGCATAACTTTATCTCTGAGCAGGCAGAATTGATATTCTGGATCAGCAGAAAATCGATGTCTCTGGTAACAATGTGTAAAGCAGGTATACGGAGTCGGAGTCCCGGAGTCCTATCATTTTTGCTGGAGTCGGAGTCCTATCAAATGAGGGGACTCCGGACTCCGGCCTATAACTAGACCCGAAATACAGCACAAACAAATTATTTATCCTCGTACATAGCTGTCACTGTCTTGATGTCAACTTTCTCCGACAAACAAAAGTACAGAGACACTGCTGCGTGCAAAGCTTGTAATAGTTGAGAGAATGAACCGGATAGTGAAAAAAGGATTGTCTTTTCACTCGATGATTTAATAGAGAAGTCAAGCCATCCTAGTTTCGATCACAGCTACGCACCAAAGGTCACATCAACGACAAAAATGAAGAATTGGAATATTACCTCTTACCCTCACGTTAATCGTGTGTGATGGGTCCTCCAAAGCGCTTATTAAAATCGAAAGTGTGCTCATATTTTTTAGAGAAGGATGGGGATTTTCCTGCCTTGTAGAGACTGGGGAAGAACTGTGTGAAGCACACATCAAGAAGATGGGATGAGTTGAGTCGCATGCATTCAACTTAAAACGACATTTGATAAACTTTCATCGAAAATGATTGATAGTTGATGCAGAAATGATCACTAAAGATAGTTTCAGGTAAGCCTATAATGATCTATGATGTAGGTTACCAGTTTTCTCAAAAAACTAGGCTATATACTGTACTTGTCACCCGTAGTCGGAGTCCTATCAAAATGATAGGACTCCGCATCCCTGGTGTAAAGTAAAATTGATAAGAAACTCGTGCGTGAATTTAGGAAGAAAACGTCAGTAGCTCTCGGACTGTTGCTCATTTTATTTCATTTTACCATTGAAAGCGAGCGTTTAAAACTCCAAAGAAAACCATTCTAACTCAGTTGGCCTGCAGATTTAGCACTGCATGACATTATCTGTAAGTGCAGCATTGAAAAAGCTGTGATCGCCCACGGAAAAGAAACTCTTGATGTACTGACTGAAAATGATAGCCAAGTAATAGATATTGAAAGCAGAAAGAAGTCATTGAGTACATTCGTGAATTGGATGGCAATGAAGCGAATGCACTTTGTCTTAAGTCAAAGATCAGTCTCAATTAATGCTCCAACTGTCACATTCAAAATGTTAAGGAAAGGACAGGCGAGACGAGTGGAGGATAAATGATAGGAAGGAAATACCGAGAATTGAGACATTAGAAGTGTAAATTGTCTTTGAACGGAAGCTTTTTCAATGTGAAGTAACGATCATTGGCGAATGAATCATCCGCAGTGTGAATTACAGGATCTGGTGAGTAAATTGAGAGCGCCGTTGCTCTTTTCAGCTTTCTCTATTCTTTCAATGCAGATCGCAGTAATTTACTGGACAGAGAGCGATTCTTCTGAACTGAGTGACCTCTTATTAATCGTCATTGTTTCCGAGTGATAAAACAAGATACAAGGAGTACATGGCAATGAGCCAATTCACTCACACTAGAAATTCTCAAATAGCTTATAGGAAATCACTATGGAGATACAGGGTGCGGCATAAAACATGTGACTAAATTTTAATATATACTAAATGATTTTTCAATTTCATACCGTAATTTATATTATCTATCTTTCTAGGTAGGATCTGGTGTTTCATACCATAACGTAATGTCTCTTTTTCACATATCGTTAATTCCATAGAGTAGATATATTAGGTAGAGTGGCAACTCCGTATTTATCAAATCCCCAATGTGTATACACTTTCGATTTTATTAAATGAACTCAAGGGAGATAAAGGTGGCATTGTCACTAAATGTGAGATATGCAACTTTTTTCAGTTCTGCAGAAATTACAACGGAATGAGTGATCATGATAGTAAAGCAGAAGGAATGATGGTATTTCACAAATTCTCATGACAGCTTTGGAGATTTAATGTTTCCCAAATTATCAATTCGATGGGTTCTTATTACTTTCATGTTCAACCTCAAGAGTATTTTCTTAAGCGTGATCATATCACAGGCAACAGCAAAATCACATAATCAAAGACAATTACTTCATTTAACCTTGAAAGATGCAAATGGTTCCACATCACTATTCAGATTCTAGAAATGAAACATGTATTTAGTGAAATCATGCCGGTAAAAATTGAATTAAAACTTATAATTTCAGCCAAGAAAGCACGAATAATATCGCGACTTTTTCATGAAAACTTCCTTTATAATACGAATCATGAAATTCCCTTGATAATCACCTTGATTTCCGCTTAGCTAGGATGCTTATTAGCAAATATTCATTCCTTTTGATATCCAACTTGCTTAATACTTATATAGGAGAGTCATCTCGGTAGTATATAAATTGGCAAATTTTGACTTTTTTTCAAAAGTGCTCAAATAATTTTTTGGACCACGGGAACGTAATCTCCGCAAAAAACTGAATCTTATGATATAAACATTTTTACTATGTACAGATACTTTTTGAGTCGACACTCTACCTATATATCCCTACTCTATGGTTAATTCGTGTGTGCTTAAATTCATTATCGCTTCAGGAGCTTCCCATCTTTTTTCTACCCAGAGTTTTGTTAGTTTTTTATTATGCGTGTCTACAACTTGCTTTAAGGAACTGTCAACTATTTTATACATACATACTTTTAAGACGGTGTACTTTACCAGAGAAAGTTTAGCGCGAAGCTGTTTTGCTCAAGGTCAAGTTAAGTAGTGTTCCGTTTGCGCTGTTTTGAAATGTATTTTATATGATCATCAATTATTTGACTCTTGTATTGATCTCTACATCTATCCGTTGTTACACTAGAAGGGAACTTAACGGTAAGGAATTTTGGCAATACATGTAAGAATTTACATTTTTGAAAATATCCAATGTCTAGTTTCTGTATATATATATTTTGTACGTTAGTTTATCAACACGTCGTAATTGTTTAATTGGAAAACCATGATCTCTGTTGTATTGGTGAAAATTTTCGGTCAAAGTTTTGCTTTTATATAACCACAGGATGAGAAGTAATACGATATGCATAACCACTCTAGTTATGGAAAAAACTGCAGTCTTGCTTTCGTACTTTTAATCTGGCATAACTTTCTAATTATCGAGCAGAAATTAACAAATAAGGTCTCATTTTGAAGCCAATACACAACTCTATTACCACTATCAGCATTGCAATGATTGCATTTGAGGATGACAGCACAATATGCACACAAAGCCGAAGACTTCGAAATGCAAAAATCTAGATGAAAGGAACAACGACTGAGTGGAAATGCTAGCATAATTCCAATTATTCACTTAAACGACAATCACCATGGCGAAGTCTTTCTGCCACAGATAACACAACATCATTTGGGTGATGACTGGATCAACCTTCAGCAATGACGCCTTGTAGCAGAACGCCAAAAAAGTCTGTGTTTTCCATTTTTTATTTCTTCCAAAGTCTCCATCCACATCTGTTCCACATTTCGTCAAAGTTAAACCCCAAACATTTTCATTTAGAAATATGTCATCACGCTTACTTTTAACCATTAGACTCGAAAATTTTGAAAAGAGTATAGATCCACTTGTGAGATGTAACCTGCTTAAAAATGAATGAAGTTGGACCGTTAACAAAGCCTAGGTAGATGGCACGGAAGAAATTTTTAAAGATTGAATCTTGTGACAACAGATTTGCGATTCTCGCTCCCATTTTTTGCGTGATTGAACTTCATAACAATAATAATTTATTGAGCAGTCAAAAAACCCTATGATCATACAAAAGAGCTAAATAAAGAAATATCATCAACGTTACCGACGTAGAAGCGCTTAAAGCATAAGAGCCGCAAAAATATTGTTCTTTGAGGCTCTGATAAATCACATGAGGCTCCAATGCTATCCATCTTTAATGATCCACCATGTCATTGATTTTGAAAAAATTTATTATTGCTATGAATGAATTATTTTTTCAGATTCATAGAAGACACTGCGTTAACGCAGAGATAAGATAAAGTAACAGACTGTTCAGATTAGAAATCGTCCCGCAGCCAGAACGAGTTTCTGCAGGGAACGAGGCCGAAAGTGAGACTCTCACAGAATGATGAACACCCTATGCCTACTACGAATCTGCATGTCTGCCGAGTTCTAGTGAGTTCCTCTTCCTGTCAGACAGAATCAAAGAAAAAACACATATAAATCCAATGGGACGCAGATTGCAGTTTTTGGCCACAATGAAATTTTCTGTGTTTTTAAACGAAAAGTAACAAGTCCAGAGTCATAATTTTTGGCATGGAATGTCTTCACATCATTTCCTTTCATCTTCATGCACCCCGATCTACAAAACTAAACACATTTAGATTTGGCGAGCCTCCTAATGTCGGCGAGCACGAACATTTTGAGCAACTTTATCCACATTCAACCACATTCTCACATACATTGCCGATTAGATGCATGATAATAGCACATGCACATCATAGGAAATGACCTGAAGACATTCCATGTCAAAAATTGTGACTCTTGACTTAATACTCTCCAGTCAATAAGCGAAAACATAGAAAATTTCATTGTAGCCAAAAACTGCAATCTGCGATCCATTCGACTTACATGTATTTTTCACTGATCCTGTCTGACAAGAAGAGGAACTCTCTAGAACTCGGCAGACGTGCCGATTCGTAGCAGGCATGTACACAATTCTGTAAAAGTCTTACTTTCGGCATCGTTCCCTGCAGAAACTCGGTCTGGCTGCCGGACTAAAAATGATATGCACAGAATTTATTGTAGGTGCAACACGTTTTGATTCTTCATGAGATCTAGCAATATCTACGTAGATTTGTGTCTGACCGAGCAGTTGAAATTGCCATCAACAAACACATATTGTCTATTGTATTCAAACTAATTTGCGCAAGTCGGATTTCTATGTATAAGTCTGTCGGCTGAACTTAATGCTGAAAAATGGAACTCTTGTTGAATAGATATTGACCCCATTCATTGCAGATCACAAATAGCGCAGATCTGACGAGCTGATATGGCCTGCTAGAAACTAACCGCGAATGACCGAAATGCCTCACGCGCGCAGGCATAGAAGTAGATAATAGTACTAGGAGTCAAGCTGCCAGCTACTGCTACGACTCAATAGTACCAGGACTTTCTATGGCATGGTTAAGTTTTATGCTGACAGGTGATACGGAACTGACTTGTCGGAATACAGTAGAAGGAAGAAGTCGAATGGAAGCTAAAATACAAATAGTCTATCTTATGTTTACCATCTGCTTCGTAATTCAATAAACTCGTTGCACTTAAAAGAAATTCTGTGAATATCACTTTTGTGATCAGGAGAGACTGTTCGTTTATCTGCGACAATAACATCGGTTGTCATGACGTTTTCAGTATCTTAAACAGCAAATACATGTAGGTCAAGCTACCGGTTATGAGGAATGCCGTAACTGATAATGGAAACTTCTGCCATAAAAAGTGCAATCATAATCATAAAAGTGACAAATCTCATTTTGAGTTTTTAAATGTATGCTGGATCATTGCGTTATTCAGTGTATGAAACTCGGAAGTCCATGGATCTACATAGACAAATGGGATTTTCCGATGCTTGACGCTCTGTAACTTGCAAGACGACTGGAATCACAACCTAAGAATTGTCGTTTTACTGATGTTAGGTGACAATCTACCATAGAGTAATTATGCTAGGTAGAGTGGTAACGCCGGATTTATTAAATCCCCAATGTGTATACACTTTCGATTTTATTAAATGAATTCAAGGGAGATACAGGTGGTATTGCTACCAAATGTGAGATATGCAAAGTTTTGCAGTTTTGCAGAAATTACAACGGATTTGACTGATCATGATAGCAAAGCAGACGGAAATGACATTATTTTACAGATTGTCCGCGTCATGACAGCCTTGGAGAGGTAATATTTGTTCAATTGGCAACTCGATGACCTGCTATTGCTTTCATGAATTAGAAATATGAAATTTCAGCCAAGAAAGCACAACACGATGTCGACTTTTTCATGAAGACTTCCATTATAAAACGGATCACGAAATTCCCATATTAGTCACCTTAATTTCCGCTTAGTTAGGATGCTTATTAGCAAATATTCATTCCTTTTGAAATCCAACTTGTTGCATACTACTTACATAGAGGAGTCATCTCGGTAGTACATAAATTGGCAAAATTTTGACGTTTTTTAGAAATGTTTAGATAATTTTTTGGACCACGGGAACGCAATCTTCGCAAAAAACTGAATCTTTTGATGTAAAAAGTTTCACTGTATACAGATACTTTTTTGAGTCGACACTCTACCTATATATCCCTTCTCTATGCAATCTACATATTAAAAATAATGAGAAGCTCATGCTCGAATTTAGGAAGAAAATGTCCGTAGCTCTCGGACTATGAGTTTTCAGCATCATTAGAACTATAAATAGAATTCTAGCAATCCTAGCTTTGCACAGATATCATAGTTTCATTCACCTTTGTAACGAATTATTTCGAGTTCTGAGAAAACATGTGAAAAAAGCGTTGACGTTGATGATGATGACGCCTAGGCTGCCACTGTGGGATTGGCTAGCTGCTATCCCTTTCGTGAATTCATCTTTCTTGCTTTGTGTGAAACGGGTCTGATGATTGGGAGACCGACAAGTGAGCTATGGGACCACCTTATCTTGAAGAATAAAGTCACGAAATGTAAATTACGTTCATTCATACGAAAAGATCAAAACGGCTTCATTGCCGGGTAGAAGAAATGGACTTGTGGGACAGCACCTCGAAAAAAAGGTCCCATTCCGGCGCAACAAACCCTTGCTGTGACAGTTAGCACTGTCACTTCTTGTCAATGGGCTTTTACGGCTTCACTAACTTTGGCTGCAATATTATTTCAATTCATTTCGTACTAATTTCTTTCGATCGAGTGACACTGCTTTGCCAAGCTGACAAATTTCGCATGCCGGTACAACAATAATGCATACTTTGTAGTTTATACACGAATGATCATCTTGTACCCAGGCTACAAACACTGGAGAATGAATGTGCAGGTAACTGAGAAACATTATTTGCGCAATATTTGTAGACTATTAATCAAATAAGTGAAGGTAGCTTTCAATGATGCTTTAAGCCCCTTTAGATTATCAAGAAATGATGAAATACTAAAAAAAACGAAAATGAATAGTCATGACAAAAAAAGCGAAAACGACAACGGCTCGAAAACCGAAAACGAAATTTTAAAATCTAGAACGAAAGCAACAACACCATGGATTGAAAAGATCAAGGTTGCTCGTATGCTTTCATAAAAAGCCATCAACTTAGAAATGGAGTCAAAAGATAGTGCTGCATGCAGTGAAGATAGACACCTGCTGCAGTATATAGATATGCAAGTGCTGCAGTAGAGAGATAGGCAAGTGCTGCAGTATAGATAGACAAGTGCTGCAGTATATAGATAGGCTGATACTGCACTATAGACAGACACGTCCTGCAGTATATAGATGGGCAAGTGCTCCAGTCTAATAATTGACCGTCTGGTATAAAGCCCGTCAACGTACAAACATTGATTATCGATCATCAATCATCATTCATAAATTAATTTGTGGTGGATGTAATAAAGTTTTGGGGGGTCACGAGAGTTGTTTTTTGACATCGGATGACGCACGCTACATTGCCAGCAAACCTGAGACAATGTATGATTGTTATGCTGGTTTGAAGTGCGACAATGACCATGAGATACGAATGCGCTAACTCGCATGAGTATCTATGGTCACTGCCGCACGCCAAACCAGTATAATAATCCATGGACTCCTAGATAATTAACAGCGCCTGGACGGATAGGTCAAATTCCGCCAATACCAACCACGGCGGACAAAGCTAAATCAGATTCACCGCAGTTACTGTCTTTTGTGCAGTGAAGTAAACTTAAAATGGTAAAAGTGATCTGCTATTTTGTAATTATCAGAGATCTTCACGGGTCATGAAAAGATATGATATTAAAGATAGATACTAAAGATATGAAGCTGCGTTATGTTAATTATTCTCGATGAACACAGGGAATAGACTGTATAAATATTCCCAATGCTCTACTACTGAAAATATAGTGCTATGGAAAACAATTACGGAAGAACAAGTCAATTTCATCCAATCAGTTTCTTTTATTGCTCACTTTTGCAATTTTTCGGTCGGAACAAGTGGTCTTCTATTTTACTGTTGAAGCATCAATCGTCAGATTCGTGGTCAATCCTTTCATCATGGTATTAAAAAATCTCTGTACAATATATGAAAACACCTTGTGACCATGGGTACACATGTCATGTCCAAATATCACTTCGGAGAAAAACGACTCATCCATGGCGTATTCTACAATTTGATGGAAGAGTTGCCGTTGCTTTGTGGACTGAAGCAAGGCAGTCCTCATCATGGCATTGCTTTGCAGTTCCTGAAAAACGCAGAAGGAAAAGAGACACACATTGAACGCGAAATCTGTTGGATTGATGAGACCTCCACGGTTAACAGTGTTGTAGAAATCATATGCAGACTCAGGAATATTAGCGGCACTCGACTCGACATCAACTATGAGCTTTCGGTTATCTCGGCACAAGATTTCTTTACACGATTCACATTTTGTTGTGTTCAATGTACTCCTGCAAATGGCACCACAGACAAACAAGAATGTGCTCTTCTCACTAGTGGTTGGATCATAATCCATTTCAAGCGCCTCTCCAATTTCACTCGCCATTTTCAGCATGTCCTTGTCTTGTTCTTCACCGTGGTCCTGTAAGGCGGCATCAATATCTTGTATGGTGACATTGGAGAACTTGAGAAGTGATAACGCGCGTATCTTGCGCTCACTCTGCACAATGTCTCGGACCGAAATGAAATAATTGGCTCCAGAGAGCTGCCTGTAATGTCCGAAGCGAGATTCAATGTTATCGGACTGCAGTTTTCCAAGAAGAATATAATCAAATTCGAGGCGCGTGAACATATAGTAACAACACTGGGGCAAGGCAGTACAAGTGTGCCGAAGAGCGAGAAATGTCTGTTTTGAAAGACCAGGTTTCCTTGAATCTTCCCATCTCTGGAAAATAAATTGATGGATTTCTTAGATTGTAAATAAAATATAGACAAATATGATCAAATAGCAATAAATCAACAATCATGCATTTGCGATATTTTGTCTTGCTAGACATGTACGGTATATTCACAAATCCTGATGATTCAGCATATTCATATCACTTGTGTGGCGACTGTCTAGTATACGTCGGTATTCCATCTATCTGATCGTATCATGTAAGGAGCTAGCACGTAAGGCCTACGATGATTATTTGATTTCAAAATAGTCATGCTTCATAATCAGATTCCTACGCATGCACAGCTACACCTGCATGCTAACGCATCAAAATTGTATGTTGTACAGTTAGGCCTATGTCTCAGAATGCGATAAATGAATATTGCATTTGTAAAGGAAAAAATACCGGGTATATGAATTACTATGAATCTTACTATAGAATATTATTATGAATCATACGAATTATACATCATCTCAAAATTTTCTGTAGTCTTACCTGAAGAAACTCGAAAAACTCCTCAAGAAACCCCAATTTCCAGTCAGACGCATGGCGAACCGGGTCTGCGGCGATGTTGCGCTTGTGTTCTCCTTTGTTCGGCGTTTTGACATTCAAAATTGTCCACATTTTGATTACGAACGAAATAAAGTTCGCCGTATCGACCCATGGCTTCTCTTCGTGCTCGGAATAATACACAAGTGCATCCCTGGTGGATTCAGAGAATATACGCAGTCCCAGCTTTACCGAAGTTTTCTCAATGCTTTTCGGTTGAAGCACTGCAGGCGTCAATTTGTAAGCCTTTTTCAGGGTCATTGATTGTTCATGTTCATATAGCTGAACAATGTGATCGAAGCTGGGTGAACAGCCATCCGGAAAGTAGTGAGGCATAGGGGGACAAGTAAAGGTTCGTCTCTTCTGAAAATTGTTGTAAATGTTCTTAATTCCATGGACAGGATCGAAGAAAAGAAATATTGGTTGCCCTGTCACTGGATCCAAAATGTAGGATTGCAATTCTCCTCCGCAGAGATCAACAAGAAATTTCCGATTCACAGTCGCATTATCAACCGAGATACCGACCACATTCAAAGATACCTTCCTCAAGGTTTTCATTGTCTCCTCGTAACACTTGCGCAGTTTGTCGGCCGTCAGGACATTGATGGGAAAGAGCGAAACCACATCTCGATATTTTCCCTTCAGCGACTTGATCATAAAGAACAAGATAGTGGATGCAGGTTCTAAATGTTCAGTGATCCCATGAACCTGGTTTCCACTATATTCTATTCGTTTGAATAAGTAAACTTCGTCGATCATCAATAGCACATTGCAATCGCGTCCATCAAGCTTTGCAGTGCGCAATCGGAGATAGTTTTCAATTTGAAGTCCACTATCTGTTGACAGCTTTCTGGTCAGTTTTTTAGGGTGCAGACAGACGGAAGGCAGAGGATTTTTTGCTGATAGAGGAAGTCGTAGGCCGCGGGACTAGCTGCATGAATTTGGTAAGTCATCACCATCAGCTGAGACGAGTACGACCTTGCAAATTTACTTTTGTTCAAAAGCAAAACTTGCTCGATGAGAAAGTTGAGGCTTTCACTGAGTTGATCTGATTGAGAAGCACTTCGCCACTGCTCCAGTTTGCCAATCACTTCGTCGGCGTAATCGATGCAAATATCGATCGAGTCAGATAAATGCTTTGCTCTCGACATCAAGTTCAAAACTTGAGATATCGAGGACACAGTCGAGTTCGCAGCAATGTCGCTGTAGTTATCTTCCGGGATGGCATGATCATCGACGAAAACTGCTACAGTCAAGTCACCATCAATCTGCAGACTCGCCTTGATGATGGGCACGTTTTCGGTGACAATATAAAAGAGGTAAACCGAATCTTCATCAAATTTCATCAAAAATACAGATGGTATGCAGAGATCATTAGATGACAGTCCCACTTTAAGATCAGCTAGGGAAGAAAGGCGATCGCTCTCCATGAATTCTTCTATTCTCACTTCCAGCCGATCATTCGAAAGCTTCAATCTCTTGCTTGAGGTGGCTGATGTCATTCGTTCAATAGAAGGGGCGGTGGAGAGGTAAGACGGTGCATTTGGAAAAACACTGGGAACAGCCGTTTTTTTCAGTAACCTCAATTTTCGTTTTGAAGATCGGTTCTTCACACGGTTTTTGTTGGAATCCTGACGCTCTTCAGCGTAATCTGTGTGTATGAAATGTAGAGAACGCAAGTAGGAATGCTTTGTGGGGGTAAAGTTTTTCCTGGGATTTCTGGATATCCACAGTCGGAGTCTCTCAAGTTCATTTAGGGGATAGGCATGATACGAAATTCCTTGCTCATTTTCTGGTGGATCGAGGCCACTGCGACAACCATATGCCGAGCATCTATTTGGCATGACTCTCTAATAATATAACTCTTTGAACGAAACTTGCAATAGAAAAACGAGCAGTTAGCAAAATCCTTTCAACAGTCCGCCGTGGTTGCTATAACAAAGAGTGCAGTGATCATTGACTGACTAATAATGATGCGTTGACTGGTGACCATCACCACCTGCAGTGAAGATATCTGACGACCGATCTACGCGGACACAACGAAGCAATGAATCAGTCCGCCGTGGTTGGTATAGCGCAGACAGCATAATTCATTGACCTATCCGTCCAGTTGCTGTTAACTATCTAGGAGTCCATGAATAATCACATTGTTCAATAGAAATCTATGGAAGTCATGAAATGGATATTTACTTGACAGGCTTATCGATAGCTCTAATTCTGATTTCTAAGCTAATATTCTGGATAATCTATGTAGTCAATCCGTGACATAGTATTGTCTGCACGCTTTTTCAAATCTATTTGAAATATCTCACATCATTTAGTCATCTCAGTTCAACGTTATTACGCTATCATTATGGATGCCAGACTGATTAATTTGAGCAGATTTCCCAACAACATGATAAGTGGGCTCACCAGTGATCAAATTTCAGCTGAAATAGACAGACAGTATATAGAGGATAACGTCATTTGTGATGATGACTTCTCCGAACATTATATTGACGACATAGAACCGCTTTTTGGACTTGCACCGGATCTCAATGATGAAAATAGTATCAAAGATCTTGAAGGTAAGTAAACGTTTTATTCCTTACCAATATTCCATAACACTATATCGGTAAATATGCAGAACAAAATGAATTTCTGTGTTGAGTCGATAAAACAATAAAAACGTGGTTCATCCACTAATTACACTAACTAATGTACATATAATTACAATACTATATTTTAATCGATATTTCTGTAAATGACAACTTGCTAATTAAACTGCATCCTCAAAATATTGTTATTCCATTTCAGATGATGTAACCGCAATGGAAAAATCAATGCAAATTGAATCAATCATCAAACAAGAAAAGCATCACATGAAGATGTTTCATAACTTCTTGGAAAAGTATCCTGCTTTAAGCATTGATTTTAAACAGTGTACTGAGAGTGAATTAGCAAAAGTATTACGTTTGTTTTATGGATCTTTGAAGAAAAATGATGATAATAATTATGCCCCCGCCAGCCTCATATGTATTAGAGCGAGCATCTTTCGGTATTTTATGAGGTCGAGAAAGATAAACATAATCACTGACGATAGATTTTACGATGCGAATAAAACATTGAAATGCTTGGCCCGTAAATTCATCGCATGCGGAGGTCAAGTTAAGCATTTTCAAGCCATCGAATCTGAAGACCTCAGTAAATTATCGGTTTATTTTGATCGCAGTAATCCGACAGTTCTATTACACGAGACGTATTATAACATCATTTACTATTTCGGGACTAGAGGGAGAGAATGGTTCCGTAATTTGAGGGAGGATCGTTTCATATGTGATAAGGACTCTGAGGGACTCGATATCGTTAGTTTTAACGAAGGAAAAATTAAAAACGTAGGTAATGTTCTCACACGGGAAGGGATGGAGAATGTGAAGGAAGCGTTGATGGTATCAAGTGAAAACAAGGCTGAATGCCCTGTTACATGCCTGAAATTATTTTTAGAAAAGCGACGTGAATCAATTGTTGATGGTGATTCATTATCCACCCCTTTTTTCCTTAAAGCCAGAAAAAAATTTTCGAGCAATTCTTGGTATTGCGAGAAGCAGCCCATAGGTGTAAATACTCTCGGGAAACTTATGAGTATTATTTTAAATGAAGCTCAGTTAGGAAAGTCTTACACAGCTCACAGTATCCGACCGACAGTGATCTCCGAACTATCCCAAGCCGGTTATAAATTGACGGATATTTGCAAAAAAATAAGTGGTCATAAGCAGACGAAGACTGTAGAGAGATATCTGCAATATGGATGTCGACGAAAGTCAGAAATGAAGAGAATGAGCCAAAGTTTGAAAAGAAGTTTGCATCAAGAGAAATCGGAAGAAGAAGATAAAGAGGAAGAGAAACAAGTCAGTGTGATGGTCAAAAGAGCAAAAGATGTGCAAAGTTCACAAGACGTGATCATATGTGAATCGGAAGAAATAGTGCAAAAGACTGTTGAAAGAATGCCGACTGCCGTTCTTGAAAAGAATGGTGCCAGGCTAATGTTTTTTCTTTAGACATTTCTGTGTTTTTTGCACAGATGGTGTAATTTGATGTCATCATGTGTTTTTTATGGCATTTTTGAAAAATAAAAAAAGCGTGCGGACAATGATTGTCTGCACGCCTTTTGGCATTGTCAGAACTATGACTTTTGGATTTCTATTGAACAATGAATGTTGTGTGCTAAAGTTCAGTAATCATATAACGAACTGCGGAAGTGGAAATTCCAGTTGTGCTTCCTGTTTTCCCCTGATGCAAATCGCTTGGACAGAGTGTCCGAAGAATCTGTTTTTATTGATTTATTTCATCCTTGTCGCAGTACAGTTTGATTTCTTTGCTTTGAATATGACATTGATATTTCGTTAAATTTACATGTACTTTGAATGAATCAGCTGATCGCATTGACAAGCCAGAAAAGATTGAAATCGATCGGCAATACTGACAAAGGCTGCATTTCTATCATAGAAATTAACAATACCATAGAAAGTCCTAGAATGGAAATTGCATGAAAATTATGGCACACTCCGGGGAACTTAGTTGAGGCAAAAAGCAAATTTTGCGAACTGGTTTTCTTGTTTTCTGGTTGGCATTTTTAATTATCAAGTCAACTTGTGATCTGGATTGTTGCCACCTGTACAACTATCATGTACACAAAAGCAATAGTGAAATTACAAAATAGTGCAGCGACAGGATGACAAAGAAGGAAATCTTTTAAAACGTTCTGTATGTTCATCATTTTGAAACATCGCTCCGATCTATCAATAGTATAATCAGACACATAGGCAACTTGTAATGTCGATTTACAGAGCATGCATTGCTCCAGCTTGAAATCAGAGGCCAAGAAATCTTACGGTATTCATTTTACTTTGAAGGATTCCCCTGTTCAATATACTTGAACAATTTTCAAAACCTTTGCATGCTTTCGAATATGAGCCTCCAAAATATCATCACACTATATCACATAAGTCATTTAGTGACTAATTGAAACGTTCCAGCGACATTTCATTTATCTGATAAATGACTGGCGCTAAAGAAGCTTTCGATGTGTTTATTCCACAAAAGCGCTGGGTTTCTTGACCGCTAGGAGGAGAAATTATCCAATAATTAGAATTTTTATCTTTGAATTCTTGAGATGTTCTTCCAACCATTACACCGACTACTTTCAATTATGACTCTGTGAACCAAATTTCAATTCGTATTCCAGTGTTGAAAAATTGGAAAATATTTGTCAATGACTGCTACAAATAGACATCGTATATGAATCCGTGGAATAGTAGGTAGGCTATTTCACATAAAACAATACCACCATCTCACTTAAAATTCTCTTCATGAAAATCCTGTAATTTGCTGTCAACAACTTCCACAACCAACTTGGCAAATAGTTTGACTATGATGAGATTCTTTACATCGAATCTGATCTACAAACCATAGATTTTTCCATGTGCCATCATTGTACATAGGCAAGATATCAAACTTCCATTCTAGTGTACTATTATCTATTTCTATGATTTCTATATTTTCTCACCGTCCATCAAAAGGGCTTTTCTCAGAAGGGATGGCAGTGATCTCTATTAGAGGTTCACTGTATTCTTTCATTTTGATAGATTCGTATGTTTTATTATCTTCAAACCTTTCACTTTTGTAAGACTGTAATTTCACTGCAGTAGTATTGAAGACGTAGTTAGAGCAGAAGCTTAGCTATGAAAATATCAGTGCCTTCGCAGTCATAAACAATTAATTCTCATCGCAATTAGAATAGCATATCGCAATGCTATGAATCATTATTATTACTTATTTTAATTGATAAATGTTTGTCAGATATTCGAGATGATTTTCAGCGGCACTGGTTTGCAAATCATCAAATAAATTCAAATTTCGAAACCATTTGTAACGCTGTCATCTATTTGTCCAACAACAATCTTCTTTCTTAGGCCCAAAATTTTCTCTGTGTATTGAAAGATGTACGCAGTTAAAAGAAGAAGGCAATGACGTCATTGAATAGTAGGTAGGCTATTTCACATAAAACAATACCACCATCTCACTTAAAATTCTCTTCATGAAAATCCTGTAATTTGCTGTCAACAACTTCCACAACCAACTTGGCAAATAGTTTGACTATGATGAGATTCTTTACATCGAATCTGATCTACAAACCATAGATTTTTCCATGTGCCATCATTGTACATAGGCAAGATATCAAACTTCCATTCTAGTGTACTATTATCTATTTCTATGATTTCTATATTTTCTCACCGTCCATCAAAAGGGCTTTTCTCAGAAGGGATGGCAGTGATCTCTATTAGAGGTTCACTGTATTCTTTCATTTTGATAGATTCGTATGTTTTATTATCTTCAAACCTTTCACTTTTGTAAGACTGTAATTTCACTGCAGTAGTATTGAAGACGTAGTTAGAGCAGGAGCTTAGCTATGAAAATATCAGTGCCTTCGCAGTCATAAACAATTAATTCTCATCGCAATTAGAATAGCATATCGCAATGCTATGAATCATTATTATTACTTATTTTAATTGATAAATGTTTGTCAGATATTCGAGATGATTTTCAGCGGCACTGGTTTGCAAATCATCAAATAAATTCAAATTTCGAAACCATTTGTAACGCTGTCATCTATTTGTCCAACAACAATCTTCTTTCTTAGGCCCAAAATTTTCTCTGTGTATTGAAAGATGTACGCAGTTAAAAGAAGAAGGCAATGACGTCATTGATGGCATATCATTCACTTCCAATTTCTATGAAAAAGTGGTTGACATGAAAGTGATTGAGGAAACGAATGGAAAACTCCCACTTCATCGAATCTGCTTGACATTCGCTAACAAGCTTCAGTGAAGTCATCTATTCCGTTGCGAAAGCTATATACAGTCCGTGAATATTTGAACTGTCAACAGTTGGCTACTTCCCATAAAAATCTAGAAACTCAAGAAGAGAAATAGTAAGATGAAACGAAAGCCGAACGACTTAAAAGAATCATTTGACTCGTGATTTGGCAAGGTCAAAAATGTTATTTTATCCATTCAGTCATTCAGCCATTGATAACGTATACCGTATTGATTTAATATCGGACACTGCTGCAGGCGCACTTCCTTGATATACAACAACAATACCAGACTATAGCAGTATTTTTATTGGGAATAATAAACAAAAACAAAGTGTTGTAGTAATATAAGCTAAAAAGTCATTTACAAAATGCAGAAAAAATCTGGTAAGTAAATCTAAGAATAAAATATCCTATGAAACTTGTTGGCCTAATGCCGACCGTGAAATTAATGCCCGCGCATTGGTTTTCATGGGTGTAATGCTGAGGCGAGTCAATATGGTGGACTTGGCTTCACCAAAGGGAATTTCAGTTTGCGTCGCCAAACGAGTTGCAATGCGGTCGACCGTTTCGGTGGCATGCTCCCTTAATTCACCAAAGACGGAAATAGCGAAGGGGACGCAAGTCTAGCACAAGCTTTCTCATTTCGGCCCATTTTCGTCAAGCTTCAGCTCTTTTCTGCTGAGGCTACTGCCGATCCTTCAGTTGTGCTCGTATCAGCAATATGTATGATGTTGTGTGGATGCACAACCGTCAAATCGACACCAGCTGGCCGACCCAAGTTCCACACAGGAATTAAAATGTCAGCTGGTCGTGTCTTAGAAACAATGCATGGTAGCCACTATTATGCGCGATTACATACCCAGTGCATGTATTCAAATGCAGCAAAAGTTTGAAGATAAATAGAATATACTTGGCTCAAAGATAGTTATGTGAGGATCCGAAACTGACACTGCTGTTTCTGAAGGCAGAAAAGCGTTTGGAAATACATGTAAATTATATAACCTAGACTCGCATTCCGCGCTTTCTGTGACAATTGCTTTAAAACGTTGAGGACATGGAACTAGCTATTTTGCATTTATTCAATTTTCTGCATCCTTTTGCAACTTCTGTAGATGACAATGCATTTCATTGAAATAACACGCAAGCAATGATCATCACCACTCTCATTTCAATTTGTTCAGAAAGAGAATGAAAGAGAGAGAGTTGTATAATTGAATTGAATCACAGTTGGAAATCACACATCAATTTTATAGGAGCTACTTAAGAAGTTACTGAAAACATAAATTTCGAGGTGATCAGCAATGTCATCTTTCTGTTAATCATGATAGGTAGACGATTTCAAAATACACACCTTCGGAAGAAAGAGTTTTGTCGTTTTCAAGTTCTGCAATGCGGTGCACAGTAAGACCACTCAGTAAGCTTCGCGGAGATAAAAGACTTGTGGCATTTTCTGTGGACTTTAGTTGTTCAACTTATTTTAGGGTAGCAGATGTTCTTCTTTGAGCTAAGTCAATCATTCGTGCACAGTTCTCGATTTTGAAGCAGCAATTCTAAACTGCAACCGTGAGGAACCTCTTTTGACAGACCAATGAAAGTTGGAGAAGCGCACTCAATGTGGGAATGTATCAGCACATTATGAATCAAAATAAATAACTCTGGGGTCACATATGGTTTCATACGTCTCAAGATATGCATCCGTTGAGCACGCTTTTCCTCCAACAGGTCTACATGTGACTTCCAGCTGAAACAGTTATTCAAGATGATGCCTAATAACATCACTGTCATCTGATAGTCTACGGTGCTTACAGAAGTTTCAATATTCACATCTTTGAAGTTTTAACAGAAGTCAGAAAGTTAATTTGCAATCGTTTTGAGCAAACATCACATGATTTGCGGTCAATGCATGAAAGAAAGGAGGATTCTTCGCATAATGGAGCAACATTCGAATTTCAACAATGAATATTTATTAATTCTGTTATCTCATTATTCCTAATTCTTATTATTAAATGCGAGGATCAGCCGAATATAATAATGAATTACATGACAACATGCACCACCGAAATATTGCGTATTTCTATAACGGAATTTGATTTTAGAAAGAAAATGTATATTCAACAAATTGATAATCGTATACATTACAGGTTATAATCAAGAATACAATATTCAAGTGAAAAAATAAATGAGGCGGCTTTACAACAAATAATGAAGACACTTCGCAAGAAACTTGCATCAACATTCTAATTCAGTGTCTAATCGACTTTTTCACTACTACATTCTCTGATTATACAAAATACATGACCATATTAAAAATGAGTTCAAGTACCTGGTAGTACAACAAATTGTCATTGAATTCAATTCAATTCATTCAATTCAATTTCATGTACATTCTCATTGTACATGTATTCATCAGATATTGCATCCACTTTCATGATTCCAAAATGAATTAAGAGCCTACAATTTCTGTCAACATTTGAAAATCATATAGAGATATTTTGAAATAAGCATAGTAGCATAAGTAGTATGCAACAAGTTGGATATCAAAAGGAATGAATATTTGCTAATAAGCAAATACGTGACTTACAGATTCAAACGTATTAATGAGTAATCATGCCCACTAGACCGTAACATAGAGTAAGGAGAGTAAGGTAGAGTGTCGACTCAAAAAAGTATCTGTATACAGTGAAACTTTTTACATCAAAAGATTCAGTTTTTTGCGAAGATTGCGTTCCCGTGGTCCAAAAAATTATTTAAACGGTTCTAAAAAACGTCAAAATTTTGCCAATTTATGTACTACCGAGATGACTCCTCTATGTAAGTAGTATGCAACAAATTGGATTTCAAAAGGAATGAATATTTGCTAATAAGCATCCTAACTAAGCGGAAATTAAGGTGACTAATATGGGAATTTCGTGATCCGTTTTATAATGGAAGTCTTCATGAAAAAGTCGACATCGTGTTGTGCTTTCTTGGCTGAAATTTCATATTTCTAATTCATGAAAGCAATAGCAGGTCATCGAGTTGCCAATTGAACAAATATTACCTCTCCAAGGCTGTCATGACACGGACAAACTTCTTCAAAAGTGCAGAAATGTGTATCTCACATTTTGAAACAATTCCGACTGTATCTCCCTTGAGTTCATTTAATAAAATCGAAAGTGTATACACATTGGGGATTTAATAAATGCGGAGTTACCACTCTACCTAATATACTTACTCTGTGGACCGTAATTTGTCTCGTTATAGACTGAGACATGAAGAAACATTGTTTTGCTATTGTCATTCCTCGCTAAGTTCGTCAGCACCTATCATCTCATCAATGTTCTTAGCTTCCTGTCTGTCAACCTTTACTATTTAATGATCGTGTTCTGAATTGCCCGTGAGCCACTTTAATTGATTTCACTTCGTTCCCGAGCTGATCTGCAGTGTGGTGTGAAATCCTTCCTATCAGACATCATCAATGAGAGCATTCTGCTGAGCATGTACGTCGTCGGAAACTCAACAGCTGTAAACCTCTGCCAATGAGCATGTCCTTATAACCAAACAATATAGTCGATGTTCCCGTCAAAATTATCCTTTAGCAAAGTTCGGCGTTTTGAAACGCCTAATCAGCCAGCAAAAATAAAAGTTGTTCGATGAAATATGCGATTCAAAAATGTTTTTAGTCGAATAAGCACTCTTGTACGTCTCCTTTGACTTTCTTATAGGATAGGTAATGAATAAGAAGCACCATCAGGCAAGAAAATAATCGAGACTCGCCAATCTAGGCATCCAGCTCAGCAGAGAAGAACAAACAGAATGTAGTACAGTAGGGGACAAATATTTACACTCACCCATAAAAATATAGAAAAATCGAGCTGTTTTCAAGAATGCGTTTCAGACAATTTTATTCATGACACACTTTTAGTAGAATTAGTACAGATAAGACAAGCAAGAAACAATGCATCTATCAAATGTCAAAAATTTGTTTTTTGTCTACAGATATTTTGAAATTACGCGCTAATATTAGCCTTTCACATGCAAAAAAACTGACTACTGCCATACATATGTTTTCCTGAGTTGCGTCAGCTCGGTCCAGCTTATTATATTGGATAGGCTGCATTTATCGAGTTCTCAGAGAAATCACGGAGTTCCATCAGTCTCTAAAAATATATTTAACAAAATTTCAATCGTTAAGGAGTTTTGGTTACCTTGAAATCGTTGCAGGTTGCACTATGCATAAACCAGCGATACAGTTCACCAATGAGAATGCTTCGAAATATATGCGTTGGATGAAAAGACTCGGGCGTGAGTAAACAATGAGCATCGAGGGGTTTAAAGAAGTACTATGCAAAACATTGTGGTCTGATTTGTATAACTGCAAGTCCAAAAATGTGATACAACTATTTTCACAATTTGGAGTCAAGTTGATATCGCGATGCTGGTATCAGCAAAATCGAAAAAAATATATGTAATTTTTCTGAAAAAGGCCAGAAACCGAAGACAAAATCTATACCAAGCTATATGACTCTTAGAATAATTTAAAACTTTGGATTCCCATTCGATTAAAAAAATGTTAGCAAAAGAAGATCCAAAGCGATCCAAAAAGACACCCCATTGCTTCCGCAGAAGTTTGAAAAAAGCAAGTTGACTGTGCGTGTATTCATGTACAAATTCATAATAAACTTGCTGTTTACAGCCGTTCTATTTGAACTAGTTCAATCATATAAGTAAAAAAATGTTTCTGAATCACATAACTACGTTGAAAAGGAAAATTACTAATACATACAGGCTTAGTACATATACATGCGCATTGCTTCATGTAAAATGCCTGATGAGATTCATGAATACAATTTACACACGCATGATCAGAAGTCATTGACTTTGAACTTACGCACACCCCTTCTCCCATTGATTGCTACTTCGACTGCTCTGTTCCTATTGTTCTCATCGAAAAGAAAAGACTGATTAGTGATTACTCATTGAATGAAGTCATATTTGAATGCCAAAAATGTCATAGGCAATGATTGGCATTTAGGGGGAATTAAAGATCCACGTCACCAAAAAATATTTCGCTAATTGTTTCTTCCAACCAGCAGCAAAAAAGGAAAAATGCCGCTGTGATACTGATATTCCGCATTTGCCACTGAATAAACAATGCCGCTAGCGTCGGAATCTCCCTGTGGTTGATCAGACAGGATAAAAAAATGCACATGCAAATCCAAGTGGATGCGGATTGAAGTTTTTGAAAACCCTTTCACTGTGAACGATATGTCTGACAAGTACAACTCTTTTAAAACAAAAGGACACTTTAACCGGCCGCAAATTGCAATAGTTCAAAATGTCAAAAGCACGTGTAGCTAGCTACCTGTAGATTTTAACTCATGCAGATTTGTACAAGTCAAGTCACTAAACTTCGAGTTATACCATCAATAAACGATTACTTTTTACAGCAATCGTCTTATGAAAAAGCATAGTTGCTCAAGTCACTAGAAAGTGCGTTCACGCACCCTTACATTGTAGAAAACCTTCATTAACACCTGTAGGATGTAAATTGATAAAGATTTGTGCAAGTTAGGTCACAAATCTGCATGTTTTTCATCAATAGATGAAACAATTTTTTACAAGCACTGTGTTGTGGATGCGCATAGAATTTCAAACATCTATGTCGGAGAACACGTTTACGCACTTTTATCTTCTAATACCCATTCTAAGGTGGTTGTAGATGTACATTGATGCAGATTTGTCCAACCCACGGGAAAAGCGTGATTTTCTATCACTATAGCATTCATTTTATAACTGCTTTATCATGAAAACTCATAGAATTTCAAGTCCGTAGTTAAAATGTAAGCTTACACATGTCATAAACTTGTTTGCTTACCTTGACTTGCTTTTGCTGATGCCGTGATATTACTTAAAAGACAATCATTCTATGCCATTGGATGCATTTTCATTATAAAGTAGCACGAAGATTACAACGAAGAGAGTAAAAAGAAATGAATATCACCATAAGGCAGTTCGCACGCTAAATCATGTATGATATATCGTGAATTTCATGTGAAGCAGTGTTTTAGAAGTTAGGGAGGGGGCTGAAGCACCTCCTCTCGTTCTCGAGGGTTGAAACATGCGCTTCATTTTACCCTTTTTAACTTTGCTTACCTCTTCCCTCTTCTGCGATCTTAGATATTTAAATGTTGCCTCACTTTTTACTTAAATAATCATATTGTTGAAATTAGTTTAACTGCTTGTAGGCCGCTGAGATTTATTTGCCGTAATTTGACAACATTTGTAAATCCTGTAACAGATATGGCAATCTCCAATGAAACTTGCAGAAATGAACACGAGCGTAGAGGAAGTTATTAATAATGTATGTATGTTGTATAACATTTAATTATTGAAATTTGAGACTTATCATCCTAATTGTGATCTTGTCCATTATCACCTTGTTCCGGTAATTACGGAATATTTCCAGCTTTTTAAACAGTTAGCTTCTCAACAGTCAGCAGTCCCGTTTAACAAATGAAAGATGTTGGCTCTGCGCTTACCTGTTTATCTTGCTCTCGTATTTTGCCTCGACTGGAACATTTATTCTATTGGGCTTCAGATTAATCAATATATTGTGATGAAGGAAAAGTCAGTCATCGCATTAGTCAGTCAGATTATCCCATATTCGACAGGAAGCGTGGAATGCGCTGTAATGTGTGGAACTGACCCCCAATGTGTTGGTGGTCAATTCGTGAAGGCAAACAGTTCCTGTGTGCTGACCAAGAATAACCGAACACTAATGCTTTACTCACGAGCAGCACAGCAAGGCATTGGTGATGCAGTTTTCGGTTTACCTTGTAGGTCTGAGGAGTATAATATTGTATCAGAGTATTATTTGATGGATCTTTACAATCTGACCATTGCATCACCAACAAATTTCTTTTCTTGTATATACAGTTGTACAGCATGCAGCTGGTGCCGCAGTGCGAGTTTCAGCAATGAAAAGGGAAAGTGCTACATGTCTGGCTTGAATAAAGCAAATGTTCCCCCATCACAATTTATCAATGGGGCACATTGGATATACTATGAGAAGAAATGCAATTACTGAGCAGCTGCCAGTGTGTGATTCGTCTCAAGCCTCACGCACAGGATGTAACTCTTATAGTCGGATGCGACGCGGCGCGACACGATGCTACATGAATCGACTCGAATTATGACACTTCATCTGATGTTATATCCAATGCTATTCATTATGTCTCTTTATTACGCGCAATAAGCGATGAGAAAAATTTTCTGCAACTTAAAGTAATTTTGGACATTGCTTGGACAATGGTGCATATTAAGTTAATATACCTTCAGTCAAACTTTGACTTTTCATCATCGTTTTAGGAATATAACTTCAAAATGGTGACATGGACAGCTAGCAACAATGTTGTCCTGAGTAGCCCAATTGGAACAGACATGTGACATAAAAGCACACTATTTTAAAGTGGAAGCAGGCATACAGCATGAAAATACCAGTTTCCTCTGAGCCGGTTTCAATACCTGATGCAACGATAAACATATATTCGTCAGGTGATACAGTTAAGAAGGGATAAACACAGTCTTGCTGTATCTGCTGGAAAGAATTACATTTGTCTCTCTCTCGCTCGATAAATTTGCCTGGTCCTAAGTTTTTAAGTCTGAACTTTGAAGTTTAATTGAGCTGTTATTTTGGTATTCTAATGCGTACTGAGAAAAAATATCGCAAATGCTCAATCCTCAGTGTATATGCATATATATTATTCGAACATAGGCATAATTCTTGTCAAAAAATGCAGTTATGACATACTAATGTATGTTTGTCTTGTTTTGTTTTGTATAGATCAGGGGTTCCCAACCTTTTCATGTTGCGTACCTCAAAGTAGAAAATCATAGGATTTTTCATTTTTCCGCGTACCCTCATTTGACATATAAAAAATACTTCGTAATTGAATCACACAAAAATTTAACTAGGCGTAACTGATGCACACTTGTGTACCAACACAAGCGCAGCGAAAGTCATGCTCCAACATCAAACGAGCTCTTTGTTTGCTTTTAATCATTACTATGGTGTAGAATCCGGATTCGCATAAGTATGTGGTTGGGGTCGAGTTGATGGTTGCTAATCAGCAGCAGCTGCTTCAAGGCCAGATGATGACAATCCAATGCGGAATGCGCACAAAATTTAACAGTTCAAGTGACCCATGTATAGGAAATTAATGAAAGTAAAATAAAATTACAATAAATCGCCCATATTCTGCGTAACCCTCAAAATTCCTTCGCGTATCCCCTGAGGCATAGAGTAGGTATATTAGGTAGAGTGCTAGCTCCGCATTTATTAAATCCTCAAAGTGTGTACACTTTCGATTTTATTAAATAAACTCGAGGTGAATACAATTGGGTATTGTTACCAAATGTGACACATGCAAATTTCTGCAGTTTTAGGAATTACAAACGGTATTAACTGATCATGACAGTAATGCAGAAGGAAATGATATTATTTTGCAGATCATCCGTGTCATGACAGCCTTGTGCTATTATGCTATTATGCAAAGTATTATGCTGGCTTTGAATTACTGATAACTTGCTTCAGTAGTTTGGCTTGACGGTTAATGCAATGTTGTCTTGGAGGATGAAGCTATCGGATTCTCTTACGCGGGTTCTTCAATTGAGGACTTATGTCGTTCTGTCGCTCGTCGATAGCTCAGTTGGTAGAGCGTTGGCCTAGAATGCCAGAGGTCGGTGGTTCAAATCCACCAAGACGCGCAGCTATTTTCCGTCTGTTAAATTGGATAGACAATGTTTGTTAAATTAGCAACTCGATAGAATGCTATTACTTTCATGCTCAACCTCAAGAGTGTTTACTTAAGTGTGATCATGTCACAGGCAACCTGCCAAATGGTAGAGGAATCATGAATTTATGACGATGAAAATTGAATTAAAAACTTCAAATTTCAGCCAAGAAAGCACGAATAATATCGCGACTTTTTCATGAAGACTTCCATCGTAATGCGGTTCATGAAATTCCGTTCATATCAGCTTAATTTTCGCATAGTTAGGATGCTTATTAGCAAATATTCATTCCTTATGATATCCCAACTGTGTTTCATACTACTTATATAGGAGCGTCATCTCGGTAATATATAAAATGGCAAAATTTTGGCTTTTTTAAAACTGCTCAAATAATTTTTTGGACCGCAGGAACGTTATCTCCGCAAAAGCTGAATCTTTTGATATAAAAAATATCACTGCATACAGATACTTTTTTTGAGTCGACACTCTACCCTACTCTATGCTCTGAGGGGTAGGTGCACCCCACGTTGGGAACCCCTGGTACAGATCAATGGAAACCGCATTTGAAAATAAAATTTCCAATTCTCAAAATATACGTCAAAGCCGATTCAATTTGAGATGATGGTATCTCACACCCACGTCAGCATTTTCTATGAGAATTTGTACCTTATGCATGAAGCAGAATGAGTCTATTACCGTAATCACGACGATGGAACGATTACAAAGAACATAAAAAAGATAAGCAGCGCGTTGACTCGCAGACTCGCGAATAAAACAAAGTCCATGTTAATCAGGAAATCAAATGCAATATTATGCAGCCCTCGAAACATTCAATTCGAAAAACAATTAGGAATCCTCGGGGTAATTTACAACGAAAGTATGACCTGGGATGATCACGTGAAATACATTTGTAGAAAAGCAAGTCAGCGAATCTGCCTCATCAAGCGTCTCAAGAAGTATATGTCAATGGGTGATCTTGTCCTGCTATATAATTCAATTATCTTATCGATTCTGGAATACAACGCACCACTTCTCATTGGTATGAGCAATCAAAACTCAGACAAGAAATAAAAAATACGCCGTAGAACTCATCGCATTATCTGTGGAGAAGGATGTCAACGCTCAGCGTTTACGCCTCTGAACCTCCGTAGACAAACGGCAAGTCTAAAATTATTTCATGAACTGTCTGATCCAAGTGATGTGCCCGCTACACTTCTTCTCCGTACCTTGCCACGCTCTAGGAAGCTTGCTGTGCCATTTTCAAGAACACTAAATCGTCAGAGGTCTTTCTTGCCGTTTTGCATCTCTTTTTGTAATCGATTGTGCTCACATACTGTTTAGCAATGACTGTGTTATTTTTTCCTTTATTCAGTGACTTTTTTCTCTTTTATGTAATTTCGTGTTTTTCGAATGAATTGATTTATGCATGAAACCTGTCTGCAGTATAGTTGTACTTGTAAAGCTGATTATCATTATGACAAATATACATCTACTACTACTACTACTACTACTACTTGTCTACACGTCACTATCGTTGCTTGTACATCTCGACGACCACTGCCATTCACTTGATTGCTTGTTCAGCTAACTTAGTGAAAAGTGTAGTAAATAGCAGGATACTGTGAATTTCACAATGATCTATTGTCCGTGTGACAAAATCTTTGTCTGTCTAATAGTTGAATGAAGCTTGCTTTTCTTAGATTACACTGTAAATCGCTGGATACGAAAATTAAATACAAACATATACCAAATTCACACACAATTTGAGGCTAGCATTTGATACGAGATTCTCGCATGTTTACAGATATCTGGTATGTTTTTCACACGAAAGTATACTTAGCCTACTTTCGTATGTGATTGGTTGTTTTACGATGAAATACGAGTTGTTGTTTTATATGCGAGACCCGATGCAAATTTGTCCTCATTCGTATGCCTTTCGTATGAAGAGCTTTAAGTTGTCTTGCAAAAAATTATATATATTTCATACTACTTTCAAATTACTTCTGTCATTAATATCAGTCCTATACACTCTTATGAATAGCGTGGTATTTAGAGCATTTGTTCTAGACTCTATTTACTATGAAATTAATGACGTGTGTATAACATTCTCACGATTCATAATTAGCTCATCTCCATGAACTAAGTTGATAAACATCATTACAATAAAACGACAACTTTCGAGATACCATGTCGACTTATATATCTCAAACATAACTATATTTGCGTTCATTAACTATAATATGTTTTTAATTCGGATTGATAATATGCCTGATTTCAAAATTACATAATGCATAGACGTTGATGGTTGTATACTTATTGATTATTTATGAAATGCCGTAGACTTACGCGTATTAAAATCGAATTCAGTATTGTAAGTTTGACTCTTAAATGTCATTATCTTACTACTTACAAAAACAGTAGTAAGTGCCATGCAACCTTAAACCGATCTTTATTGATAAAAAAATTAAATCATACGAAAAGCATACAAATAGATTCAAAAATATGCCAAAAAATATCTTGGTATGCATCCTTCGTATGTGATTGGTATCGAGCGATTTACAGTGCACATGGAGTGGAGGAGCAATCCATTATCAGTTTTAAACAGGGATTGAAAAGATTATTTTTAAACGATGTTTTTCTAGGGTCGCAAAATTTCTTCAATACAACTAATTTCCTTAAAGTCACGCTATCGGATCACAATGTAAGAGCAGATTTGGATATTATAAAATGATTGCCAAGCAATTTCAAGAGGCTTTTCTTCATACGGAAAAGTGCTAAATTATATTCTCAAGAATTATCTACATCTACATGTCTTGCTAATATTTGTGTTTTAAAGCAGTTGGTGAACTTTTATTGACGCAAGATTTACAATAAGCTTAGTCTTTATTTACACTTAGTCAACATGAATAATGAAATGTTACACATTTCTGAGCACTTGAAACTGGAGAATTTATGTATACCGAAGCGCTAGAAGTACATTCATGCATATAATCTCAATCTTTCAAAAAAAATTTGATTTCATAAACTCATTGCATAAAATCAAAAACTTTGCAATAAATATTCAATCACGTCCCTAGGATAAGGTTTGAAATGGCGCCTTGGATTTCACATGTAGCAAAATTGTTACCCTCTGGTGTTCTCAGCGTTAATTCATTCATTGTAAAAAGTACGAATACCCTTTAACCTTTCCCAAAATACAAAACGGGGTAACTAGTCAGAGGATCAGATGACTATCATAGGGAAAATGTTCCTTTAAGAATTAGTCACTGCGATGAAGATGGGGTGACACTCCATCTTGCCGGAAGATAGAGTTCCCTTCTCATCCATGTGTGGCATCATGTGTTGTTGCAACATTCCCGAGTAATCGGTTCCAGTGACGAGGTCAAAAATATAAGGCCGCAGGACAGTCACTGTTCAGGATCTGGTGAAGTTGCAAGCCCCTGGAAAGCCTGAAAGCCTGGGGTTCAGCCGTGGCTTGAGGAGAAATCGGGACTGAATTTGTACCCGAGACTAGAACGATGGCCGTCGCCAGTCCCGGGCTTCAGTCTCCTCTCATAGCCCGGGATCCCGATTTTGTAGATAAAATTGGTTATCCTGATCAATGTACTGTACTCTATATACATAGAGACAGATTTTCTACCCAAATGTAGTTATTTGTTCATGCCATAGAGTATAAGTATATTCGGTAGAGTAGCAACTCAGCAATAATTAAATCCACTTTGTGTATACACTTTCGATTTTATTAAATGAACTCGAATGAGACATCACATGTGAGATATGCAAATTGTTACACTTTTGGAGAAATTTTGGATTTGACTGATCGTGAAAGCAAAATATAAGGAATAATAGCATTTTACAAATCCTCCATGTCATGTCATCCTGTGTGAAGAGGTAATATAGTTTGTTAAATAAGCAATCCGATGGGCTATTGTCACTTGAATACATGACCTTATCGATAAGAGCACTTTCTGGAGCTGGATCATATCACAAGCTACAACCTGCCACTGGTAGAGCAAAATATAATAACCACTGACAATGATCACAATTGACTTGAAAGATTCAGATTCGAGTTAATCTCAAAATTAATTGTACCAATGAAAATGGAATTAAAAACTTGGAAATTTCAGCCATTTATTAAGTAGGTACAATAAGATGCCGACGTTTTCATTAAGAATTGCATATACTGCAGTTCATAGAGTATGAATTTCCTTGATCATCAGCTTAATTTCCACTTAATTAAGATGCTTGCTAGCAAATGTTCATTCCTTTTGATATCCAACTTCTTGCATGCTACTTGCAATGGGGCTTCATCTCGGCAGTATAATAACACAGTAATAACATGAAAAAATAGCTTTTTAAAAACTGCTCAAATAATTTTTTGGACCGCTGGAACGTGATCTCCGCAAAAAACTGAATCCTTTCGTATAAAAATTTTCACTGTATACAGATACTTGTTTGAGTCGACACTCTACATATTTATGCTCACTCTATGGTTCATGACTTAGTTAATTTTGTTTTTATTGGACGAAATCTAATAAAAACCTGCTTTCTACGCTTTTAAGTGATTACTTTTAGCTTTACATTTTCATTTGCAAATGTTTTAGTTTATAGGAAGCTGAATAATTGATTACCAGTTTTTAAATGCCATTCTCAGGACTGTAAAGCTAACCAAAGATGATAGAGCTTGATGATCATGAAGAAGTGGGATATATCCAGAGGCGGGTACAGTTTATCGATTCCTTTCGATTAATCATGCGATGCAATCAATCGAGCAATCCCTGAATAACCAGGAATCTCACGATGCTTGCAAAATATTTGTTCAATGAAATTTGCTTGATAAGTAAAGAAATAGGTCATTTTAACATTTACGTTACAACAACAAAATTGTTGAATAAAAATTATCCATTTATTAAAATATTATATAAATTTATAATTATTTATATAATTGAATTTTTGAATTGTTGAGGGTGATACTTTCAGCGTTTGACAAATGCCGTCGTTCTAGCAGTTCAACCATCCCGGGCAGCAACTGAAATTAATATCGAAGAATGCGAATTCAGCGATTGTTCTATAATTTTTGCAACCTGCCTATCCATTTCCATCAAAATAAAGCATTGTGTTAAATAGTCTACCAGTTAATCAAAGTAGTACACCGATGTGTCAAG
This sequence comes from Prostheceraeus crozeri, assembly GCA_907163375.1. Taxonomy (NCBI): domain Eukaryota; kingdom Metazoa; phylum Platyhelminthes; order Polycladida; family Euryleptidae; genus Prostheceraeus; species Prostheceraeus crozeri. The sequence goes on along the minus strand of CAJQUW010002617.1, from coordinate 322,688 downwards.
TTACTGCAACCAAGAATAAAAATATCCAATTAAATATCGAAACATAAGATGCATAAAATGTATATAAAATTCATATCATATTTGGTGTGAATTCATATATAGCGTGTCACATGCACGCTACGTGTCGTGAATAAATATATAATTGAATTGAATTGGTGTTTATTTCCACAGAATACTGATTTCAGTAAGTATATAAATTACTTTGTAACATGTTCTATACAGCAATCACCATGTACAAAGTGACAAAAAATAACCTTTGACCTCAAAAAATGTTTGTTTAGATATCAAATACACACACGCATTGGGTAAGCAATAGACTCTCAAAACTAGTTTCTCATGTTGTGGTGTGCTACATAATTACATGTATGATCCTGTGTTTGTGCATATTAGCAAGTAGGGCACTACCAGCATCAATCGATAGCATTTTACATATATTCCAACTGAATTCCATAGTCCATCTTTCGTCACCTGATTGATGAGATTTAAAGCATGATTGCAGTAATGCACATAGAGACGTTTCGTTTTGGATGTGTCTTGTTAAAGTTCGCCTATACCTAGCAATTACAAATTCCGGAAGATCTCAGATCTGAGATTGAGTAGAGTTGTAAATATGTAAGCCTACTGTATGTTGACGCTGAATAAAATCCGATTCTTAGGGGATGTTAGATTGGTAGGAACTCGGTCGATTTGACATAACCTTGATCTTTGTGAGATTTTCTTCCCAAGCCGGAACTCTGCTATTTTCTATAAAATTCCAGTCCCAGTGATTTTGACCCCAATCCTGGACTTGGAATTCCTATCTGCACTGCCTTTCGATTGTGAAGTTAAAAAAACGAGGGCCAAAAGGATCACACTGATAAAAATAGATTGCAGAGAAAATTCAAAACTAGAAACGTTTTCCACCATTCTTTTCGAGGATGTGCATAGCAAAGAACTTACAGATGAGAGATGGAATGATGTTAAGCGAATTCACATGCGTGTCTAAATGTGAGTTACAACGATCTACATTCGACCAGTGCTTAACATCTGCTCATTAATATTTAAGTCATAAAATCATGCAATCTTAAAAGACAAAAGTTATTAAGTTATCGAAAACGTAGAACGTTTTGTCCTTTAAGATTGCATGATTTTGTGACTTAAATATTAATGAATAGTGTTAAACACTTGTCGAATGTAGATCGTTGTAACTCACATTTAGACACGCATGTGAATTCGCTTAGCATCATTCCATCTCTCATATATAACTTCATTGCTATGCACATCCTTGATGAGAATGGCCGAAAACCTCCTAGTCTTGAATTTTCTGCCAGGGACAAGTTGCTTCAGATACAAATAGATTTTATGAAAACCAGGTTTTTTTTCGTGTGCGCTTTCGTAGACTGCATAGTGTGCGCACTTAATTGTCCATTAAATCGATGCGCATTTTTTAGGTTTTAACATGTGCAGAATGCATGTCCGGCAGCCAGAACGAGTTTCTGCAAAGAAAGTGACCGAAAATGAGACTTTCACAGAATGATAAGCACCCTATTGTTGTTACGAATCTGCGTCAATCAGGATCAACGTAAGACACACGTAGGTCCAATCCGAGGCAGTCTAAAGTTTCCGCAAAAATGAGATTTTCCAAGTTTTCTCCGACTTGATGAAAATCTAGAAATCTAGAAGTCTGGAAACATGATAATCATGGCCTCAGACTTAGTATTTTTCCTTGAATAAAGGATTCATAGAAAATTGTGTTCTTGCCGAATACTTCAGTTCATTCGATTCACATTGTGAGTTCATTGATTCTGTTTGACAAGAAAGGAATCAGATTGAACTCCTCAGACGCACATTATGTTCGGCCTCTTTCTCTGCAAACTCGCGCTGGTGGCCGGACTACCAGGTTTCCACTTTAACTTACACAATATGAACGTGCACTTGCTATTTAATAAGCATTTATCCAACGTGATTTCAAGGACAAATTAGAGGTAAAAAATCCAAAACTGTGATAATTGCTTATTCAGCCACTTTGTGACCACGGACCGATGCAACGTTGAAATAATCATAAAGATGATAAAACAACAGTTGACAAAATTATATGCTTACATTGCTAGAATTTGGTCTAAGATGCTTTCGTGGGCAATCGATCCCAAGGTGTCATCATTGACCTCTGCATATTTCAGGGCTTGTTGACGTCGTCTGTCTGAAGCCCCCTTACGACCGAAAGTGTCTGTCATTGTCAATCCCTGTTAAGGTGGATCATGACAAATGATTTGTCATTGGTTTCAACCTGTACACCGCTCAGCTGATCTAGCATAGCTGAAAGCTTAAACATTGATCCCTCTCAGCTGATCTAGAGTGTTTTTGTGGGTCCTTTTTTACCCCCGTGGCCACACCCACCAACGCGGACCCAGCAGATGTCCAGTTCCTATATTGGGAAGTATGCTGAACATCACTATATGAATGAAAATTGGCACCCCTGTCAGCTAGGCTGGACGCTCTGAGCTCCCGGTCTATGATGTCACCAGTCACACTTGTAACAAGATATCCATTCATTAATCACAATTGCTATGACAGTTGATGCATGGTGGTGAGGGTTTGATCCTGCCATTGACAAAGTCGCATGCAAGTGGCTTGTACCTCTAGCGGAGGAATACAGGTCTGGCTAACCTGGATCGCAGGTTCAAATCCTGCCAGTCGCACATCTTTTGCATAGCAATTTGATCTGTCGTTTATTTCATTTCATTCCAATGTTAATTGCAGAACATCGGCTTTAATACGAATTGTTTTGCATTACAGATGCACCGCTGCCAAGAGATATGCGCATGTATATTCAACAATAAACATTTTCGCTCTCCAGTAAATCATCACGATACTCTGCTACTTCAGCCCACGAATGCCAAATCGCAACAATGAGCGTAGGTGTGGTATGGTGTCACGTTTTTGTCATAAACTAAAATCTTCCAAAGACACGTGGGAGGAAACGGATGCTATTTAGGGCAAAAATCCGTATTGGATAAAATCTCTCAACCTTGAATTATACAGCATTGAATTAGAATTTAGAAGCAAAATTAGAAGCAGTACTTTAAATAAGTTTGAGTTATTCTCAGTCACTATGAATCTCTTTGAACTGAATGACATGATGAGTTCATTGGATACTTTTACACCTACCAATCTCTGGAAGATTTCGGAGGTAACATGGAGGTGTCGGCGACCACTGAAGTGTGGCACCGAATTCAGAAATGCCGCAGGAGTCCATGTCGTGTAGAAATGTGAACAATTATTGCAATCTGTGATAAGTCTGCGGCTTATATCCACCTACAAAGAGCAAGCAATTTATAAAGATTATCACCTTGAATATGTCACGTCAGGCATTTATCTACAAAATATGCATATTCACGAAGTGTTCAGTGAGCTTCAAAACAATTCTGCACGATATAGCACGCTCAGATTTATTCACGTCTTGTATTGCCTCCTATAGCCGGAACGAGGCCGAAAATGAGACTTTCACAGAATGATGTACACCCTATGTCTACTACAAATCGGTGCGTCTGCCGAGTTCTAGTGAGGTGCTCTTCTTGTCAGACAGGATTAAAGAAAAACACATGTTAATCCGATGAGACGCAGATTGCAGTTTTTGGTTAAAATGAAATTTTCATTGTTTTCTCTTATCAATTGAAAAGTATTAAGTCTAGAGTCATAATTTTTGACATGGAATGTCTTTAAGTCGATGATGTGCATGTGCTATTATTATGCTTCTAATCGACAGTGTATGTGAGAATGTGGTTGAATGTTGATAAAGTTGCTTAAAATGTTTGTGCTTGCCGACATTAAGAGGCTCGCCAATTCTAAATGTGCTTAGCTTTATAGACAGAGGTGCATGAACATGAAAGGAAATGATCTGAAGGCATTCCATGACAAAAAATTATGACTCTGGGCTTAATACTTTTCGTTTAATCAGAGAAAACACAGAAAATTTCATTTCAGCCAAAAACTGCAATCTGCGTCCCACTGGATTTACATGTGTTTTTCTTTGATTCAGTCTGAGAAGATGAGGAACTCACTAGAACTCGGCAGACGTGCAGATTCGTAGGATGCATAGGGTGCACATCATTCTGTGAAAGTTTCACTTTCGGCCTTGTTCCGTGCAGAAACTCGCTCTGGCTGCCGGACTATTATGGCAAGAGCAGTTGACGCCATCTTCACATGCAACTGATGTAACCATTTCTGCTACTAAAGATGACATTGGCAGTTTACGCCATGTAATCTCCATAATGCAAATAGTTTCAATGCATACATTGAAAATGCAGTGTCATTGCTTGATGTGGCAATCCATTTATATGACGCTATAATTTTTGAGAAATGTGTAAATGACAAAACTTGACAAAAATTCAAATGAAAATCATTTTATTTATTATACGAGCAGTTAATATTTAAGATTTTATATTGATCTACTATTAAGCGACGTTGGAATCCAAGATTAGAACGATAAAAATCACTGCTGAACTGGTGATCATTTTGATTGCCTCATCCATCTCTTTTAGAATTTTCTTCGACAAGACAGATATGTGTCATGCTACTTATTGACTTTTCCTTTATCAGTATAATGAACAATTTGATAATAATAATACTCCTATGCGGATATTTTTGATAGTGATAAAAGTCACTTTGAGCTTAAAAGCCTAGAAAAAATGAACGACTTTTTTGCCTGAAAAAAAGATTTATGAAACTTGTTTGCATTTTACATGAAATCCATGATGTAAGACTATTACAGAAATATCGTATTTCAGAATATTGAATTGTCAACATTTCACAAAGTATCAAGCGTGCTACGCATATTATGGTCTCCCATATCGATTGCATTTTGATCACCCTTTGTATTTTGAAGGTATCAAATTACCTCTGTATCTTAAGGATAAGATATACATAGGAACAACTCAAATACATTATTAGATTGAAAGTAAATGCTCAAATAGTACGAGTAAAACCATTCCAAGATTGACTAATTACAGAGCACAATTGTATACTTTTGAGCCGAATGGCATATATAAATATTATATATCATATTTATTATAGCTAATGCTACTCCCTGAACTAAATAAAAAGTAAATGCTTTGATGCTGTGCAATGCATTTTTGAGCTGTACATTATTATCTGATCTCCTATTTGCACGATTGCATCTATCGTTATCATGTTTCCGAGATCATGGAGGTTTATCAAATTAAGTTTCATTGTTCGACATGCATTGCCCGTATGGCAAAGTCTCACCGTATGTGAGATAATACTTAGTTTTTGACTATATGCTAAGGCAGAAACTGTATTTTTGCATTTAGATGCTAGAAAACTGAGGCATGTACTGGGGACAAACTGGGACTGAAGCCAGGAGACCTGGCCACGCTGAACTAGTAGGTCGATTAATTGCTACAGTCCTATTTCAGTAGCACCGCTGCTTTACAGCAATTGCCTTTTGTGGATCTGTTGTTTCATTCATTTCATGTTACTTGATACAACTTTCAAAATTAAAATTGAATTGTCATTCCAGAAAACAGAAAATATTGTTTACCAATCTCTAAAATCCGTCCTAGAAACGTGACTTCTATATTATTGTTTTGAAATCACTGTTTTACAATTAGTTTCTGTGATTCCATCCTGCCAGGGAAGTGAGACAGTCAAATTAAAAGTTTATCCAGATATCGAATGACTTCCTGCAGACTGGCGTCTCTGTTGACATGAAAGGAACACAAGAAAAATTATTGTTTTTATTAGGAATTGATAAGAATCATCCTTGTCCAAAGATTTCCTTATATAGAAGTTCTTTCAAGTAAGGTTAATGAATGAGGACTTGATTCTATTCCATTTTAACAGCTTTGAATGTTTATCAATATCTGTCATTATGGAATCTTTTACCAGCCATGAAAATGAACGATCCTGTCGGTACAACCCCATTCAGCAAAAGGTTATTCGGTATACTATTTTGTACTGCAGTGACAGATAAGTAAATCTTAATATTCAACCAGCGCAGGTGAATCAAGATTTTCATTGACGTAGAGAAATTTATTTTTACCAGGAAATTGTGGCATCCATAAAGTGATACAAAGCTACACAAAGATGACTTTAATGGAAGTCTTATCCTTGTGCGTGAATTTAGTTAGAAACGTGACTTCTTGGATTTTTTAGTTTGACCCCTGACCGAGCGAGACTGGTTGGGACACATAAGAATTTGATTTTCGGGTTCAGCGATTCAAGATCTACACTTCCATGATAGCAACCTTTCTTGCTCGAATTTAGGGAATTAGTGCTGGTAGCTCCCAATTTAATAGAGCTTTCTTGCTATTGCGTAATCGCTTTAGAGCAAAGGTTCCCAACCGGGGAGTCGTGACCCCCCAAGGGGGTCGCGAGGCCACTTCAGGGGGTCGTAAGAGCCACCTGGAAAAAATTTGCATCCGTCCGGCTCTCCAATTTGTCTTACTGCACGGCCGCAGAAAAAGAGATTAGTAGGGCAACCCAAAGTTGCAGTGCAACTTTTTGCAACTTTTTTGCATATTTTAAGGTAAAATGCAACATTTTGAAACTTTCACTGTCATTTGTAATAAAGATAAGTTTTTTAATTTCCTCACTCTTGGATCAACTCAGCTACCGGTTAAACCCAATCTAGATGCATTTCGTCATGTTTTCAATTCGAAGAATTGTGTGGTGACGCTTTTCTATAAATAGCATTTACGTCAACTACTTATCAAATTTTTGCTCAGCTTGTCGTGTTAATAGATAACTTGCATGATAGCAAGAATGAAGGCATTAACTGTAAAAAACAAGCAACGAAAACAGATGTTCAGTGATACTGATATTGGAAGTCCTCCAGAACCAGTAGTAACACGATGGGGAAGCTGATTGGAGGCAGCATTCTATTATAGCAAAAACTTTCCAAAAATAATGGACATTGTAAATTCATTACCTGGTAGTGATATTTTAGTTGAACGCGCAAAGAGCGCCTTAAATTCGCTTACGATCCGGAATCAGTTACTTGAAGTGAAACGCGATTATGAAACTTTGCTAGTTCATATTAACAAGTACGAGAAAAGTAACGTTACTATAAAAAAAATGCTTCAATGAACTGAACAATTTAGTGTTCGGGGATGATTCAGCAAGTATTCTCTCCTATTTGAAAGTGCGAATTGATCGAAACTCAGATCTGAATGCTATCATGACTCAGGAATGTCCCGATATTTCTCCTTCTTTGTATGTGTTGCTTCAGCGTTGTCAGCCCACTTCCAAATCAATGGAAAGAAGTTTCTCTTCATTGAAAAAACTTCTTGCTGACGATCGGCATTTTCTTCCTGAAAATACGGAGGCTTAAGCTACCTTGTCGTGTACAACAACAGCAGTGATTAATCGAAGTTTGCATTGTGAACTCATTTTTTAGTTGGTATGAATTTTGTTTTGTATGACGTGAAAATATATTGTTAAATGAACGCTAGTTACCTATTTTTCATTTGAATAGAACACATTCAAACGGGCATACACGTACATATTAACTTTTTAGCCATGATTGCCATTATCTGTTGCTATTTGATATAGCATTTATTTCAAGCTATTCGGCGGCTTTTATTGCAACTTTTTGCAACTTTTTGAATTTTAAGTGCAACTTTTGAAGATTTTTAATGCAACTTTGGGTTGCCCTAGAGATTAGGCATGATGCGCGCTTATTGGCCGTGGTGTATAGTCACCATTCAGTACATAAAACATTTTTGCAACGGAAACGTAATATCTAAAAATAGACAATCGTCATGGTATATCGACGAAACTCGACCAATGCACTGCAGCGTTATGTTATGAGCACCTGATGTTTTCTCTTCGTTTTTTCGAATAAGTTCAATAACGACGGCATTGAAGTATTGAATGTGATAATAATTCAATATGAAGGTGTTTCCTAACTCCTCTGATTTTTTTACTGGGGGTCCCGAAGCCCTCCGGATACTGGGGGGTCGCGTAGCGATAAAGGTTGGGAACCCCTGCTTTACAGGTTTGAATGAAATTAAACAAAAACATAGAATAAGTAGGTTTTTATGGTAGGTAGAGTGCGCTGATTTAAAAGATGTCAACATTCAGTGAAAACTTTTGTATAAGAAGATTCAGCTCTTCTCTGAGACTGCATTCCTCTGTTTGAAATAAAACTTGATCAATTTTTTAAAAAAAGTGCAGAATACCTATGTGGCCATTAAAACTTATAATTTTGTGTTCAAAGCAATGACGCACCTGCGAGCGGATGAAGCTGGCAGCTGCCTCTCTAATGGACTGACGGACTGACTGACAAATATGTTATGGTCAAAATGCGCCTTATAATTGTGATTATAAGGCGAAGTTATTTGTGATATCCCGCTTGTGTTGTTTAAAAGATTGAGAGGCTAGATCGTGCAGTGAGACGATGGGCTCCCGATCTTAGGAAACCCTGTCGGTCATATGGTAAATAATATTTGTATTAAATTGATAAGAAAAATTGTTAAAAATAGAGAAATGCATCCCCTCTCCAAATTTTTTATCGTGAGGCACTGTGAGTCCTACATGTCTGTTCGTCATCAACGAGTCTTGTCACCGCAGCAAAGAAGACTTAGATGCTATTGTGTGAAATTTTTCAGGTATTCCTTGAAGTTGCTAGGGTTATGTTTGTGAAACCTTTGAGTTGTTTTATTTCTCAAAACACTTAAAAACAATAAAGTTTATTTTTCTTTTCTTACTTCCTTTTTTTATCTGTGTGAAATCCGACTGTATAATGGATATTATTCTTCATTCAATCGCAACAATTACCTTCATTTGTTCCTGCATCTTTTCTTCCAATCTTCCAATTTTCTTGAGACACATTTGCTGCTGAGAATATTTATGCATAGAAAACAAGTCCCAAATGCAGTATCACGTATATTGGCTTCTTTCATTATCTCGCGATCGCGCCCAAAAGTATTTATGAACTTAACATGCCATCAAATATTTTGCGGATGCCCCTGCTGACGACATCACGAAAACAGCAGGTGCATTGATAATGTCACAGGCACCCTCGCAAATCTTACTGAATCCCTAACGGGCCTTTGGCATTCTCATTCAGATCACTCATTTGGGTCGACCTTGGGTCTTCTGCTAGTGCTGTATATATACAAATCAAGTTATAAAAGTTAATATTTTGATTTGAATCTTAGGAAAAAAACATGATGAGACCATGAAGTTACTCGCGATTATTAACTTTTATTTCATTTTGAGCTTGACAACCCCGCGCATAGAAAGTTCGTACTTCGCTGCAAGCTTACATGGATTTGAATACCTTTTCGCCCCTAGACTGTCTGTGATATGCGTCATTCATCCAAAAATGAATTCATTCCAATTTTGTATTCTAAATATGTCAAACCATGCACTCACTGCGCAGCTATCATAATTATTAAGTCTGCTCGTGTTTCTGAACGATAAAATGAAAACAATTGCTTTGTTATGAGCGATGGGTAATTCAAATATAAGTAAATCAAAGATCTTCAATTAGAAAGTGTATCAGTGTACATAAAAATTAAAGGAAAGCTTTACAACGTATTACACGTACTTAGACTACTAATTAGAGCTATCGCAGTAAAAAATCGCTTCCCAATAAAGCCACACTTCTCATGAGCCCAATACGAATTTTGGCCTATGTAAAAAAATCTTCAGATCTGCGCAAAATACAGAGAATGGACTTCGTTTTATTGAAACTTGGGCTTGGGATTGTTTGGGGGTTTTTCCCAACCTTGTCTACTCCACTGCATCCTTAACCTTGATTCTTGCAATGCCTAAGTGAAATCTACAACCTCCAAGAGCAACCCACAAGCACTATTGGTCTTAAATTATTCATGTCGATGTCATGTGCATCAGAATGCAGGCAATCATTGTAGGAGTCTTAATTTTAAAAAAAGTGATATATTGCTATGTGAATCAAGGAAGCACATACGGAAATGTGGATGTATCATAAAGGTAATTTTCTATAAAATGAGATATCCGTTGGATATGCAAATGATACCGGTGGATACCCATTGGATATCAAATCGATATTCAATGAGGGATAAATTTTGTGCCACCCAATTCATTACATCAAGGATATTTGTGGCGGATATTTATGAGATATCGAATAGATCAATTTTTGCTTGGTGGGCATGCTTCAGTTATCTCATGCGATATTTTATCCATTGAAAAAGAAGACTGGGAGTCAGATTTCAGTAAATAATAGATTCAATCTCGCTATGTGTTAGAAAATACATCCTTCAATCTTCTTAACTGTCGTGTTGAACTGCCAGCAATTTTAAGAAACAACTGCGGCCGGCGTTGTATAACGGCTCCGATTGGCAGGCAGCCGGTTCTAACATATATTCCGATTTCAAATGGGCAATTATTCAAGATGGCACGGTTATTTGGGACCAAGCGATTATTTAAGTGAATGCGATTGCTTCCACGCTCTTCACATTGTATGCAACCTGATCGCTATAGTCATATTTACTATTACAGAGCTGCGGAACCATCTGATTTCTCAAAGGCATTTTGTAGGGCCAGTTCACACCATGAAGTAAGGGAATTGTGCTGTCTGGTCTTCAAATATGAAAGAGGATTTTGCCAATTTTCACTGTTCGTAGGTTAGGACTGTCAATATTGAAAGATGACAGGATCTGATGAGTATGCATACAATAACATACATTATGTATACGTAATGCGAAAGACAAGATATGTACATGTATGTTTGCGAACTTCATATTTGAAACTGCTAAAATTCACAGCTATAAGAAAATGATATTCAAAATGGATGGCAATTCTTTTTGAGCTTTTATCTAACTTCGTAATACATCGTAAAGAATAAATTCCTGGCAAGAAATAACAAATGAATATTTGTAGCATTCCTGGCTTTCACGATAAAGCTAGAACTATTTATCCATTGCTAACTGTCTGCCAAAAGTAGTCTCTCACTGAAGCAAATATTCAAAGTTTTTGATAAAATACGTAAAGTCTACTCTTGATAATTTATCTGAGAATATCACGTCGGATGTTGTAAATCATTTGTTTGCTAATTATAGATTGCATGAATTATATTTTATCCACAATCATGAGAAGTATAAATAATCATTTTATCAAGCAGTTTCGGACGAATATTTTGAATCGCTAAACAAGAAAAGCAGTCTGAACTTCCTGATAAGACCTAGTCATACCAATTTATTGATTTATTATTTCATCTATATGATAATTAGTCCACGTGACTATGTGTCCATGTTTTCGTGCGCTGGTGCAACAATAAACTTGAAACGCTCAAAAAGGAGAGCTCAATAAATTCCGTTGTTTTTGACCGATACTGAGAACAGAAAGATAAAGTAAGCTTGCAAGTGTTAATAATCACTTAAAAAAACTCTATCAAAAATGTTTATTCACAAAGCTTCTCAATGACATACCCATTCAATGAGTTCTAATCGAATTCGAATAGCGTATATTTACATCATTTCATTATTTCATAATTGAAATCAAATTTATATAATTGCAAATAAGATTGTGTCAATTGATTTGAAGTATATTGATAGTATCATTGAATTGAGATAGCATGTATAAATGATCTGAGATTTTGTATTGCTGAATTGAGAAGTGCACTTGTGATTGAAAAATATGAATGTCATGCACTACTCAGTCATTCATGTTGCCGAAAACAACACAAATTTGCTCTTGCACAAAGCCCCAATGAATCACGGTTTCGCTATACACAGTTGTCTGACTGAAAATTATTCCAAACATCTGTCACTATACAGACCGAAGCCGGAAAGAAAAGGCCAAAAAACATGAATCTCGGAATTCCTTGGATCACAGATCAAGGCATAAGGTGAAATTTCTCGCGCCTCCAATTAAGCACTGTGGATGATGTAATTGACCAAACGACGGGCGATCATAATGATTTTCAGCAAAAAGCATAGCAAATACTCCCCAAGTAGTTTAAGGTCGTAGATGTAATATTGATGTAAAAATCGTAAACGGACACAATAATTACTCGCTATTATTCTCCTAGATGATTACAAGCTCAACAAAAGCGTGGGACACCGAGGATTTGACCATTTAAGAGTTTTACTTCAATATTATATTGACGACCTTAAACTACTTGGCGAGTTGTTTCTTCCCTTTTTTGCTGAAAAATTACTATGAATGATCATGTTCATGGAAATAGGGAAGAAGGAATTTCCATGTAGATTACAACTTCTAGCTTCTTGCGGCAGGCAGAAAATCACGTATCAGTAAGCGGAAGGTAGCTGACCGATTACTATGTGCTTTCGCCTAACATTTCTTGAGACATCTCGAGTCAGCGAAATCTCAACTGAAGAAGAGCGCACAGAGTAGGGATATATAGGTAGAGTGTCGACTCAAAAAAGTATCTGTGTGCAGTGAAAATTTTTATATCAAAGGATTCAGTTTTTGCTGAGATTAGTTTCACGTCGTCCAAAAATTATTTGAGCACTTTTGAAAAAAGTGAAAATTTGCCAATTTATTTAAGCTCTTACTACCGAGATGACGCTCCTATATAAGTAGTATAAAACAAGTTGGATATCAAAGGAATGATTCCTTTCTAACAGGCATCCTAACTAAACGAAAATCAAGCTGATTATCATGGAGAATTCATGAACCGCATTACGATGGAAGTCTTCATGAAAAAGTCGCGATATTATTCGTGCTTTCTTGGCTGAAATTTGAAGTTTTTATTCAATTTTCAGCGGCATGATTTCATGATTCACTAAATTCATGTTTCATTTCTTGAATCTGAATGGTGATGTGGACCCATTTGTATCTTTCAAACTTAATTGAAATTATTGTTTGTGATTCTGTTATTTTAACCTACCATTGGCAGGTTGTTCATGACATGATCACGCTTAAGAAGATTCTCTTGGGGTTCAGCATGAAAGCAATAGCAGCCCATCGAGTTGTTAATTGAACAAACATCACCTCCCAAAGCTGTCATGACACGGACGATCTGTAAAATAATATCATTTCCTTCTGCATTACTATCATGATCATTCAATTCCGTTGTAATTTCTGATAAGCTGCAAAATTGGCATATTTCACATTTGGAAACAAATCCGACCGTATCGCCCTTGAGTTCCTATAAAAAAAATCGGACATTGGGGATTTAATAAATGCGGAGCTACCACTCTACCTAACATACTTTATGGAAGAGCGTTTACTGACCGATAGGTAATGTTAGTCGATTCACGGTATGATTGAAAACGGCATGATAGCGTTCAGCTCGTGGGTGTCAAAATTTGGATCCTATAGCCGTTTTTTTCATGTTTTCATGTATTTATGACTAAAGACGAATATCTTAACATATTGAAATTTGTTGACTAAACAATGTTTCTAAAATGAAATAAATATCAACATAAGAACAATATTTGTAAGTCAACGGCTTAAGACAGCGACTAATAGCTGCACACGCACATGCAGTGACGTTTCCTCCTTATTTTGTAATTACCGCGCAAAGACAAGTAAATGCTTATCTCTTCAAAAGGCTGCGGTCGTCAGTCATTGTTTCTAACTTGGGAAGACCAAGGCGAAGAGAGAGATAACTTTTACAAAGATTTGTTTTGGATCACTTTTGAATAATAAAATGTTTATCTAGCATTATCTCAATTGTATTTGTGGCCTATCTGCTTACCGTAATAAATAATCTATTGTAAATAAGTTTCAGACTCACTTTTACAGGACAATTTGTAAAATAGCAGCATAAAGAGTACAATGTCAACAAATATCAATGCACTACGTCTATCTTTCTGACAGCGATAGCCGAAAGAATTGTGATCCACCCTCTAAGACCGGAGGCACACAGAATAGGCCATAAACCATAAGTCATAGGCCAAAAGCCATAAGTCATTTTGATGATCTCTTTTCTCATGACAGGTAGTACAGACAGGCAGAAGAAGAGAATATATGATATTTTTCTAATTTTTGTAAGACCATAAAGCATGGTAAACTGTGACATAAAACATAGTTGTGACTTATGGCTTATGGGTTATCACGTGTGCCTCCGCAATCATAAGTGGCTTGACTGATGGCTTATAGATTATGGCTTATGGCATACTCTGTACGTATGTCAGTCTCATTGAAAATGAAGTGGTGGAATTCTGTTTCCGGCTTATAGCTTGTGGCTTGCGGGTTATGGCTTATCGTGTGTGCCTCTGGCCTAATAGATCGCCGTCTAAGTGAAGGGGCTTAAAAATATACTGCCATGGCGATCTATTACAACTAAGTAAGTGTTTATTGAGTGATAAATAAAAATCTGACAAAACTATGTTTTTATACAGTTTACATTGGAGCCTTTTTAACAGAAAAGTTTGATGTGCGGTTTGAGAAAATTCACAAAAAAGCAAAAAAATCAGTAAGTGTCATTTATAATCACAGAGGTGAATGGTACAAAGGATGTACGAGATCGTTCAGTTCTGACGAACGACATGGATATGCTCCTTGAATATGAATGTCTTTTGGGGATGATGGCATTGAGAATGTGGTCTTCATCGTTTTCTATCGACAGGAATAGTTTCTTGCTTTGTGCGTATCTTCGTATGATGAGTTCGTTATCAGAGCATTGACATTTTCTCTCCTTGTTACGGTAAATGATCTTATGTGCCCGTTTTATGGCATCGATTTTTGAGGTAGATGGAACTTTGAAAAAAGACCAACGGTTTGGACTGAACGACAAGATAGAATTTCTAAACTACGATGCATATCAAAGTTAATTAAAAGTTGATTTGTTTGTTGTACATCTGCAATTGTTATTTTGTTCGAAGATGAATAAATCTGTCAAACATATTTTGAGGCCTCATAGACTTCTTTCACTTGAATGCTCATGTTATATTCGATCCCAATTTATCAAGTTGACGGGAAAATGACAGACGATAGGAATTTTAATGGCTGTCGAAGCCGTCGTTTTGTCCAGTCACCATGATTTGGTGTTTGTCTGTGAGTTACAGTATCAGAATGACCTTTGTGAATTAAGACAGAATATTTCATTCATTCAATCGTGTCCACGACGAACTTCCAGACATAACACAATTTACGATGCCCTCATTCTTCACAAGTGAATGGGCACGTGAAGAGTTTGTCACATTTCTCAAATATGAATCTCTAAAATTTAAAGATTTTCAATTGTCAAGAAGATCGTTTTTCAATTTCCACTTCCGGCTGTGGTTGAGTGCATCTCAACAGATTCTTCCTATTCGAGTGAAGCATTAGTTTCTCTACAGCGTTCGCGAAAATGTTGAAGTGTAACACAGGGAAAATAGAAAGATGTTCTTCTGAGCCATCTATCACATAGGCAAGTGAGAACTTTCTTTTATCTGTGGTTCCCAACCGGGGGTTGTGAGTCAATTTTAAAGGAGTCGCGAAAGTTTGACTAAAAAACACAATAATAACCCGGCAGCCAGCACAAGACACTAGGTGACATGCCACGCGTAATTCACCCGTAATTACGGAGTACCTCAAACATCCGTGGTTAATGACATTCTATTCTTCTACGCGCGTACATGCGCGCTGCACTAAGAGTCAGAAATCACTTGATCTGATGCTGTTAAAACATGAGGAATGTTTATGAATACGCGCGGGTGAGCGTTTATAGTTTGCGCGTCGTCTACGGTTTGAACCACGGATGAACCGCTAAGCATCTTCTGTCTTCCCTGAGCATGAAATTGAGGTCCTATCACATTGTTTAGCATCTGATACATACGTAGACACATGAGACGCAAAGTCTATATAACAGGACTGCCAACTATATATAACAGATGTTGCAGCAACGTCCTTCATAGCCACGGATGTTTAGGGTCATGTGTAATTACGCGTAGTTTATGCGTGAATTACGCGTAATTGAGCGTGGCATGTCACCTAGTGGACCTTGCGAGGAACGAGACCGAAATGAGACATTCATAGATTGACATGCGCCGTATGACTACTACAAGTATGCGCGTCTGCCGAATTCTACCCGATTCCGTCTTGTCAGACAGGATAAAAGAAAAGCAAATACAAATCCAAAGGGAAACAAATCGAATTTGTAGGTAAAACGACGGTTTTATGTGACTCATATTCTATCATGATATTTGCTGGACCACCAGGCGACATCATTATGCATTGCAGTGTCGTTTGATAAATAAGTCTTTGCTTTTTAGCTCAATAGATGATATGTAGTGTACTACAGCCATAAA
Organism: Prostheceraeus crozeri; assembly: GCA_907163375.1. NCBI lineage: Eukaryota > Metazoa > Platyhelminthes > Polycladida > Euryleptidae > Prostheceraeus > Prostheceraeus crozeri. Next base: position 306,501 of record CAJQUW010002617.1, on the reverse strand, counting down.
TCACTATTTCAGGTTTTCTTGATACTAGTGGTGCGGCGCTGTTTAGAGGGCGTCGTTTGTCAGAGGAAACGCGGCATGTCTAAATTCGTCATGTCATGCAAGTAAAGGACTACAAAAACACTTCTAGCACTAAAATGTAGACTAGACCAGGCCTGGAAATGGAAAACCATGCAAGCTCGGGTTTCTGATTCTGGGCTTAAGTTGAAAATTTTCTGGAACCCGGGCTTATCATCACGAGACATCTGAACAATATACAGAACGTATTATACATACTCTATGGTATTACAGTTGCTCCTGCTAACTCTAATGTATCAACGGACGTCTTCGACCGCTTCCAGTGAGAATCCAATATCATATGTTTGGTACAACGTCACATTCAAGTCGTGCAGAACGAGAAGAAGCTATAAAGTAAAAAGCAATACAGCAATCTTTAGCTAGCCGGAAATTTTCGAATCACAATTTCGAATCGAATCGAAGCTAGAATCTCGAATCAGCAGCCGATTTGCTAATCGAATCTGAAGGAGTTGCTGGTCCCAATGAATGATTTATATCACGTGATTAATTTTCCATGCTTTGCAAATTGTCTGTATTTCCTTCAACAGATCATGACAGAAATTTGCAGTAGAACTGTAAAAATATCAAAAGATTCTTTGTCGAATTGTCAAGCAACTTGTGCATCACTTTCCCGTCGAAAATTTTGCTCTGTGAAACTTCGCCTCCTTTCTCCCAAGAAATAACCATCTGATCAATCGAGGCGGTGATGAGTAGTACAGCAAAGCGATTGCCGAATGTTGTGAATGATGAGAGCCTACCACAAGTTCGTGTAGAATCCAGGCACACCAATTGCTGGAATTTGCCAATTCGTCCACTGAAAATTGGGTTTTCGTACGCTATTGGGAAAAGTCTGGGACAATTCCTCTATACGAACTTGTCGGTTACTGCCACAGTCGGATGTCGAACGACTGCCTTCTACATTTATTGTAAATATGACAAGTTAGAGGTCCAACCTGGACCAAGATGGCCACAAAGGGCTTGCCATCATCAAATATTCATTCAGTGCTTCAAATCTGAAATGTTGCCTGGCTCTCACATCCCTGAATTTTTCGATAAAGTGGCAGACCCGAGATCTACCTATCACAATTCACAACCGACTGAGCATTGACATTCAGCTTACATAAAGGGCAGAAGCAGGAACAAAGGAGAATCGTATGATGTGAAGCTCGTATGATCGTACAGGCCGAAAAAAGACAAAAAGCATAAAATCCAAGGTCATCTCAATGAAATTGATAAGCACTCGAGGGATATTGAAAAAGGAATTCCGAAAACATATTGCCGTAAAGGTATTCAATGACTTGCCGAACAAATCTCCAAAAGCTGTGGTTCGTGGAAGATTCTAGCAGATGACTTCAGTTTGCTGAACATTTTCGTTGGTAGGCCGAATGAACAGATACCTCGAATCGTTTTAACCAAGATTGACAGACACAAGATCGATAAATTTGCATAATTCTCGGTAGACAAAATATATTCACAAAGCAGCATGTGTGACTCAAGGCATAATGATGCAACATACTCCATAAATACGACAAGATACTGATGATTTCTTTCAATACTACTGTCATTGCATTTAGATAGCCAATATCAAGCCAAGTAACCCTCAATGATCCGTTTACTCGCTACGATTGCGAGACACAGCGTAGACTATGACGAAAAAAGTACTATTTTAAGAAGGTCATTGATTTTTGAACTAATTCAAAATACCCTATCCACATTGGAAAATATTTTTCAAAGAGACTCTTCATATGTGCCTCCACACATCAGACATTTCCGCTTAGTTGAATGCGTCCTTTTGAATAATCAAACTATCGATATATTCAAAATAAATTCAAAAGTCTTCTGTTTTTGAAAATACTGAGGATTTTTTCTCTGCAATAGTTAAAAGCCGACATCACAAGCGGTACAATGTCTAAATAATCATAAAAAATCGGGTTCATGTTTACAGCAAGATCTGAGATATATATATATATACATTATGTGAAAGAAACACTACTTTTCGTAGAAATTTGTAAAACGTGCCAAAATAGTAGAAGTCGTTCGAATTTTTAGAAAATACTTTGGATTTCCTCTAGATAGACCCAGGGCTCGAAACTATCACGATATAGACTACTGGAGGTCAGTCACAGGCCATTTGTTGACTATTCTCTGAATTAAATTCGAAGCATAGAGTAGGGATATATAGGTAGAGTGTCGATTCAAAAAGCATCTGTACACAGTGAAAAGTTTTATATGAAAGGATTCAGCTTCTTGCGGAGAATGTGTATATATCTCACATTTGGAAACAATTCCGACTGTATCTCCCATGAGTTCATTTAATAAAATCGAAAGTGCACACACATTGGGGATTTAATAAATGTGGAGTTACCACTCTACCTAACATACTTACTCTATGATTCGACGGGCACGATGGATGATTCAACACGCACCATTCGTACTTGTGGAATGTCTCAAGAGAAATGTCTGTGTTAGTGCAAGCTAATATCTATCACAAAATAAATAACGAGTGTTTTATTGACGTCTGTATTCAAGAGTATAAAAGAATTTACAACAAAGACAGCTGTGCTGCTCGAAACAATCTAAAACGCAGGATATAAGAAAGATGTGATGGACGGTTTATATTATATAAAACATTGAAAATTTCAGTCAGATCCAGTGACAATGATTTTGTGCAGAGCGTTGATATTATTATTCTTTATTGCCTGACGACATGAGTTCACCACTTGGGGTCTTGAACCGGCCAACTGAAAATAGAAAGGAATTTATTTATTACACGATAAATCATTCGACTTCTTGCATATTTCATTTGCATATTCGCTCCACGAAAGTCTAGAGTCGAAGGTGATTCCATTAATAAGTCCAAAGTCACAATATTTGATATTTGTTGGCACGAAAGGATCAGGAATGAAAAGTCTATTACGAGTATGAAGGATGAATTGTCAGGTTGAATATTTTCCCAGTCTCACGGTGTAAAAACTTGTATACAAAGAATAAAATTTCTTCGTCATCAGACACTCGTGACAATGGTTGCTGTGCCAAATATGCAATGCAATGGTATGCTATGAAAAAGCCAGCTGCCGGATTTTTATGCACAACAGCGTACCTACCAATGGTTTGCGCACAGAACGCTGACACGAATTAGTGTTCGTAAAGTTCCAAATTTACACTTGAATTCTGATGAGTTTTAAATTATTTTACTAACTGTAGACGTCTGTAGCAAAGTAAGTATATAAGGGAAGCATGGAATCAATGGTTGATTTGTGGCGACAGCTATGATATTACTTTTTAACCAGCTCTTGCTTATAAGCAGTTTTATTTGATATCGCAATTTTATTTTATCATAGACACACATTATGTATGTCACATTAACAATATTACACATGTAATACAAAGAGAATGAAAGAACATTACAATTACGGATAAACAAAAGAACAAGAAATTGAAGTAAAAAATGTGAAATAGAAAAGAAAAGACGTTAAATGTTGGCTGCTAATATCGGTTTAGCGTTCCCTCTGGTAATCGTCAGAGAGATACGTTGAAACAGCTAATTGGTCTCTCCCGCGCTCGTCTTATAAACTAGGAAAATTCGATGACGCAATTTGGAAATGGTCCTTAATGTACGTGGACCAAAGCCGCCACTCGTTTCGAAGGCTAGTGGTTCTGAGCAGTACCACCGCTCAAGCAGTGCGAGATACTTTGACAGCTTGCGTTCTTCAGCTCTTCTGGCAGCGGATCCAGGCGTGATGGCCGACTCAATGATCGAATTTTAGGCAAACGTGTCAGTACACGTAGCATCCCATTCTAATGCGCTTCCCATTGAAGAAGGAAAGGTGGTCATCCCATTTTTGGAAAGGTGGTCTTCTAAGATCTCCTCGGTCAAGTCCAACATGCTCGAGAACTGCAGGAACTCCAGCTCTGTCGAAAGCTGGCTTAATTACATCATTCAAAGCGGAATGCCTAGTAGCCTCTACGCAATGGAATCGTGTGTCTTCGCATCTAAACGCGGAACAACATGGAACGGGGAAGAAGTACACACAGCCACATCGCCATAAGTGAACATCCTATAGAAAAGTAGGCCTACTCTAAGAAAGATCTGCATAAATTGTGAAAAGTGTTCCCTTTCCCCCCGAGTAAATTCTTGGCAGATTAACCCCGTTGGGTAAATTACCCTAGGTAGGGAACCCCGCGTCTATGCAGTTGCATTTTGGGCAATAATAAAGTGCATCTTCGAAAACCAATCAGGAGTCGGCAATTCAGTGCCACCAATCAACGATCAGCCAATCAGCATCAGACAATCAGCGATTCTTTGTCGACCAAATTAGCAAAAGGCAAATAAGTGTCAGTCAATCAACTAGCGTCGATTAGGTGGTCAGCCAATTACCAATCGAAAACTCAAAGTTAGACAGTCATTGATTGACAATTGAATAATCGACAATTCTGGGATTGGCATTTCAGTATCAGCCAATCAGCTCTCGAAAATCAATTGTCGGCGATTCAATCAGCTATTTATTGTCAATCAATAATTCATCAACCAATGCAGAGCTGCAGTTGTGTTTTCCACACGCAGGATGAGCGTCAGAAAAATATCGTTAGTTTCGGTCGGTTTCTGAAGATTGTGATAATTGACAGTTATCTCGAGATGAAGTTACATTTCAATTGAATAGCTAAATGACATATTCGACGCTGAAATCCCATATAATGACAAGTCTTCTTCTTCTACTGAGCTGTGGTGTGAAACCAGGTTCTGACTAATTTCTTCACAGTGTCAAATAGCATAAATCAGGCATTTAATCCTGCTGTTATTATGACATCAGATTACTTTGCTTTTAACACTTAAATTTTCCTATCGTGAATTTCCCTGACGTCATGTCAAAGCTGATTACTTTACTGAAGATATTTAATCGTAGCCTTGGAGCAAACGTGACTGGGAATTCTTTCTGCATCAAAGGGTATTGTCTTCGGGCTTGAATTTCATCCAGGGAAAGTGATAAAAATCACAATCAGCTATTTCATTAGCTGACATAATAACATAAACAAAGTATCTTCCATCTGTGGCTTTTGTAACTCTGATAACTAACACTTGAAGAGGAATTGCATGTAATCATATCCCCGATAGGATAGACGGTTGCTCAATTGATATATGTATAAATCTTCAGTAGAAGTTGTTGATAATTTTATGGAAATCATCTTCTAATCCCTCAATTCTAGTACCTGGAGTGAAAATGATGGCAACAGAAAGGCGCCAGGACATCAATTTCTCACTAATTAGATGCTTGCTGCAAATGTTGAGAAACTCGTTGTCTCAGTCAGAATTATCATTAAGCGGAGAATGGTTAGGACGAAAGCAAAATTATGAAAGGAAGAATTCATATTGTGCAATGCGATCACGGAACATTATATCATGTCAATTATCCCACACTTAAAAGGAAAAATTCGAAATTTGCGCTACTGCTCTTCATATATGCATGTGCCATACGAGGCTTCGTCAGGCATTTCCCGGAAAGGTATGAATATATCACGGTGAGCAAGAAATCGAATTTTGCCGAAAATAGTCTCCATTCATGTTTTTTCAGACTTCTGATGTCCTATCAACCTCCGCAAAATCAAATTAAAAAGTCTTCCGACATTAATGCAAGTGAGATCAAAATTTTGATATGGCGACTAAGATAAGTTTGCCAAAAAATATTCTAACCTGCCGCTTGCTGCTAAGTCCTCAAAGCACTTTTTTAGCTGGTTATGTATCTCAACAACAACTTCTATTCAGTGGCCTCGACTGATATTGCATTGGTACTGAATAAGTAGATTTGTCAGCTAATATTTCAACAGTCACTTTTCTGTGAAAGTCGCTTACAATTTCTTCAGTCGCAAATTGCAGTACACCATTTCAAGGCAAAGTTCTAAGAAAGTAAGGCATATTTCAAGCAATGTCGGATTTGATTTCAAAGATAGTTAGGTTGATTTCAAAATATCTTTGGTATGATTTCAAGCAAGTCTTGAATTATTCAAAAAGGTCTCAAGTGAAAATCAAGCATAGTGCCTATTGTTTTAACTAATTACAAGTTGCAACATTAACATGGATTTTTTATGGCAATAATGAAGGACGCTTGGGGGCGCCGCAAAATGTTCTAGATTGTAATTGTTGCTCGAAAAAATCTATGTTAATAATGTTGTGCGTAATTTAGCAATGGCATAATGTGGAAAATAGAAGGCAACAATTTATCTCGTAATGATGATATCTGTTTCGATGCATGTGAAAGATATTTTAGAAATCTCAGCGTATTTCTGCATGTGTATTCATAGCATTGGTGCCCGCTTTTTTCCCTACATTGCTACCCAGTCCATTTCAATGACGCACAATATAACATTCACATGGATCTTTGAAGACAACAATGTAGGACAGTTTAAGGCGCTTCGGGACCTCGAATTTCTACATTTTCTTGCCCTTCTGGCTTCATAAAGTATCTATTATATCCTCATTATTGCGTAGAGCGCATACAGATGCCCATGTTACGACAGTATTCCGAGACAAAGTTTCCTGTTTTGATAATTGACACAATTTTCAAATTCTATTGAATCCTAGGAAGCCTGAAAAACAATAACTTGTAGGTGGAACATTTTTAGCAAAATTCAATTTCTAGCACACCGTGATGTATGGTAAAACGATGACGAAGACTTCGTACTTTGTACTACATTCGTCATGCTACAAGCTTTATTCGTCCCTACAATGTTGAACCCACTAGTAATCCAGACGTTTTTGGTTCAAAATGTAAAGATACGTATTTACATCTTCCATTCACTGGTGATTCTCACTCCGGCGCGATTATCAAGCGCATCTTTTCTTCTGTTTAGCAGGCATTTCCAGATCAGTACTCTTGTCTGATACTAAGCGCATTCCATCCCGGCCTTGAAAGATCCCATACCCTTCGTCAGCCGGTCCCATGTGATTTGCAATTTTGGATGTGACAGCGGAGGCAGCTACATATGCAGGACTGACAGACGGTTGGGGCAACGCATCAAGGATCATCCTCGGCGTTGGCTATGTAGTCAAATTCATGGCTCATCGTCATCTTCGGTGTGCCAGTATGTTGTAAATTGTGATGTTTTTAAAAGCAACCTTTCCCTTTTTACTTTTCAATTTTATGTTTTTCTTATTTTTGCCTCTGTTATTGCGAGTATTGGAGGCTATATATGTTTTGAAAAAAAGTCCTCGATAATGTGTACACAAGCAGTTTGTGCACCTACAGTTTGCTCTTGCCTTGGTGGCCTTCATCTACATGTGTATTGTCTTCTCTGTCATTGCCCAATGCCCGAAGTCATTGGTTCATCTAACTCTGTGTGAATATGTATCATTATGTTCTAATTAACTTCGTTACTTCGGCCGTTATGTGTTTGAAGAGAGGCCACGAAAGCGCTCACGCAATTGTTTACGTTACATGTATTTCTTCATAATATTCCATAAATTTTTTTGGTGAGTTTGTTCTTCTCAAATATTATTATATAAAATTACTGGGGGTGACGGGGTTCTCATTAGACATCGCCTTTTGTTGACAGAATTGGAAACGGATAATCACACCTCTTCCACTTAAAGTTACAAAAAAAGAAATTAGCAAGTTATGACGTCAATTCGACAACTGCGTGACACTCAGTCAGTTGCCAAGTTGTAACAGCCTCGGCCTACATACGCAATCCTGAAGCAACGCTTGGGGCGGAACAATATCATCCTATCATCATGCGGTGGTGATTCACTTCGTCGACAGGGTCATTTTGTCGACACTGCATTGGTTCATTTTATCGACAGGTCTTTTCGTCGACAGGTGGATGATATTCACTCAACAGCATCATGCATCCATAGATAGTTAAAGACAAAAATGAACTCAATAATTCATAGAAATCAAGTCATGATGTCTTTGAGCTTTATCAGGGACTATAATGTCTTCTGACTCCGGACATAGACATTGATGAAAAGACCTGTCGAACTCAAATCAATGATATCTACTTGTCTATGAAGTGAACCACAATCCATCATACCTCCATGACACATTTATTTTACTATCTACATTTATGTTTCCATACTACTTCTACACTGCTTCCATGTTACTCCTCTGGACTGATTAACGAATACTGTCAGTCATTTCTACATCACAAATGATTCTTGAGAATGTGACCTACCTCGAAGTTTCCCAGCCTTCTGAATGATTTGATTCACTTGCTTGAGGCAGGCAAGCAGTTCCTGATGATTGGCACTTCGTACTTTGTAACCATTAATGAGGTCACGATTGAGGTCGTACAGTTCCATGTAAGCCTTCTTCATATTGCGCCTGCAAAGCAATAAAATGCGCGAGTGTGAAAATTATGATATCCTTCACTTCTTTTCTGTTACTATTCTTGAAGTCATCATGCACCGACCATCTTCCTTCAATGGTTTAATTGCAAGGATGAAATCATTTGCTTGTTGCAATGTTCGCATCAGATCCATCAAATGATATTCGAAATCATATTAGGCTGATTCTATAAATGTGACTCCTTAACCCTTAATCGCTCAGCTTTTTCACCATCATACTTCGTTCATCTGTCTACCTGTGTAGACTGATATCATGAAAAGATTGTACAGTAAATTTTAAAGCAAAACCATTGTAAATTGCGCTGTTAGTGTTTCTACTGTGCGATGTTGATAATCTTGATGTCTTGATATCTAAGCTGTATTAGTGTAGGTATCACTAAATAAGCCAGACCTACAGGTAATAATCACAACAGCAATTCGATATTTTCATTTGTGCTATATCTATCTTAACCAATAATGGACAACAGAAAATTCTCGATACAAGTATATTTACAAAGCATACTACCTATAACACATGTGTTTACATGTCATCGCATTGACGCTTCATGAGACGCTACAAGTAGGCCTAATTGCAGAGTTGTATATACAGGGTGGCGGCCAGATTTCAAGCTTCAAATTCCCGGGCTATTTTTTCGAATTTCCACGCCATTTTTTCATTATCTGGACACTGCTTTAAATTACTTTCAAAACACTAATGTGCGTGGTGTCCGTGGCACAGTAGTTAAGTGCTTGGCCTAGCGATCTTCTGGTCCAGAAAACGAGCCCCGAAAGTGTCATTGGAAGTCGGCAGGAATGGCATCTGGACGAAACTATTACAACGCAGAGTCCAGATTGAAGTTTGACTGTGTCAGCACCGTCATAGCCCCCTGTATGGGAGAGTAAAGTGACGTCAAAAAATCATTATTCTGCTTTAAACTACTTTTATCATACCTTCCGGTTAGAATTTCAACACCAAATTATGACGTGAACGATATTTGACTGCCGTACTCAGTTTTCAAAATTTTTGAATTTTGTGAGCGGTGATTCTTAATATTATAAACATCCACTTTTCCTCAATGGCCTGCAGCCGTGAGCTACTTATGGAATCTAAATGATTTCATATCGATGGAAAAGTTCGTTTCCTGAACTTTTCAACAATCAAAAAATGCTTCATTTTCATCATCTGATTCATAAAATTCTATGAAGTTGCACGTAGCCGATTTTTCAGACTTCAATTTTCCAACATGTTAAGTTGAAGCAACAAATCGCATTTTGGAACGCTACATTTTGAACTGCAGCGTATTTATGTCATGAGAGAAAGCCAGGATATCAAAATCCACATGTTAATACAAAAGGAAGATAACACCAACTTATCCAGAAGCATCGACAAGAGAAACCAGGAAGACTGCCACAATGGACGAAGACCGTTAACGCCAGAAGAATTCCTAATTGTCATCACTTTTTCTTATCAGTTTGCGTACAAACAATGGGCGCGTGGTAGCCGTCATCCATAAAATGTGTGCTTTGGATTCCCGGGCTCGGTCGCCACCCTGAATTCAATATATTCCAGCAATGTGTGATATTTACACTTCACAAACTTTAGGATACTATCACGTAATAGGCCCTATCATTCCACAAATGGAAAACAATGTATAGGCCTAAAGATTGTCATTGTGAAAAAGAGCAATTTACTTCTCCTTTAGTATTTTTTTCAAAAAGACTCAAACCTAAATACTGGGAAATATATTCTCAGCGATTGAAATAATATTTCGTAATGTTCTTAACAAAATGATTATGCTCGTTAAAATTTTCGGGTCGGGTTCAAAATTGGTTCGTGTGGCGTGTGGTCGGGTTCGCGTTTCAATTCATAGCCGTTGCACATCTCAACGGCGCCAAAGGTGGCAAAGAATATTTTAGTGGACAGAGTACAAAATGCTATAGACTAAGGAATACCGTCGTCTTGTTCTAACCCAATTTCATACTGAACACAAAAATCGTGAGAACGGCACTTCTTTCCGACGATATAGTCGTTCCGATGATATTGTGAGTAATACCTACTTGGATGAAGGTGTGGAGAAATGTCGATAAAAAATAATTGTGTTGTGTACAAACGTCTTTTATGTCCCTAAATCTTCAATGAATAGGACTATCTTCCGTCTTGTATAAATGTCTTTATGGAACTGCTTACTAAAGTTTCATGTTTATTATGCACAGTAGTGAATTCTACCGTCCTTAAATGCGCAGATGACATCAAAATGAACATTGAAATTAAGCGCTCTCATCCGGAAAAATCTGCCCAGCTACTGCAATCTGATCTCAACGCGTTGACTATCTGGTCAAAGGAATGGCAACTGCATTTGAATTCAGAGAAATGTTCAATTATCTCATTTGGACATCACAATCCTGGCTCTCACTACAAGATTGAAGGAGACATAATCCAGCGGTCTGAGTGCGTTAAAGACCTTGGAATCCACATCTCGAAGAATCTCACGGCACACCATCCTTTGTGTCAGGAAAGCCAACAACGTTTTATCTGCCATCCTGCGGACTTTCATGTCAAGAGACCCCAACGTGCTTTTGAGGCTTTACACCTACCTAGTTCGTCCACACCTATGCCGTCCCAGTTTGGAATCCATTCTTATCCAAAGACATTATTCTGATCGAACGTGTGCAACGGCGCTTGACTCGAAATATTCATGGCTTAACTTCCATTCCATGCGAAGAACGACTAAGAAGATTCAGCTGATGCTGGACATCACTTAGTCTCTTCGAGTATATGACGAGATCGTTTTGAACGAATAATAGGAGCTATTCATTTTGCCAATAATTATGAAATTGATAAAAGTGAAAAAATTTCAAACTGAGACCACTAACACACCACTGAATGCAAATTTTTCGGACACATTGTACCTGAGAGACTCATGGATTGGTATGAAGCCATGATTAGGTATTGCGATTCCTACGGGAGTAAACAATATATTTGTGGCAGACCCACACGATTGGGGTATAAAGCATGATGTCTTAGCACTGCAACAGGTCATCTAGTGAGTTTTGATATGTACCAAGGCAAGAATTTTCTTTCACGACAAAACACATGCAGTTATGGCAGTTTAGTAGGAAGACATTCTGCACCTTTACCACACTTCTTCGATAATTTGCCTCATCCAGATCTCAGTTACTGCTCCTATTTTGACAATCCTTTTTCGAATGTGGATCTTTTACTCGAACTGCAGAGGAGAGGCTACGATGGCATAGGCACCAAATCAGAAAACCACATATCAAAAGACTCAAGTTAGCAAGAAAAAAGAGGTAGCCAAAGAGAAACGAGGTACATGCGCTCATACTACAGATTTGAAAAATAATCTTTGTATTTTACATTGGAAAGACAATAAGGTAGTTTCCTTCATATCAACATGTGATTCTATACATCCAATAGGAACTTATCAGCGATTCTCTCGCGCTAGCAAAACAAAGATTACCGTAGATATTCCTAATACCGTAAAGATGTATAATAAGTTCATGGGCGGAACGGACCGCATGGACAAAAATGTGAATTGTTGTTGAGTTCCATCAGACATATGAAATGGCATCACCAATTTTTTTCTTGGACTGTAGATGTTTCTATCCAAAATGCTTGGAATCTTCATCGAAGATGTGGTGGCAATTTGAGGTTGCTTAGCTTCCGATGGAGGATATGTTGTAATAAAAAGCAGATATATTGAAATATTTTTTTGGATCTTCACGTGCTTCATATAACTAGTGCTCGCAAAGATAATTGCATTTTTGAGAAAAAAACTTATCGGAACTAATGGGCTATATTTGAATGAAACTGATGCGTCTTGCTAAAACGTTTTGCGAACCGTGGCTGAGACAGACAAAACTTTCGCTCTAAATTATGATTGTTTAGTTTTTTTACTTGAGTGAAAGTATGACTCCCGGGCGTTTCCCGGACTATTTCCGAAATTCCCGGGCTCCCGGGCGCGGCCGCCACCCTGTATATAATATCACAGTACACACTAAAAAAAGCAGACTGATAGGTTTCGAAGTTCAGCTGGGAAACACTCCTGACAATTTTATGCGCGTTGAAAACTGAGGATGTTGTCAACATGCTGAATAGGACACAGGTCAAGCACAGAGCATATTATCCTCTTGTTAATTTTCTACATAGTGCGGCTTCCAAGATTTGTTGTCCCAGGGTTTGGGATCGCCTTTCTCGCGCTGGTGGACTTCGCTTAGCTCGCCGCATGACGAAATCGATGACTTCATATTTGTTTTGGACTTAATTATGCCAGGAATCACACTGTAGGAGAGCTAGGCTCTTAGTAACAGTCCCAGAGACTGCATGAAGTCGCATATGCAGAATCTGTGACTGCTGACTCATTTTCATCTATCCGAGAAATTCCAATGTTGAAATTACTGAAAGGCCAGTCATGGCAACCAGTTATTGAAGAATCATTTGTAGCCTGTAATCATTCTTCACTTCTATACATTGTAGAACATTGTTACCAGCTTACGAGTATTTATCACGCTATGATTGCAATCAAAAGCCGTTGTTGCCAGGTTAAATTTCTATTGAAATAATGCAAAAAACCCTGGCAAGAATGTCGTAATTCCTGCCAGTTTTTTTGTGATAATCATGAAAGGCTATAACTAGGAATCATAAACATAGAAATAGTAACAAATATCATGGACAAATAGTCATGGACCTATTCAACCATTTCCACGATTCAGCTCTTGCTTCCATGTACATCCATTTATTACCATAGTAAGTTGGAAACAATAGGAATCATAGACCAGAATTTCTAGGCATGATTTCTCAGGCGCTACGCTCCTGGAAATCATGCCTGAAATTCTGGTCTATGATTCCTACAATGTTTTACGGTACCTGATGATGTTCAGTTGTGCTGTGCACATTTCCTAATGGTTTGAAGCATCAGGTAGGATCAACTGTGCATAATACAATTTGAAAAAAGGAATTCGATGTAGAATGAGATATAATCTGCTTGTTCTGATTACCATTGCAAATGTCAACACTGCTAGACAGGACTGGTGAACAAAATATGATTGTAAGTCATGTTTGGCAAGAGGGAAATTTGATAGAACTCTGAATTCATCACTATAGGTACCTGGCATGAGGTGATTCTTGGAAATAAAATTAGAAGTCGCACGTGCAATTTCTTGGTTATGGCATCACTTCAAAGGATTGTCTAAACAGGTGAACGAAATGTGATAGTACGTCATGTTTGATAAGAAAGAAAATTGATCATCATTATTCCTTGAATTCTATGAATCACACAGGGTACGATGAGGGTAAAATGAGTCAGATTTTCTATCAATCGGGTCTCGAAGTAGGGGCATCGAGTGACATAATGTGAATTCTGGACGGTTCTCGCTCATTGTTTTTTTTTCAATCTTATAAGCCCCTTGCAATCTCAAATGTCCATTCATATCTAATAAGAGTCCTTCAAAAACCAAAGAAGGCTCCGTTAACAATCCTACAGATCTCCTCCTTCAGGATCTTTAGGGTCCCTTTACATTTTCTAAAGGGCAACTTCGCAATCTCAAATAATCTCACAATCTGTCCGTTTGAAAGACATGTTCTGTCTACATAGGCTGGCCTAAAAAACCGAACGAGTGGCAGCCTTGAATCACAATGAAGGACAGCTGGTAACAGTAACTGTTATAAATATATTAAACTGTTACGTGGTGAGATCAAAAATGATTTAGACTCGACCAGAAAGAATAATGCTACGACTTAGATATTTCACACTGGATGACTAATGGGTATAGGTAACAAATATCGTATTGATAACTTTCATTGATATTTTTTTCTTTAGTATTTTTATCGATTTTAAATGTTTAGTATTTTTCAGCATTTTAGTTGATTTTTTCCATACATTTCCTTTCTTGAAAGTATTTGGACCGATATATTTACTTCGAACATGACTTGCATAAAATTAAAAAGGGTCTGAGTTGTATTCATCAACGTATTCAGTTATTTTGATTGTTATAATAATCACGAGCGGTACCGAGTGTGCGTTGTGTTCAAGGGTCAGTCGCATTCCACAGAAAGACAAGATTCGCATTCATTTCAAGACAATGCTTCCAGTGGTTGAGTATCGAAGTGTTATTCGGTAACCAATTACGATAACCAATCCATAATATCCGGACTTTCTGCTGCCTATGGTGATGAGGCACCATGTAGAGCCACCGTCTATAACTGGATCAAGGAGTTTCAATCTGGAAGGCTGGATGTAACAGATCGCAAGTCCACAGGAAGACCTATTGAGATTGGGGATGACCACCAAGACAAGTTAAAGAGGATTGTGTATGAAGATCGGCGAATCGCTAAGAAAGAGATTGCAGAAAAACTGAACGTGTCTTTCGGTAGCGTTGTAAATCTTCTTCCGAAATGGGCATCAGGAAACTGTGTTCAAGATTTGTTCCCTACTTTCTAACTTCTGAGATGTGCGACCGTCGCCTTCAGTGCTGCAATCAATTGATCGATCTTCATCAGAGTTTGGGTGATGCCTTCCTAAGCGACATCATTACGGAGGACGAGACACCGTTATCACTGTACTTGCCTGAGGATCGACGATCTTCCAAGGAATTCAAACTTCCTGGTGAGTCAGCAACTCGGAAACTGCGCAGTGTGACCAACCATCCAAGATGCTTGATGCTGACAATCTTCTGGAACAGCTGCGGCATTGTTCATATGGATTTCGCCGACCGACATCAGCGACTGAATGCCGAGTACTACTGTGAGCAACTTCGTAAAGCTCGTCAAAGTGTTCGAAAACCCCGCAACCAGAATCTTAAAATACTACACGACAACGCGCCCATCCATACTACAGCGAACACTACAACTGCAATTGAAGACTCAGACTTTCATGTGCTTCCTCATCCCCATACAACCCCGACTTACCTCCAAGTGACTACTACTACTTATTACGCTATCTAAAGCATCATCTCAGGGGAGAGCGTTTCGTTAATAGTGAGGATGTGAAAGATGCAGTGATGGAATTTTTCAATTCCAGAAGTTGAGACTTTTTCCACGAGGCCTTTCGAGAGCTTCCTAAAAGGTGGAGCAAGTTTGTAGAGAATGAGGGGGCTACATTGAGAATAAATGTCTTGTATTTACTTTTGAAATTAACATTTTGTGAATTAGCTGTCGTACTTTTGTGGATGCATTCAGAGGGAAGTTAAGGAAATGTATGGAAAAAATCAACTAAAATGCTGAAAAATACTAAATATTTAAAATCGATAAAAATACTAAAGAAAAAAATATCAATGAAAGTTATCAATACGATATTTGTTGCCTATACCCATTAGTCATCCAGTGTGAAATATCTAAGTCGTAGCATTATTCCTTCTGGTCGAGTCTAAATCATTTTTGATCTCACCACGTATATTTATAGTGCAGTGATTACTCAGATATCCTCCTCAATAACTGCTATTCAGCAGGATATCTCAGTAATCACTGCACTATAAAATCGGAGTTCAGAAGCAAGTACATGTGTAATCTGTATGAATAAGATTACTCATCCTATTTAGCCGTTGAGAGATGCTCAGGCGATGTCAAGGTTTAACCCTCCGGGACCGAGTTAAGAATGAATTAAGAGATTTGACGCAAGATGAGGATCCCATCCATCGATAGATTCATGGAGTACAAGCGGCTTGCATGGTACGGACACGTCAGAAGAAGACCGGACGATCATATAACCCAAACAGCACTGCACCAACCGATATCTGGCAGACGAAGAAGAGGTCGTCCACCCCTATCATGGAAAAGGGTCATAGAAAAAGATCTGGAGAGAAAAGGCATAACCCATACTCTGGCCCTCGATCGAGTAAAATGGAGGAGGACGATACGGCCCACCGTGGAGGAATTTGGGATTGGTGGCTAAATAGGTGAGCAAAGGTGAGCATCCTATTTAGCCGTTGTGCTGAGAGACTACAAATGTAGTCTGGTGGGCAAATTAGGGACCAATTATGCTACGTTCAAATGGAAATTATATTAAGCATCGTGTTGGTCATCTACTTGGTAGGTGCTTTAATAAAACTTGACGATCTCAAAATTTTGAAAAGTAACAAAAAGGTCTGGATAAAATCCTGTGCCATGATTTTTATTGCTAAACAAATTATCATACACTATTTGTAGTAATACTATGGAATGCAATTATTGACGAAAGCATAAATTACCTATGCTATGCTCATACAAAAACGTCCGAGTGTCATTTGACTACGTCACACAGTAGATTGACAGCAAAGATCTGTCGCAGTGTTCTTTCAACAATAATAGGACAATAAGCTGTCGATATCACTTGTAGTTGACTAATGCCTTCACTCACATTCCTTTCGTACCACAGCGTGGCCTAGTGAAGAAGGTGCGAGCTCATCTCCACCACGAACTTCGGTTCGATTCCTAGGTCGGGCGAGTGCGGTCGGAGAATCAAGGCTGTCGGTGTCGTTTATTGACTAATTATTTGTCATTCTCTTTAGATACTCCTTAAACTTCGATCATCAGTCATCACAGAACTGCTGCGAACAGAAATCTATAATTTCAATTTGATGCTTCATAACGGAGGAGCTTGAATAGCAGAAATCAACCATCCGGGAACAAATCCTATCCGTAGAGTGCACCTAAATATTTGAGACAATGATCTCCCTTGACATTGATTCACTTCTAAAAAGCTTTTACCAGTCACTTTAGCGAGGACAGACGGCAGTGGAACGTAAAATGAGAACTGTGCACTAAGGTGACTTACATATCAGCCATCAACCTGGCGTCCTCTGCCCGTACCACCAGACTTTTGATGAGATTTGAATGATCAGCCATCTCTGCCACCAACCGTTGCCGCACCGACTGATAATCGTTGACTTTTCCCAATAAAGACTGTAACTCCTCCAGAAGGGGTGGAAACTCAGCCAAACAGTTGAGATCTTCCAATTTGAGGAAAGCAGCTAAGGCCTGGATGATTTCTCCAGCGAGATCCATATCGTCAGTCATCAGGGTGAACTGGAATGGAAAATGTCAGTGATTCGATCAAACTAATGAAATAATAATGAAATATCATAAAGGAAACAAATCATCAAATGGATGAGATCATCAGATAACTCAGATTTTGTCCTAAGAAGTGAAACCGTTCGTAGTCGGGCAGCCAGAACGAGTTTCTGCAGGGAACAAGGCCGAGATTGAGACTTTCATACAATGATGCACACCGCATGCCTACTACGAATGTGAGCGTCTGCCGAGTTCTAATTGATTCATCTTCTTGTCAGACAAGATCAAAGAAAAACACATGTAAATCCACTGGGACGAAGATTTCAGTTTTTGGCAACAATGAAGTTTTCGATGTTTTCTATGATTAAAAAAGTACTAAGCCTAGAGTCATAATTTTCGGCATGGAATGTCTTCAGGTCATTTCCTATTATGTGCATGTGTTATTATCATGCATCTGATCGGCAATGTATGTGAAAATGTGTCGATATTTGATGTCTGAGAGCCTCTACAAAATGAGCAAAATCGCCAAACTTAAATCAAAACATGAAATTTACTCATTTTGTAGAGACTCTCAGACATCAAATACTGAATCATGTGACTCACTTCAACTTTTACATCGAAGCTGATGCTCTGAACTCAATCATGTTTCAAATTTCATGGCATTCTGATAAATAGTTTCTTCTCTGCAAAAAAATGTACGAAAATTGCCAAGTGTTTCACAATCCATGGATATTTCTTTAATTTTACCATTGGATTTCAATAGGAATTCTTTAACCTTGCCTATAACCGAAAGCGACTAGCTGTGACACTTAAGAATTTGACTTTTGCATTCAGCGTTTCAAGATCTACAAATCCATGCTATTAAGCCCTTTGTGACCGAATTTAGGAAGAAAGTGTCAGTAGCTCCCGGACTAATCATTAGACTCCCTTGAAATGGTGTGTGTTCCCCCTTCATCAGTGGTGGGCAACGCGTGTCCCGCCATCGTTTCTCACATGTGAAGTGGTTCACGGACATTGTTTGAATCAGTGACGTAAAAATAGCCTACCCCAAATCTGACCTAAGAGAAGTGCTTCTCAGATTATGAGATCATCTGTAAAAAATCCTAAGAATAGACATAAGCGACACCAACTGAGTGCGCTTATGATTCGTCTCATGATGTTTGATGCCTCAATGAGTATGCTTCACTAAGTGATAAACCACGATGCAGTGGGCATGCAAAGACAAAAGTGGCTATCAAACTTATGGAGATCAGTCATTTTTATAAGCCAACTTTTCTTTCAAGTCTTCATGCTGGATTTTATTTGCATACTACAACACCAATCTATCTTTCACTTGAATGGCGTAATAGGTTAAATGAATGTGAAATAGAAAAAATAGATGAAATGTGGACGTACTCGCATACACTGTACACGTATATGCAGGTGCATGCAGTTTAACCAATTTATGTAATTTAATTTATGTGCTTATAGACCTTCATTTTTCTATGAAATGAGATCATAGTACCAAAATCTACTAACACAAAAGAAAAGCTTCCGTAATTAGTTGCACACATTCAGTTTTATTACTTATTTATACTTTTATATTTTTAAATCAAGGAATTTTGTCAATTTTTATCGTCTTACTAATTTTCGCACACTGACTAACTTTTTCGTATTGAGAATGTTTAGATGACATGAATGGATGAAATGATGCTCACGCCCTGAATCATCAGTATTTCAAATATCAAGTAAATCGGGTTAGTAGCTCAAAAGCTAGAAGCATTTATGTGCAAATTTTGCATGTTCTCCCGTTGAGGTAATGCGCTTGCATGACATAGTTTGCGTATTGCATTCCTATATTTATCCCAATACATAGGGCCTACATCAAGTACATTCATCATTAAAATCTCGAAAGAATTTTTAACCTCATTTTTTCGCGGGGTATTTAATTTCGCGGTTGTCATCAAACCGCGAAATCCGCGAAAATTAATAGCCTTACAGTAATAATAAAAGAAAAGTACAAGTCGAATTGTCGTGCCTTGTAAGTACACGTCGTTCATGTTTATCCTGACGACTATCCAACTATGATAGTGACTGGAATCCCAACTATGATGACGCAAAATATTATTTTGATGAAATATTTTTCTAATGGATAAGTAGGCTTACGTACATGTAAATGGATGCTTGATAGTAATTCGCTCGATTAGTAAGTAAATACCTCTCACGCTCTGACGTGAAACTTAATTAAGCTCCTTGACTAATTTTGACATATTTGATCGGTTAACCGGTTAAGCGAAAATTTTAACCGCTGCCATCCCTGCTGACAAGGCCAACTTACTCTTACTCCACATTTAACGTCCGTTGAATCCCATCTCCTGGGGCTGGACGGTTGATGGCTCTCCTCCATTCATCTCGGTTGGCAGCGAGTTCTTCGGGGATTCCTATTTTCTTCAGATCTTATGAGACACATTGACGCCATGTTCTTCTTGGTCTTCCGACGGCTCGACGCCCTGGGACTTCCATGCTTTCCACTCTGCCCAAGCAGTTTCCCTCAGCTCTCTTTACATGACCGAACCATCTCAGACGCCCTCTTCTAACCCGATCTTCCAGCTCCTTCAGACCACACATTCTTGCCACTTCCTCACTTGATCTTCCGTCGCTCCATTTTACTCCTGCCATGTATCTCAGCATTCTCCGATCACATGCTCGCAATAGTTCAAACAACTTCTGTGTCAAGGACCATGTTTCTGAGCCATACACAAGGACAGATCGTATGCAGGACTCATACACATGAGCTCTGGATCTTAGGGGGACACTCTTGTTGTTCAGAAGGCTGGCTAACTCTCTCCATTTGGACCAAGCATTAGCTACCCGAGCTCTCACTGCCCTTTCTACTCCACCTTGACTGTCCAGCATATCTCCGAGATAGCAAAAGTGGCTAACCTCTTGTATGCTAGGACTACCATCAATTTTTACAGAGTCGTCCGCCGGAATATTGGTTGTATTTGCGCTTCGACACTTAGGGCATTGGAAATGTGTCACTCCCACCAGAGAGCGCAGATGGGAACATCTTCTATGACACCATTTGTGGCATGAGGTACAGAGAATCGAATTCACCCCGACTCCTTTTCCACAACATCCACACGGCCATTTACCAGATTTGATTGTTTCTTGCTGTTTCTTCCCTGTCACCATAACCTTCGTCTTCTCCAGGTTAACTTTCATTCCCCTCTTCTCAATGCTGCTCTTCCACCCACAAAGCAATTGCTCGTACAAAGCAATGGGAGCTCGTACAGGAGCTCCCATGGACCCTCGCCTCGACACTCCTTGGACAGTTCCTCCATCACAGTGATAAAGAGAAGAGGACTGAGTGCAGAACCTTGATGGACTCCTACCTCAATCATAAACTCCTTCGATGTGCCTGCCATGGAGCTTACCTTTGACGTCGATCTCTCGTACAGTGACATCACAGATGCTACGAGGCCTTCTGGAATCCCTTGACGTCTTAAGGCCCAAGTAATTACTTTTCGTGGAACACTATCGAGGGCTTTTTGAAGGTCAACAAAAACATGAAACAACCTTTTCTGTTTCACACAGTACTTCTCTTGCAGCTGCCGCAGAATGAAGATCGCATCGGTCATCGACTTTCCAGTGCGGAATCCAAATTGCCGCTCGTCTATTTGTATGAGCTTCTTCAACCTCATTTCGAGAACCTTTTCGAATATTTTCAAACCGTGTTCAAGCAGCCGTATTCCCCTGTAATTTCCACATTCCATCGCATCGCCTTTACCTTTGTAAAGTGGAATAGTTACGCTTCTTTGCCATGATGTCAAATACGTTCTTATTCAACCACAAGTGAAGAATAACTCGGTCCAGTTTCAGTGGCAGTCTCATCCATCAGGCTGTGGTACCTTGCCGACACGATAGTAGTAAGAAAACGGCGAACACTCGACCGGCGCCCCCCCCCTCTGGAACGGCAGAGTGTCGTGGTCGGCAGCCGTGGTGCCTCGAGTCTGACGTCCCCCCTCTGGAACGACAGAGTGTCGTGGTGGTCTTGGGCGACCGCCAGGATTTGTCTTGAGGCTATAGTGTGTGATGTTTTTTCGTGCAATCTGCTGAATGTTGGGTTGTAAAATGGGCTCTTTCGAGTGGAAGGAGTGCTCGGATGGGAAAACGGAGGCCAGATTCGGATTCAGCGTGAAATTCTGCATCGGTATGGTGAATTTGAACGCAATCGGAGAGAAAAAATTTTCGCTGACGTCCCCCCCCCCTGCGCCAAACTTCCAATTTTGCTTCTAGTGGACGGATTTTGTCGTGCAATAGCTCGTTTGAAAGGTAAGAGTGAGACAAATTCACTGAAAGAATCGGCTTGTTCATATCTGTCTTCGTTTAGATGTGAGACGCCATTTAAGATTTTGGGAGATTGGTGAAAAACGACAGAGTTAGAATTTGGGACGTTTTGGGCTGTAGCTTCAAAACGAAGCATCGGATTGTAAAACGGATTTCAGATTTGGAATCAGCGTGAAATTCTCTATCTGTATGGTGAGTTTCAAGTCAATCGGAGAGAAAAAATTTTCAACATTTTTCGAAAAAACGACAGAGTTAGAATTTTTGCGATGGCTGCCTACTGTAGAGCCAAAACGAAGCATCGGATGGGAAAACGGAGGCTAGATTCGGATTCAGCGTCAAATTCTACATGGAAATGGTGTATTTTCAGCTCAATCGGAGCACTAGAACCGGAGATAGACGGGTTTTTAGTGTTTGGATGATGGGTATTACGTCATCAGCTGATCGCCACACACTATATAAGCTGGGAACCGACAGAGACTTGACATTAATACGAGAGATTGTCAACGGTAAGTCGTCTCTCTGAGCTCCGATGATAGCTTCGGACATTCCAAATTCCGGGTAAACGACTTAGAAAATTTCATTGCTGATATCAGCTAAGGCGTCAGACTTAGAGGTTCGCCAGGAGATGGCCTTCGTCTCCAGGCCATAAAAGACTCCAAAACTTTAAAGGCTTGTAACTTTGCTTCTACAAGTCCGTTTGACTTGATTCAAAAAAGGTTCGGTCGCTATTGACCTGCCCTAAGTGATAGACTACTTTTAAAATTTCATAAGTAGTGCTAAAAAGTTGAAAACTTTAAATTCACTAGTTTTGGAGGTTTTCTGGGGTTTTCGACCCTGCTGAATTCAACTAAGACATTTATAAAGTTGTGGGAGGCGAGCTTCGGCTTGGAATTTGCAACCTTTGTAAACAATCCACTGATTTTCATGTCAAAATCGGGGTCCGGATACCAACACAGTGATATGACGCACGCTCTGTCCGCGGGAGGTTGGATTTGTGGGCCGAGGCCTTGGAGTTGGGATAAGATCCCCTCTGAGTAATGCCTGTAACGGATTCAAAGGTTCGACACTTTCCACCAATATCACAATTTAGCTGTATGATTATAAAAATGAATGCCAATGTCGCCTGTTAGTAATTCTATTTCATCCTTCCTTTACAGATACATAAGTTACAAAATGGGAGGAAATTCAAAGTTTCATTTTAAAAAGTGCCTATGTGGCGAAGTCAAGCGAGGTGGCGAGTTCAAGCGCCATTTAAATAAATTCCCCGACTCTCCCAAAGAGCATAAGGAGGTCGCTGTGGTGAGCGGATGCACATCGTTTATGAAATTTGTCAGGGGAAACCTGAACGAGTTTTTCTATAAGACGCATTCAACATGTCTCATTAAGAAGGTGAAAAATTATACCACCTCAGAGGTTGGGTTAGCCATCACCCCACTTTTTGAAAAACCTAATCAAGATGAGGAGACAGTGACGCATGCCTCAGAGGTTGGGAAGGTCATCATCCCACCGGTTGAAAGACCTCAAGTTGACCTAGATGCGGAGACAGAGCTGCAAATGGCAGTTCAAGCCATACAAGACTGCAAGAATGAGCAGCCAACGACATCTCACCTCAGCTCTTCTAGCTCTGAGTCGGAAATCTCCGAATCTGAATCGGAAACGGAAGAGGCGGTCGTCCTTAACAAACCCGAGGAGGCGATCGTAGCTCCTAAACCCGATCAGACGATTGTGAAGAGTCGGGCAGTGCCAGCGCCAAAAATGCACTCCTCACCTAAAAAAGGGAGAGGTATCAAAGCCCAAGCCAAGCGGTGGGCTAAGGATGATGGTGTGGCGAGGGTTAGCCAAGAGTATGCCATTAAGAAGCTGAAGGATGAAATGACCCGTTATAAAAACGAATGCTCCGCATTAAGGGATGAGAATTTTGAACTCAAAAAGCAGGTGGCGGAAATTAGGAGTCTTAAGGCTCAAATATTAAAGTTGGAAGGTTTCCAAAAGAGAGCTCTAGCGAGTGAGAGTCGCGTAGAGGATCAGGCCACATGCATTAAGAATATAAAGGCGAAGGAGGCGACGCTCAAACTCCAACATGAGCAGGAGAAGATGGCTCTTCTTGAGGCGAAGAATAACGCTGTCAAGGAGAGAAGAACAACGCTCCACCTCCCCGTAGTCGGTAGCAAAATTATCGACGATGTAATAATGGAGTCGGAGGATTTGGATAAAACGAGCGAGTGCTACGAAGGAGCAATTCCAGATATTCGCTGTCTCCACATAAGCATTAAACACAATGGTGACATTCAGGAATTGCGCCATCGCAAGCGAAAGTTGCCGGCCAAGTACCTGCCTCAGCCACCACCATCGAAGGTTCAACGAACCGGTTGAATTGATTTATGGTAAGTTAATATCATCTCTATCACTTGAATATAATTTCATCTATTTTCTTTCTATTTTTCAGATGCGACGAGAACGAACCAACGGCTCTCATAAGGGCCACCATGGGGCAAGACATGATAGAACCTCCACGCGGTTTGCCCTGGGCAGTCTTTAGACTGGCGAATACTATCATTAAGTTGAATCTGCTATCAGTCAACTTGAACGTTGCAAATGAAGTTCGGTGTAATACTTCCTTTCGACGGGCGTTCCTGTAAAGGGCGGCGGTGAAACCCGTAGCTATGTATACCGCAAGGGACATTCGGCAATGGTCAATCTTGTTAAACCTCTCTGCGTCATGTTTGC
This sequence comes from Prostheceraeus crozeri, assembly GCA_907163375.1. Lineage (NCBI taxonomy): Eukaryota > Metazoa > Platyhelminthes > Polycladida > Euryleptidae > Prostheceraeus > Prostheceraeus crozeri. Next base: position 282,070 of record CAJQUW010002617.1, on the reverse strand, counting down.
AAGTGATTGCCTCTGTCTCAACGTAGTATGCATTCGCGCCAGGGCGACATTTAGCCAACTGTCGAAGGTTGCCTAAAACTTTCCATTACATACGTTATGAGAACCATGAGTTCTACCTGTCTCTATCAATGAGATGAATTGATGAATGGAATGAAATGGGAGGACACTCACGCGCCACACGCAACATAACACACTTCTCTCTTCCGTAGTCTAACAAGCTCTTTACACATGGATCGAAGTCGATTGCTATCCCTGTATCAGAAGTGTAAGCCATCTTAATTTTATCTAACACTATTTCATCTACCATTATCATCCATATGAAATGTTATAAGAATTGCAAGTTAAACTAAGTGTGCTACTATTTCCAAATGAAAAAGTATACATGGTTAAATCATCCACTGAAGCCCCATTCAAGTAAGTCAGTATGAAAGCAAAGATATTACGAAATAAAAATTTATTATGGCATGTATTTCAAAAGGTCTTCATCGTCAATATCGTCCCAGAGTCTGGCTTCACATAGATCACAAAAACAGTTCACTTGTTTCAATCGTTCTTCCACTGCGAGCCTCACTTTGTCGATATACTCCCACTCCGCCATAGTTCGTGGCTGGGAGTTAGGGGTGTACCACTCCCATAATTGGTGGAGTAATTTGGTGCTGGTGATCTCCATCACATCGTCAGTATCGTACTGGAGATACTTCCACCTCACGCCTGTCAAGTCGGGACACTCTTTCTCACATACACTCTCTTCGTCGTCCGCTGGTAATGACAACTTTCTGATATTGTCCAGTCGGTACACCTTCTCTACCTTCCCCTTCGTTGGAGCGTTTGGTGCAACGAGCGCCTTTGGTGTTGAGCATGGAGAAGAGAATTTGTGTTTGGTGCTGTCGGAGGGCTTGTCATGTTGACTGTGAATAATAACTTTGAAATGTTTTCTAATTCTTAAGTATCAACAAGCAACCAATCAGAATGAACAGCCAATGAATGATGAATATGAAAGTATGTATGTTAAGTGATATTCGTATCATTTCACTCTGTCTTTGTGACATATAAGTGAAGTGTTCTCTGGCGAATTCTATATTTGAGGCGTACAAGTGAACTGCTCTCTCGTGAATTCCAAATTTCAGTGAAGTCTCTATCTTGTTGAAGTATCAACCTTAAACTTGATTTCGTTGAAATGGTAAGTTGAAGATTTCCTCTCTCATGTCCCTCAGACGTGTGGCTAATAGCATTTTCCTCAATTTCAGGCATCAACTTCATCACCAACGCCCTCCCTTCTCGAGGAAAGTTTAGAGTTGTTGAGTCAAGGTAGGTTGTAACAATACACTGAGACTTGAACAGAGATGAAAGAATGATTTCTCTTTCAGGTGATACCAGTCCCATCTCGAGCAAGTTGGATAACAACAGCGACTCCATGTCAACATTGTCGCGGGAATGCAACGATCGGGAATGTGCTGACTGTGGACACATCTTCACGAGGAAGCGTGATCTCGTCCGACACATCAAGCGAGGTGTTTGTAGACCTAAGTCAGCATCAATCTCCGAAAGTGGGGATGATTCTGTTAACGATGTCTCCTTTTCTTGCGATTTATGCATTAAGTCTTTTGAGTCACATTTTGAACTATCTTCACATAGACTTCTACATACACACAGTGACGATAGTTATACTAACAGCACCTCCTCTATCCGACTCTCTGAAGTGTCGATAAATAATTTAGTGAGGAACTACCAGATGGAATCCTCAGAAACCATTACTGACTTTGAAGAATGGTTTCATCAAAATTCATCTTTGATTGGTGCGCTCTTCAACAATTTAGTCAATTTTAGAATAAAGGCGCTCATCTATCTCAAAATAAAATATGTAAAAATCGACCACCATACGGGTCAAATAGTAGAGAGGTTGGAGTTTCACATACCCTCCTCTCCTGCAACCGAAGTTGTAGACTGCGAGTCTTGGATAAATTTTCATATCCAAGGGTTAAAATTAAACATAGATAAATTTAACGAGCGTGATAGTGGTCTCGTTTTTGATGGTATTGAGACTGCCATGATTAAAATCACTTTATTAGAGAACTACTCTGGACGAGGCTCCTTTAAACTTCCGAAAAATTTAAGAAATAAAGCAGCAGTCATTTCTGTAGATTGCGAATCGCAATGTTTTAAGTATGCCGTCCTCTCCATTCTCCACTATAATGATGTATAGTATAGCCGATACCGTAAGAGTAAGTATCAACAGTGGGAGAATGAATTAAAGTTTAATGACTGCAATAGTGAAGATATGAAAATTAAAGATATAGAAAAATTTGAAAAATTGAACAACATCAAAATAGTTCTCCATGTTTGGGAAAAGGGATTGAAGGGTGTCCGCTACAACTCGCGTTCGAGTTGTTATGAGCACGTTGTCAACCTTTTATTAGTAAGACAGGATGATAGTGAGGAATGGCACTACTGCGGTATTCCCAAAATTTCTCGCTTATACCACCACTTAAGAAATTCTAGCTCATCAGAGATTTATTACTGTGACAGATGCATTCGCAACTTTAGGAGTAAAAATAGATTTGAAACTCATTACGAATGGTGTAAGCGACGTAAACTACAAATGGAGCGCATGCCCAAAGATAAGGAGTTTTCATATAGAGAGAATGGCGATGAACTAAGTCCTCCTCGTGTCATCTATGCTGACATCGAATGCTATATCGATGATATCATCCACAAGCCAGCAGCCATATCCTGCTATGAAGTATGGCATGACCACTTCCAAAATAGAAAAAATAAAATGCACGTCTGGCAAGGTGAGGATTGTATTTACCAATTCCTACAATTCCTCGAACAGGCTGTAAAATTTCAACAAAAGTATGATGGTGAACTCTATCGCAGGTCATTGCATATGACAGCAGATGATCAAGCAAAATTTGATAGTTGCAACGTTTGCCTCAAATGTAGGAAAACATTTGATGATGATAAGATTAAGAAAGTGCGAGACTATGATCACATCACTGGTAAATTTAGAAACGCACTATGTTTAAAATGCAATTTTTCACTTAGGATGAAACGGCGTACATTACCCGTCATTTTCCATAATTTCAAGGGCTACGACAGCCATATGATAATAAAAGGAGGTTTAGGTCAAATGAAAGAGTGGAAGCTTGATGTAATAGCACAAACGAGAGAGAAGTTTATGGCCATGACAGCAAAAGTGCCTGTTGATAAAACTAAAGAAAATAAGACGGTCTATTTTGATATAAAATTTTTAGATTCCTACCAATTTATGACTGCATCACTGGCCTCTCTCGTACAAAATCTAAAGTCTCTTCCACTAACACAAAATCTTAAGAAACAATATCCAAATCTAACCGATGAAGTCATCACACGGAAAGGAGTCTTTCCATATGCATATTTCGATGCGATTAGTAAACTCGGCGAGACTTCTCTTCCGCCCATAGATAAATTTAAAAATGATTTGACCGGCGCAGAATGTAAGACCGAAGATTATGATCATGCACAAGATGCATGGATAAAATTTGACTGCCATACATTTGGCGAATATATGATTGCCTATCTTAAGTTAGATCTATTTTTGCTGGCTGATGTATTTCAGGAGTTTCGACGAGTGGCATTAGAAGAAGATAAGCTAGATCCCGTCCACTTTGTCAGTCTGCCAGCCATGTCATTTAAGTCTGCTTTTAAAATGACTGGTGAGACCATTCATCTCTTACAAGATCCAGAGATGTATAATTTATTTGAGCGAGGAATTCGCGGTGGTCTCACATTTGTAAATAAACATAGGTTAAAATCAAAATTAGTAGGCGATGATCAGACTCATCTTAAGTATTATGACCAAAATAATTTATATGGTAGTTCACTATCCAAACCACTCCCTCACTCTGAGTTTAGCTGGTTAGATGATAGTGAAATTCAGCATCTCTCCAACCCTTCTAACATACTAGCAATTTCAGATGAAGGTGATTGGGGATATTATTTTGAGATAGATCTTATCTATCCAAATAATATTAAACATAAAACCGTAGATTTTCCACTCGCACCCGAATCAGGTGAAGTGACCAAAGATATGTTTTCCGACTTTATGAAACAATTTCATAAAGATTTAGAATTATGCGATCAGCCCGACTATAAGCCTTGCCGCAAACTTTTACTCACCCAATATGATAAGGAAAACTATCTAGTTCACTTTAGCATCTTAAAATTTTATTTAGAAATGGGCATGATTTTAAAAAGAGTTCACCGCATTATTAAATTTAGACAGAAAGCCTTCCTCAAACCATATATTGATAGCAACAGCCAGAAACGTGCACTAGCCCAAAATACTTTTGAAAAAGATTTTTATAAGTATAAGAATAATAGTCTATTTGGTAAGACGATGGAGGATGTTAGAAAACGTGTAAAATATAAACTAGTCAATGATGTTACAAAATTTATGAAATTGGTCTCATCACCTCTATTCATCGATAGAGACATTATCGATGAGGACCTTGTAGGTGTTAAAATGATAAAATCTGAAGTTGAGTTGTGCAAGCCCATCTATATTGGTCAAGCTGTACTAGATTACTCTAAGCTTGAAATGTACCAACTCTTTTATAAAATACTAAAACCATGTCCTCTCGTAAAAGAGGTTCGTTTGTTGGGTGGTGATACAGATTGTTTCTTCTTAGGTATTACCACTCAAAAAGATTTCAATTTCAATGAAGTAGGAAAATCTTTAGAAAGATATTTTGACACATCAAATTATCCTACTGATCACCCACTCTACTCCATCAAAAATAAGGCAAAACTTGGCTGCTTTAAGGATGAGACAGCAGGGAAGGAAATAGATGAAATGATTCTCCTCCGTCCAAAAATGTACAGTATGAAATTAAAGAATAGCGACGATAGTATTAAGCGCGCTAAAGGCATATCAAGATCATTGGTGTCTAACATGAAACATAAAAATTTCAGGAAAGCCTATAGAAATAAAAATATAACGTTTGTCAATATGACAATCTTAAAATCTAAGTCGCATGAGATCAAAACTCATACTTTTAGGAAACGGGCGCTTTCAGCATGGGAGGATAAGAGGTGCTGGTTAGAACACAACATATCTCTTCCACATGGACATCCTGACACAAACATACCACCCACCCAAAAGAATTAAACTCACACTACCACATTCAGGAGACGTCTTAGCATAATCATCCTTACTTAGTATTTTCATGTTGATTTCTGTAGATAAACATTGCTGTTTTATGTTATCGCATTAGATCGTTTCTTCCTTGTGAATATATGCCTACAGTCTGCCCATTCCCCCTATATCTGTGAAAAGACTTTTTCATACACATATTTTTATTTCAATAAACATATCACAATGACTTCACTTTGTTTTCCGAAACACTAAAGTTACGAGGGATTTAGTATCTTTCACATGGATGCACTCTTGTAAACCATTGGTAATTTTGATAGCTATAGAGGGTATAGTTTGTTTGACGACGGGATGATAGAAAATAGATTCAAACATCTCGACTATTCCATATGAAGCGTCTTTATCATGAATGAAATCACGTAAAATGTATTCTTTTTTCTCACCAACAGAAATAGGTAGAATCAAATCACTTTGAATGTAAAGGTGCTGTTCATGTTTATCAAGTGTCATTGGTGTTTCTATACCAATCGTATGCGCATCAGCAAACACAGTTTGTAGCATTGAAAAACCAAAGAGTTTTTTCAAATTTTTACTCAATTGACATTGAATGTCATCACCCAGTTTCAGAACAACGCGTTGATTTTCAATTGAAAACGAAATGTGGTGTGTCTTTACATCATATTTACTTTTCATCACATGCTTCAACTTCTGTTGTATATAAGGATTTACTACATGAATGAAGCTTTCAACTGTATGATATAGACGCGGCATTATATTGATAGCAACTTTAGATTCTTCATAAGACTGGTAAATTTTCTTGATGCGATCGCCATAGATGTCCACCCACCATTCATCATTAACTGAATCAGCTTTAGTGTGATATTCATGAGAAGCATACACCACACCGCTTCCAATAATAGGTGTATGTCTTACAAAATGACGCAAGGTTGGAGAGAAATAAACTGTAAGTTTGTCATTATATTTCTGAATAACCAACTTATTTTTCTCCGCCATAATTTTTTCTCCATACTTCTTACCCACAGTCTCATTCCATCGTTTTACTAACTCAATAAGTGATAAAGGTTGAACACCACGCTTTTTCAAAATGATGCGTTCTTCGCATTCTACAACATCTTCATCAAATATTTTAAATCTATAATGAAATTTGTTGATTCGATTGAATTGAATAAACTTTTTTAACATTTGCAGTAGCAATTGACGTTAGATGTAGTCCATGGCCAAAACCAAGATGTGGATAGAATTCATTATCCAACCTCAGCGTAAGACCTTTAGTAAAAGAATGAAAGCGAAGGAACTGTCTCCCACTCCAATGATAGATAGTAAAATCATAAGCTTTCTGATTTTTATTCTTCATGATGGAAGTATTACCACTGTTGAATGCCTTAATAATTTTCTCATTCTCAAATGGTTCATAATAATCTGATTTTATCTGAATCCATTCATAGTTCCACTTTCCATCTGATGTTAAATTGTATGGGAACTGGAATGCATTATTCATCGTTATTCCATCATGGGTGCGAGGAGTCAATATCATTTCTTCCACATCATTCACATTCTGAATATTGCTATCATAGCAAATACTAGAAACGCCAACCTCCCATTCACCTTCTAAATGCAGTGGCCGATTTAATTCTACTCGATAGTCTGATGGTTTATTTTTGGGAAATTTATTCATAGAAGCATTACTGGGTAAGTAGATTAGAAACGAGTCCTTATTTTCACTTTCCATATTATTCACATTGGAAAAATATATTAGCATACTTTTGCATTAACTCTTCATTCGGAAATGGAGTGTGATACTTGTCACAGCATCTTTATGAAAAGGAATCAACGCACCAGCATCGTCATAAATTGCAATATCAATTTGTGGGATGTAGTTTGATTTCAGCTTTGTATAATGCACTTTCTTGAAAGTATGCTCAGATAAAATACTGCAGCTTTTTGGCTGGTATGGTATCATTGCTAGCAATGGAGCTTCAACATCTCCCACACGTACATCTTCACCAATATTGGAATATATCTGAAAATAGTTAATACGACGCGATAGCGACATGTCTGCGCTAGCTTTGGTTACAGTACCACTTTTAAAGATATTTTGATCAAAACCCAAAATGTCCATTAGAGTTTTATCCATAATTAGTTCAATACCTTTTCCACTTATAGTGAGAGACAAAGTACCTTCTTTTTCAGAAAATGAAATATGTTGCTCATTAATCACTTCATTTAAATAATCTACAACCAATTTAAACGAAGTAATAATGCGAGGCATCAACACTCTTGTTTCATGTAAGATACCACCTAAAGGCTCTACACACTTTCTGTATAAAGATACGGTCCATTCTGTATCAAATTGATTTGGCCTTTCACATGGTAAATGTTGCATATCAGATTTTCCATGAACTGCTGCAGAACGATGTCGTAAGAACTGATGAAAATCTTTTGAACAAACTAATACTAGATCATCATCATTTAATTTACTTATTGCAATATGATTAGATGATTTGATATAAGTCAATGTTGCCACTTGCTTACCATCAACTCGAAGGAGATAATTAAATTTCTTCAATAATGTTTCAGGAGTCATGTTTGTCTTTCTTGGCTTAATCACAATCTTCTTCACCAACGTCTTCTCATTTTTTGGAATAAGATCTACATAATAAGCTTCCTCTCGATATATTAACTGTTTATGACCACCTATGTGGTAATTAACGTTAAAATTATCATTGCTTGTTAAGGCGCTAGCGAGGTAACCTAAATCATTCCTTAAACTTGGACTTAAACCAACAATCCAATCTTTCTCAACTACATGATGTACATAATTATGATCATCATTGTGCGGAGTAAATTGGACAATATGTTTACTCGATTTATTCAAGAAATCATATATAAACTTTTTACATGATAAGAGATCTTTCTTTGGCCACTGTGGAATGTATACTCGGCACCCCTTTTCACATTGGTAAGCAGCTGTACGTCTCATATTAATAGTCATCACCTCATGATCAAAAGTATAGACACAGTTGCTATAAACAAGTTGAGTGACACCCACTTCCCAATTTCCATTTAGCTGTTGTGCATGATCAAATGGAGTAGAAAAGAGTGCGGCTCGATTACTAGCAAATCTCTTTGTAGCCGCATTGCTAAGCAAAATATGATAAAACGACATTTATATTGCTGATCTGCGACTTTGCATAACATCATGAAGACTTGGATTTTGGACTCTCTACAATATATCAGAGTTGATCGTGATGGAAACGTACATTTCAAAAATTCTCATGGTCATACATCAAGAGAATTACATTAACATGGCGACAATTTGTCAACCTCAATGATATCATGAGGGATTTGGAATATTTTGAAACATTAAGATTCATCTCCTTGGGTGATCAAGTTTGGCTTCAACATTACAGAAATGAAATTCAAATCTGTCATTCTCATTCCGCAAACTGTTTCTCATTTCGCAAATACAATTGGGAGAAGTATAGAAGATACATACATCGCTCCATCATGACATTTATTCGTCGTGAGTTCATCGCCCTACTATGCAAATCTTAATCAGACATGACTACCACGCACCATGAGTTGGAAATTAGATTCCCTACAACGTATTGAAACGGATCATGATCGAAACGTCTATTTCAAAGATTCAACTGGAAATGTGAGAAGAGTTTGCTTTATCTTATCGTCATTTTCAATCTCTACATCATATCATGAAGGATTTGAAATACTTCTATATGAAAAGACATTCACGTATTGGAAATCGCATCTGGCTGCGCGTCAACAATCAGCGAATTCAACTCTATCATTCCCAACTTCATACTAACTTCACATTTCATCAAGGTAGTTGGGAGAAGTATAAAAGGAAGGTACATCGCTCAATTTACTCATTTTTCATCATGAAGCGCCATCGCTACACCATCGTCAACATTCTCCGTCGCTTCAGACTCTACACCAAAATCGATCTCACAACATTACACCAACAGCTTCCAAACAGCAAGTATTACCCGGGCCGACCTCAAATGTTAGTGGTGAAGATGAACAATTCACGGAATCTTCAACTCTTCCCAAATGGGACTGTACAGATTCTCGGCGCCCTGTCTCATTCATCGGCGCAGTCAATGCGCTTAGAGCTACAAAGACTACTACGTCGGATATGGAAGAGGGAGAGGTGTGTGATGTCGAATCTGACTGTGGACAATATGGTGATCTCTACTCAATTGAGTGAAGTGTATCATTTTTGAAGATTCGTACCAGCAGTTACAATTTGTGTTATGAACCCGAACTTTTTCCTGCAGCTCTCATTAGTTGTTGGTTACCTGTGCATGTGGCAATCTTTCATAATAGTAAAGTGATCATTACTGGACTAAAATCTCATGTACAAGCAAATGTGATCCTAGACTATCTCATCGAGTATGTACGTACCCAGCGGATTGTAAAATAAAAAACAATTTTTTCCAACATGATGTTTTTATTTCAAATCATGATAGAACTTACAAATCATTTTTTCATTAGAGGATGGATTACATGAAAAGTTTTGAATAACAGATACAAATCGAGATACATGTAAACGTTTTAAGATGAAGTACAGTACAAAAGCACCACACGTTGATGAAAGTGGATGTTGTAGTATGCGTTCATTACGCTGATATTGACGCGTATGTTTTCTCAACCACTGCTGTGTTGGTATATTTGGAGGTTGAGCAAGAGAGTCAAATAGTTCACCACGTCGGTCTTCTCCAATAAAGATCGCTTTCCAATGCTCACCGCCTAAATTCTGCGAATGAGTGTTTAGCACAATAAAGATGGGATAGTGATTTACTGCAGGTGGTAAGGTATCGAGTGAATAGACATTATCGAAAGCTTTCAACGTCGCTTCGTCTGCATTACGCTGCACTTTAGTCTTAATATCGTCAGCAGTCAACCAACTCATTAACGATTATACTGAAGAATCACGTCACGATACTTTGTAATTTCAATATTTGAATCGAAGACTGCATAAATTAATACATTGATCGTCTCAGGTAGTGTTCTTTTGAACGTCAAATCCAAACGAATATTATGAGGCACGTTCGCTTGACGATAGGGGGCACTAATATCGCTGTCAGCAGTCAAATCAAATGCATAAATAGTATATCCACTCTTAAACTCTTTCATAGTAAGTCCGTTGGTGTCATCCGTATTGTAAAAGCCAAAGACATCCATAAAATCAACATAACTGCGCATAAATTGATCCGAAGCAAAATCTGGTTTGTAGGGTGGACCAGGATGACTCACACCATTTACACGTAAAGCAATTTCACTTAACTGATTGTGTTTAAAATTGAAAGGATTCTTCTTTATATTACCATTAAATGCATCATTTTCAACCATTGCCACCATGAGGAGCTTCGGTGCTTCCGATGGAAAGAGGCCATCTTTCATGAAACTCTTTTGATCTTTCGGAATTGTAAAGGTGAGGAGCTTTGTATGCTGAACGGGGTAAATGGCATTTTGGCGGTTAAGACCTTCAGCATGTCCTCTAATGACACTTGGATTCGGTACTACTCGACGAATGTAAAGTGCAATATCTTCCACATGAATTCTAAAATTGTCAACTTTAGCAAATGCATTCAGCGCAAATTCAGGCTTATTCAATGTCAGCTTGAGTCGCATGCTGGTATTACGGAGTAAAAACTTTGACTGTCTAAAGAAGTCTAAATTCAGCGGACCATATAGCTGACATACTTTACTATCTTTAATCATAGCAGATCGCTTTACAAAGCCACTGTTTGTTTCAACATCAAATTTTCCTGCTTCATCTCTATACCATCCCATGGCTTCCATATGACTTTTTTGTGCTGCTGGATGAAACTGTGATACATGATTGAAATATGATTTATAGGGATAATCGCTTTGACCACCTTCCACCTGCTGCTCTCCAATCGTTAGAGAAACATCGCGAAGTAATGTAGTCAATGGTAAATTGTTCAGTCCAACTTTATGTGCATCGTCAATAGCAGTTCCATCTGCTTGCTGAATTCTAAACCTCAAATCAACCATCGCATAACTCAAATCTATGTAGTCATCACTACCACCAGGAATAACAAATTCAATGGGGCCAGCATTCTCAGCTGTTCGAGGATGATAATCTACAATACTTGAACTAAGAATATCTGTCTGTATGGCTTGTTGATCAAACAAACAAAAACCGGAAGTTTTACACTCCATGATTAGAAGTTATAGCAGCGTCGTCGTTTAGCGCCTGATGAATGATTAGAGCCTCTGCGACGTTTGCGTGAATGCCTTTTGACTGAAGATCGCACCTTACCAGCTCCGCGATGTTTCCTCCTTCCTTTATTCATTCGTTTAGGTGATTTCTTTCCTTGAGTAACACCAGCAAAGGTCTGCTTCAATGTTTTTAAACCGCGTTCCTTCCCACGATTCAACAAACTGCTCTTAAAACTTCTACCTCTGGAAAGATCACTAGCAACATCACCAGCAAAGCCAACGGCATTACTTAAAACATTTCGTTTTAAAGATCTACCGACATTGGATATGAGAGGTGCTACAACAGATTTCAGTGCACCAAGTATGCTACCTCCACGTTGGCGGCGAGCGCCGATGTAAATTTGTCCTCCACCACTTACATAGGAGGGTCGTGAATAAAATGAGGCAGTTGGATTCATAGCTCAAACCCTAAACATTGTTAGTTACAACTTTGCATGAATCACTGTCGATCACTTAGATGAAAGATGTCGGCACGACGCATCCAAGAGTTCATACTTGAAGGATAACCAGTCCATTTAACAAGACACCATTCTTCACCTTGCCGTTTTTTACATCGAATGATTTTCTCTACCAAATATGTTTCACTTTCAGTGACTACCTCAATCTCATCGCGGTAAAAGCTGCCCTCAATTTCTTCATTATCGTAAGCTTTCAACTTGTAGGTGGTGGGAGAGTCTTTTTGATTAATCCTTGATACTGTAAATACCTCCTCTGTCCAATTCGGAAGGTACCCTTTAGCAAAAACACTTTTCACTTTTGAGATACGAACTTTATCACCAATTTTCACATCACTTTTCACATGAGTGCGTTTACGTTGGAATGATTCGCGCACTTTATCTACATTGTCAGCATTTACATCTACTGGTCTGAGTCCAATGGAACGATGGATAGAGTGATTGTAGGCATGGAGTGTATCTTGTAGAACCTTTGTCCAATTTTGTGTCAAGTTGGCAGTAAAATGTCGCCACAAGCGATTTTTTAATGTGCGATTAAAACGTTCAACGAGTGCAGCTTTATAAGCACTCTTTACACTAAACAACTCAATGTCATGCCTCTCAAATAATCTTCTCACATGCTGATTTTCAAACTCTTTTCCTTGATCACTCTGAATTCTTTTTGGAATACGACCTTCTCGAAAAATTGTTTGGAATGCTTTTGCTACTCCTTTCCCTTCTTTAGTTTTTAAAGGTTGAGCCCACGCATAACGCGAGAAAATATCAATGACGGTTAAAATAAAATTATTGCCCGAGTTATGTTTTGAAATGGAGGCGACATCGCACAAATCTGCTTGCCACTGTTCATCGATGTCATGAACAATATAATGGCGGGTGCGGTACTTCTTTTTCGCTTGTTTGTGGAGTGTATAGGTAGCCTGACCCTTTAACCATCGTTTCACTTGTGATTGTGGAAGACCACTCGCTTTTGATAATTTCTTGATAGATGCAAATCCTGCGGATGTTTTACATCATAATAGATTGACTTCAAACGCTCAGTCGATGACGACTGACTCTTTTTCCTCCCTCTCATCTTTTTGCTTTCTTGCCTTTCTACATTTACAACAACTGCAGCATTTAGCTTTAGCGGTTTTGCGATCGTGTTCACATTGCTTAGGAGTTTCATTGTGAGAGCTGGCGCAGCAAGTGCAAGTGACAACGACACTCACCTCTGGCGGCTCATTACACGGCAAGCAACACATCTGCTTCATATTAATAGTCTGAGAACATGTATTTCTTGGGAGGAGCTGTTTTACGTTTTCCTTTTACTAGTTTTAGTGGTGGTGTAGATCTACGTCGAGTTCTTCCTCTTGTTTGCCTAGTGAGTGTGGAAGGGGATGTAGCAGGTGACGTCTTAAACCAATTTGTTGGCATTTTCATCGTCTGAAGCATTGGAGCAGTAGCCACTGTTGAATCCAGTTCTTTCAATGTCTCATTATTCAAAGCAAATTTTGGTACATTATGCTTTTTCAATAGTTTAAGAAAGTATGACCAACCAGGTGGAACATAGCCCTGACGGCGCTTTCTACGTGTCGCATACTGAATCAAGTCTTCATAACGTGAAGCATCAATCACTTTATTTTCATCTGTAATGATTTCTCCTCTATCATTTACATTGAGATGGGGTTCAATACTGTTGAAAAGAGATATGGCATGTGCGCGAGATGCTAAAGGTGTTGCAGTCGATACAGAGTCACGCATCTTATTCTTCAAGCTTTTCAATTGCTCAACAGTTTCCGATTGCAATAATACAGCACGATGTGGATCTTTGATGTGAACATTTTGCTGATAATCTATTTCTTTCCTATACATTTGATTTGCAAGAGGTTGCTTTACTTGCTGCATGGCAGTCAATTGTACATATTCATCCTGAGGAATAACAATCATGCGAGAATAAGAACTCATAGTTTGTAGATAATCATGGGAGTTTTCAAAATATCACTTCGAAATCTAAATTCTTCCGGACACTCTTGCGTAAAGTCAATAAATAAGTAACCGTATGGTTTTTCAGTAGCTGCTTGAAAAATTTCAATTAAGGCTTTTGAACCTCTGGGTGCAACTTGTCGCGCTAAAATTTCAAATTGACTTTTATCTCGTGGATTCTTGAAAATAGCATAATAGTGTGTATTCAGGTTTCGTGTACGAGATTCTTTTCCATCAGGAAACAAATTTTGTGTGATATAGATGATAAAGCACCTTTTATGGTGTGCTGCGCGAGTGAACATATCTGTAACATCTTTTGAATTCTTACTTTCTTTTAATAAATCATCCAATACAACAACATCATTAGACTGAAGTTTATCCACTGGAATAATTCCTTCATGTCGAATAAAATTGCGACTTTGCAATTCCTGAAACAGCGACGGTTGATAAATACCATAACACCAAATCACTCGATTGATAGGTTCCTTAAACAACTCCCTTCTTTTATCCAATAAATTCAGCGTGAAAACAGTTTTACCTGCATGAGATGGACCTGATACAGTCAGAACTTTATCACATTGAAGTCTGAAATCCATTATAATACTTTGAGATTCAACATTTGCATAATTAACGTCTAGAGCCAAAGATATTACCCAATACGTTGCCCACGATAGGAGCTAGCATCGGTAGTAACGCTGGAAGGAAACCACCCTTTTGTGTTAGAGTTTCCCTCTTTCTTTAAAGGGTGACTTTAGGATTGGAGATGAAACGCAATTTTCTAGCATATCGCTTAAGTAACTTTCGTTGTTTTGGTGCTAATTTCTTCGTCCTCAACTTTCTCACATGAGAAATAATTTCACGAGTGAATTTATCGTTAGCATGTCGAATAGCATTGTATCGCTGATTTGCTTTCATTCGTCGGAGAGCTTGAATGGCTGAAGAAAACTTTTGACTTTTACGTTTCGCCATTTTCCGTGTTAGTCTTTGCTAAAACCTATCTTTACCACATTTGCATAGGTACTAACTATTGCAGCATAAGTGACACTCGAAATGAGCAATATCACAGTGGTTACATTTGCAAAGTTGAATGCAATTACGTATGAAACAGCGTTGACAAAAAGCATGCTTACATCTCTTGAAGATGCGCTTTTCATTTCCATCCTTTCGCTTACATACATCACAACACATAGTTTCACCGTTACTGATGTCTATAGCAAGTCTTTTTGAAGATATGAATTTGCTAGCCTTTTCTAAATAAAAGACGCATGTACAGAAGGAATATACTTCGAGAGTGAGCAGACATAGCTCGAAAACCAGTTGTGCTACAATCAAGTACCACTGCATTTTCAATTTTTCTTTATGGAAAGTTGAATGTGAATATCTGAAATCGCTTCAATCACTAGACTGCTACCATGATGGTTAAATGCGTTAAGACGTTCAGCAATTTTTATCATATGTCTTTTAAAAAATTCTTCGGGGTGATCTACCACTTCCATTGAATAAGACGCAAAATGGAAAGAGCGACTTTCCACCTCTTCCTTTCCAAAATGACTAAACTTAATTTTCGCAACTAATCGCGCCATGATAATGCTATCAGAGAATGTATTCATTAACTCTAGAAATAGAGTGCTAGCATCATCGACCACTGCTTCGATGTCGGTCTCATCTTTATGAAAATTTATCACATAATCTTGAACAGCTCCTTTTAAACTTTGCCTATGA
This sequence comes from Prostheceraeus crozeri, assembly GCA_907163375.1. Classification (NCBI taxonomy): domain Eukaryota; kingdom Metazoa; phylum Platyhelminthes; order Polycladida; family Euryleptidae; genus Prostheceraeus; species Prostheceraeus crozeri. Next base: position 266,509 of record CAJQUW010002617.1, on the reverse strand, counting down.
AAATGTAATGTTCCGCAGTCGTTTGAGAAAGACATGATCGCCCTTTATCTAACCCATCCATTGCATGAAAACAACAACTCTTCTCATAGTAACATTTATTGAATAACGGTAACAAGCATGCATTATAAATCAATGGTTTGAAAGAGATAAAATAGATACAGCTGGTAGCTATCATACAGCGAGCAATGATAACCATACAGGACTTTGGCAGTGTTGAGGTAAGGAGGAAAGAAGCATTGGTTATGAACGTAGCTACTACAACGAACAGACAAAATAGGAACACACAAATCCTTAAAACGTTTCGTGACTTCATGGTAGTGTTGATTCACTCTACTATCCCAAGGCGGGAGCAAAGTATCATCAATGATTAGATTGGGAAATACTTTCCTCTCCTTACCAGGATTATTATAAAAGATGCGTATAACATTGAAAGCAGCTAACCATCGTTTAAAGTCAATAAGAAGAGCACTCTCACAAGAAAAGCCATAGTCTTGCAAATATTTCAGATTAAGTCCATGAATGTGTTTTCTCGCCCATTGATCAACATTGGGATCGCAGTTGGCATGTTGATGATAGACACTAACAATCTGATATGTCAAATTGTTCATAGCAATAGCACTAAGCTCCTGTACAGGTTCACCCTCACAATCCATAAAAATGATGATAGAAGCCTAAAACGGAAATTACACATCTAAGGAAACGTTCTATAACATATTACAAAATGAAGAATTACATCGATGCTTTTCACGACAAAATACACAAATGATATGATGGCAACGAAGAAGTAAAATGTATCTAATAAGACCACGTCTACGACACTCAAAGCACATAAGCGAATTGTCATAGGGTAGAGTTAGGAAAGGACTAGTAATTCTCCTTCTTTGATTTGCGTTTTGATGCAGCATTCTTCTCCGACTTGCGCTTCGTACCACTGCTGTTAAGGATTTGATCAATTATGTCATCCACGTTGGGTGGTTTTGGAATATATAGGATGGATTCCATATGCATGGAGAGCGAGGCTATTTTATTATCCTTGTGCCGACCATAATATAGCCCATTCACTTTGAAAAGGATATCCCAAGTACCTTCTCCGAGCTCATCACATCTGATGGGTATTGAATGATCTCCCTCCTTCTTATAGTAAGTACACCAATGTGATACTGGTAGGCAAATGTGATTACCATCCCAAATCTTTCTATGGGGAGTATCCTTGTCATCTCTCGCCTTCCACTCTTGAGCAAGAGGAGTAGGAATGTCCATATTTAATGTTACGTACTCCTCAATAATATCAAGTTGGCGGCGAATGTACGGACTCACGGGGATCAGTATGTAGTCCACATACTGATTGCGCATTATCTTGACATCCGTGGAAGGGAGCATTCCCGTTTGGAGTACTACGTTATGATCGTCATAACGCAAGACTTGTTTAAATTTACGCTGTAGCGGTGTAGGATTATGTACCTTTGTTGTTTCTTCCACTGGCCTCAGTTGTAGATGATCTGATCGTAGCGAACCTTGTAACGTTTGACTGCCATTTTGTCCTACTAGTGCAGAAGATGGAGTAGATGCCTGAAAATGAAAAAGATTGTATTAAGTTTACGTTCAAGGGAGGAGAGGGAGGAAAGTAGCGACTTACCATTTTAGTTGGATAATAGAATAGGGAACTAGAGAGAGAAAATGCGCGTTCGTCACTCGTGTGATTCAACGATGGAATGATTCTCACTGTGGAAGGCTCGCTATTTATATAGAAATGCTTGATTCTCATTGGATGATGATCCTCATTGGACAATAACATCAAGCTGATTCCAAATCTGAAATCCGTTTTCCAATCCGATGCTTCGTTTTGAAGCTACAGCCCAAAACGTCCCAAATTCTAACTGTCGTTTTTCGCCAATGTCCCAAAATCTTAAATGGCGTCTCACATCTAAACGAAGACAGATATGAACAAGCCGATTCTTTCAGTGAATTTGTCTCACTCTTACCTTTCAAACGAGCTATTGCACGACAAAATCCGTCCACTAGAAGCAAAATTGGAAGTTTGGCGCAGGGGGGGGGACGTCAGCGAAAATTTTTCTCTCCGATTGCGTTCAAACTCACCATACCGATGCAGAATTTTACGCTGAATCCGAATCTGGCCTCCGTTTTCCCATCCGAGCACTCCTTCCACTCGAAAGAGCCCATTTTACAACCCAACATTCAGCAGATTGCACGAAAAAACATCACACACTATAGCCTCAAGACAAATCCTGGCGGTCGCTCAAGACCACCACGACACTCTGTCGTTCCAGAGGGGGGGAGTCAGACGCGAAGCACCACGGCGGCCGACCACGACACTCTGCCGTTCCAGAGGGGGGGCGCGCCGGTCGAGTGTTCGCCGTTTTCTTACTACTCACGATGGAATCCGGTGGTGGTTCAGGGACTGCATTTTCTGCACGAGTTCAATCTGGTTGCAGAAAGTTTCGTAAGTTATCACCATTTCCATCATCGAAGGCGACTCTTTATGGATGAACGGACTAGTGTATGACGCGTGTGTGGGAAAGCGCATGATATACAGCAGAAAAACAGCAAAGAATGGTGACAGCAGAACGCTGAATGATTCGTTGCATGATGACCGTATCTTTGAAGAACAGGTTCGCATTTTCCATGCATCTCCAGGTTCTTGGAATAGAATGCACCAGTGCTTCTTGAAAAGGAACCGTCTTAGATGGTTCGGGTATGTTCTCCGGAAGCCAGAGGATAACAGGAAGGCGTATGGCATGGACCTACCGTGCCAACGACGAGAGGTCGCCCTAAGAAGACGTAGCGCGATTTGTGGAGAAAATCTGTTGGGAAACCCGTCCTCGCCTGCGAAGAATGGATAATGGACGTAAAACGAAAAAGTAAGTATAAGTAAAGTAAAAAGTAAGGAAGTGCGGAAGTCGCTCATCCAATGAGACTCGATTATTAAGGGTCGACGGATTTCTTGGATGTCACATTCCATGAACCACAAGTATGAATGTGACACATCACAAATGCAGCCACTGTTTGAGTTAGGGTGAAGCTAGTGCTTTTGAAGTCATGCCTCGTTGGCTCCTTCCGTGAAGGAGCTTTGTGTGCAAGCGTGCAGTGTGCATGACGCAAGCATGACGAGCAGTGTAGAGTTGGACTCGACTTTGCACACCTCTTGTGTACACATCTGAAGTATGTCTGAGCTTTGTGTGCGAGTGTGCAGTGTGCATGACGCAAGCATGAGCAGTGTAGAGTTGGACTCGACTTTGCACACCTCTTGTGTACACATCTGAAGTATGTCTGAGCTTTGTGTGCGAATGTGCAGTGTGCATGATGCATGCATGAGCAGTGTAGAGTTGGACTCGACTTTGTACACCTCTTGTGTACACATCTGAAGTATGTCTGAGCTTTGTGTGCGAATGTGCAGTGTGCATGATGCATGCATGAGCAGTGTAGAGTTGGACTCGACTTTGTACACCTCTTGTGTAAGCATCTGAAGTATGTCTGAGCTTTGTGTGCGAATGTGCAGTGTGCATGATGCATGCATGAGCAGTGTAGAGTTGGACTCGACTTTGCACACTTCTCGTGTACACACCTGAAGTATGCATATACAGCAGCAAAGTCACAGAAGATTGATCTTCATCACCAAAATCCCAAGAAAAACATCTGAATCCGCATTTTATCAATGTCACAATGTCAGAATCGCATCTCCATCATGCATAAAACCTCACAATAATCCGTGATTATGAGAATGCATATTGTCATCTCTCATTCTTCCCTCCCACGGCTCGCACATCGCACTCCACAAGCCCTATCCTCTCCCCTTCGGCAGCTAATGAATCGTTCTTTCAACCAAGGTCATTGAGGAGACAGGAAAGAGGCATTTTCTTTCAACAGAGAAGCGATTGAAATCACAATACTAGAATTTGCTTTTAAACTGAATTGTTGGAAGAGCAAATCGCGGAGACAAGTCTCAAATAACAAAGTCACGCGATTTTCAATGTAGATAATAACAATTTCCGTAGCGAGGGAGATGCCTCGAGGAAAATTCACTTATTCAAACAAGATTCCTCGTAGCACCTGGATGACCGAGCTCGTACGTCATCTTGTCTTACCTTTCCCTGGGCGTCCATTCGAAATACCAATCCAGTATTGTTGCGCAATGAGCAGAGATTGACTTCGAAATCATTGCCTTCCGCATTGAGATCTTCGTCTAGGAGGAAATTAGAATTCAGCCACATGGCGATCTGAAAATGATAATTTGACATTCATTACGGCCGTCTTTATTTGTAGAATTATCACTATTGATATTTGCAGTCGAATGGTCTCATGTACACCTCTCCACCTGCCCACCTCTGTATTCGGACCTCTTGCCGTCCGCCCACCCACATGAGAAGTGGTCAGATATGACAGAAAATCATCAAAGGGGTTTATCAAGATGCAATATAGAGGACGAGATGGATGTAGACTAGTGTTGGCAGCGACTCGATAGCAAAAAAGACGCAGGCTAAATATTTCAATCTTTTTCAGATGTTTTAAGCCGCACTTAAAACTTAAACACCGCCACCCAAAAAGATCACAAAAGAGAGGTTATGAAACTCGTACTTTTAGTTTTTATTGAAGAGGGTGAAATTGGGACGTCATTAATAATTTGCTTGAAAAGTCCGTATTTCGGTACCTTTGCCTCCAAACGAACTCACACAAGCAGTTGTCCACTAAAGATTCGAACGTAGAAAATTTTTGCACAAAATGAGCCTAGATAGGATATGGAAATATTCAATTGTCTAGACATCAGAAATAGATTAAGGTTGTGTGTGTATATGTGTGTACATTAAATTGGAGCTGGCAAAAAGTGTCGGGCCTAACTCTTCGCGCGTGCATTTTTTGCATTAGTGGCATGGTTTATCTGGAAAAGATCGAAATATTTTTACACAGTTTACCGAATCCCAAAATATTGAATAATTTACTATCTAAAATACCTCACTGCACTCATTATGAACATTAAAATATTGCACGATGCTTAATGACTATGCACTAGACCCCACCGCTTATTGAATAAGCCGAGGAAAACATGATCTGAATGACAGTTGGAATAATTAGCTCAGCTGACATAACACAGAGGCTATTGACTCGAAGAGCAGTAAGTCATATGCAGAGGGGTTGAAATTAATGAAGGCGCGTTCACATTATAGTCCGGCAGCCAGAACGAGTTTCTGCAGGGAACGAGGCCGAAAGTGAGACTTTCACAGAATGATGTACACCCTATGCCTACTACGAATCGGCATGTCTGCCGAGCTGTACTGAGTTCCTCTTCTTGTCAGACAGGATCAAAGAAAAACACATGTAAATCCAATGGGACGCAGATTGCAGTTTTTGGCCACAATGAAATTTTCTATGTTTTCTCTGATCAAATGAAAAGTATTAAGTCTAGAGTCATGATTTTTGATATGGAATGACTTCAGGTCATTTCCTATGATGTGCATGTGCTATTATCATGCATCCAATCAGCAATGTATGTGAGAATGTGGTTGAATGTGGATAAAGTTGCTCAAAATGTTTGTGTTTGCCGACATTAAAAGGCTCGCCAAATCTAAATCTGTTTCGCTTTATAGACAGAGGTGCATGAACATGTAAGGAAATGACCTGAAGACATTCCATGCCAAAAATTATGACTCTAGACTTAATACTTTCCAGCTGATAAGAGAAAGCAAAGAAAATGTCATTTTAGCCAAAAACTGTAATCTGCGTTACACTGGATTTACATGTGTTTTTCTTTGATCGTGTCTGACAAGAAGAGGAACTCACTAGAACTCGACAGACGTGCAGATTCATAGTAGGCATAGGGTGCACATCATTCTGTGAAAGTGTTACTTTTGGCCTCGTTCCTTGCAGAAACTCGTTCTGGCTGTCGGCGACCGATAATGATGAAATCGGGACGACATTTCATTCTATCGTTCAACACCGCTGTTCACATTGAACTTTTATGCTTCAAATGAAAGCTCGGTGAATCATTGTTACGACATTAATGCTACTGTGAGATTCAAAAATATCCAAATTTTTTTAAACAAAAAAGGATAACAAAATCTAAACTATTGAATTCCTTGATGTCATTTCATAAGCACAAAACATTTGGCATGCAGAGTGCGTTGGGGTAAATATATTGGGAATAATGAACCTTTTGAATATAAAATGCAACAAAGATGTCTAGTAATTCGATGCAAATGTAAAAGAAGCGCAAAATGTCTGAAGGAAAATGTTGTCTGGGTTGGTTTGCATGCCGTTATATCACATCGCTTCATCTCGCGAGTACAAAATATATAGGATGCAGAATACGGATCATCGACGAACAACTGGTGATCTTTTAAACGCAAACTCTCCAATTATGAGTATTTTGGCAACAATAAATGAATATTAGAAGGTATATCCACATAGTTATTCATTTAGATGCACCAATAAGTGCAACAAAGCACCAAGGCAGGATGATGAGGACTTTCAATGAGCTTGAGACACTGATTTCTTCAGGAAGCGCGTTCCAAAATTCGTTGTGAGAAACAATTGAGCCGCGTGCGGAGATTACACGGCTGTCTGCAAAGTTTCAGACTGTGTCCGTGAATGATCGATGTACTTCCGATGAAAAAAGAATTTGGATTACTTAGTGTACGAAGATTTACCGTCTTAGAGACTGTCGCGAGGTCCATTGAACGTCGATGACATCGGAGGGATGGTAGGTTTAAATGCCTTAGTCGTTCATGGAATGGAGGGTAAGCCATGAATGTTGCGGGTCAAGCGCCGTTGCACACGTTCGATCAGTGCGATGTCTGGATAATGATGGATCCCAAACTTCATATTCCAACGGCATATAGTTGTGTGCGAACTAGGGAAGTGTAGTTGCATACGGACGTTGGGGTCTCTTGAGATGAAAGTCCGCAGATGATAGAGAGAACTTTGTTAGCCTTCTTGAAACAAAGGATGATGACATGTGAGTACTTGAGGTCTTTCAAAATGAGGATTACAAAGTCTTTCACACACTGAGATCGTGTTGCCGCTGAAATGCACCATCCAACTTGCCTTGAGAGATCAAAAAGATACAATTGAATTTCTCTGCATTCACATGAAGCTGTCACATCTGTTGGTACCGACCGTTCATGAACGAGATATTGCAAAACTAAACGTAGAGTTCACTTACACATGTGGATACATTATGAAACCTTCCCGAACATTCAACATTTGCACGTAGTAGTTGTATTACTAAGTTGCTAAGTACCGGTAAAATGCAATGATGATTTGCTGTACGAGTATCACGAAACTCGTCAGTCGATCAAACACGATTGAATAAACGAGCACTGGTAGAATTCATTGCCAATTTTCATTCGCAAATGAATGCTGATATGCAATATCAGGAAATTATGTCGACAAATCAAGTCTGTGCGAAAACCAGAAATAGTCTAATAACGAAAATTTCATGAGAAGCATGTAGTATTTTCTCAAATCCTAAAATATCATCATTTTCTCAAATTACAAGTTATAAAAACCGAAATAAAACTATTTTGGAAAATAAAAGCGACGCTTTACAAGAAACGCAAAATATGACATTTCAAAATTCGGGTATAATGCGGGTACATTTAACGAAATTTGGGTATGTGCGGACACACTGTAAACTGTACACCGTTAAAAACAGCTGATAACCGTTAAACTTAACAGAAAATATCCGAAAACTTCTGTTAAAATGATGACGTCACAACGTGATAGGTGATGACGCAACAGTTAAAATCCATCCATATCAAATAAAACAAACGTCTGCTTTTACGGATATTAACCATTCAGACTGTAAAAAAACCGTGAAAATAATTTTAACTGTTAATTTTAACGGACATTTGCGGCTTACATTTTACAGTGCATCCTGCGTGTAACATAACAGCCGTCGGCAGGTTCGAACCACCGACTTTAGAGCTAGAGGACCTGAAACCAGGGCCAATTGCAGAAAACTTCATAATTCCGGCACAGTTGCAGGAAACATTTAGTAACTAATGAAATTCATTAGTTCACGAGATTTTCATTAATATGATGTTCATTATTATGTACATGTAATTGAAATAAAGTGTGTCCATGAAGCGGACATAAATATCACATGTCACTTACTTTCTTTTTCTATCTTCCCAAGCTTCCATTTTGCTTTTTTTGCCTTCCTTCGTGTCATTGAAGGAGCCGAATAAAATAGCCTTTCTAGTTTTTATCTCATGCAGAAATGCAAGCTTTTGCGTTATAGTAAAAGGCATCCTGAACGAACGATTTTATAGTTTTTACCACCCATGTATCCACATAGTCCAGTCACTTGTCAATTAAGTGCAGTCAATTGTCAAATGCAAGAAAGGACACTTCTGATCGTTGTGAATTGCAGTCATGTATCAAAATAAAGCAATCAAGAGTCAACATGTGCAGTCAAGTATCAAATTATCAGTCTAACTGTGCTGACGAACGAGATGATGAGGCAGCGAATAAGAGATGACGATAAGCAGAGGCTTTTTCAGGCTGCTGAAAGAGGAGAAGACTTTCTCCAACTTGCTTCTCAGTTAAATATCAAACCGAACACAGCCTATGCAATCATTAGGAGAGCTCGCTTACGCGATGGACAGGTCTCGAGGTGGACATACTCATCACAAGGTGGATGATGAGATCGCTATCGTGGAGGAGAAACCTGGTACATGATAAACGCTGAGCATCGTCTACGACTGCCAAAACAAGCCTCATCTTTCGGTCACTTCTCTTTGCCGTTGTTTGACTGCTCGATTAATAGTAATGAAGAAATCGAAGACAGTGTAACCGAGAAAAACAATGAGAAGTGAGACGTGAACAATATGGAAGTCAACAATGTGCGGCATCAATTTGTGGAGTAGACGAACTCGAGGCATTTAATAAGTTTTAAGTGGTTGGAGGAAGTGCGGCAAGACTCACATGACATGCGTCTGGCTACATTGACACAGCTGGCAGAACAGGCTGTTAGTGTCATAAACTGCATCTAAAGCGGCTCACTGGTTGCTCACTCGCAGAGACATATTCCTGATTGTCTTCAAAATTTGATTTCTTGTGGCCTGATTTTGTATCGGATCTGGATGATGTTTTTTTTCCTCAAATTTTACTATAGATGTTAATTGATGAGTTAAATAACATAGCTTGATGGGTGAATATTCGGCGAATAACTCTGAAAATCTGAATGACTCAGTAATTTCTCCTAATCATATTTCACCTTTTTCATAGTAATTCATTAATTAAACATGCTTTAAATATCCTCATAAACCTATGGACATAGATATTAGTAGGAATAAACACTAAAAAGCATGTATTGGATTTTTTGATACTTGACTGAACTTATTTACACTTGGGTGGTGTAGTATGACACTTCGGTGCTCTATTCTGATACATGGGTGAACTATTTGGACAATCGACTGCCTTATTTTGATAGTTGATTGGCTTAAGTGGATACATGGGTGGTAAAAACTATACATCAAAAGACGTGCACAGGCAGAATCAGCAATGATATTCGACGAGACGGTGATTTGTTTTCATGACAATTACATACTTTTGACGTCATCTGCATGAAATTCGCTCATGACATTTATTAGCTGATAACTCTTAATTATTATCGTTTTGTGCAACTGATTTTAGTGGAACTAATAATCATTAGTTATTAGCTCATAAAATATTAGCTAATAACTAATGAAGCTTCGTGCAATAGGCCCAGGATGCGGAGTCGGAGTGGGAGTCCTATCATTTTTGCCGGAGTCCTATCAAATGATAGGACTCCGGACTCTGGCCTATAACTAGAACCGAAATATGATGCAAACACACTATTGATTCTCGTGCATATAGCTGTAACTGTTTTGATGTCAACTTTCTCGTCAAACAAAAGTACAGAGACACTGCTGCATGCAAAGCTTGTAATAGTTGAAAGAATGAACCGTGATAGTGAAAAAAGGATTGTCTTTTCACTCGGTGATTTAGTAGAGAAGACAAGCCTTCCTAGCCTCGATCACACCTACGCACCAAAGGTCACAAAAATGAAATACTAGTTTGTTTGAGAACATTACCTCTTACCCAAGCGTTAATCTTGCGTGATGGGTCCTCCTAAGCGCATATTAAAATCGAAAGTGTACTCATATTTTCTGGAGAAGGATGGGGGATTTTCCTGCCTGGTAGAGACTGGAGAAAAACCGTGTGCAGCACACATCAACAAGATGGGAGGAGCCGAGTCGCATGCATCCAACTTAAAGCGACATTTGATAAACTTTCATCGAAAATGATTGATAATTGATACAGCAATGATCACTACAAATAGGTTCGGGTAAGCCTATAATGATCTATGATGTAGGTTACCAGGATATTTTTTTAAAAAATGAGGCTTTGTATACTTGCAACCCGGAGTCGGAGTCCTATCAACCCCCAGAGTCGGAGTCCTATCAAAATGATAGGACTCCGCATCCCTGCCTGAAATCATACCCTCTAGCCACAAGGCCACCGGACCATCTGTTGGCAATTTGAATTAGACAGGCAGGCACTGCTTTAACTCAGACACATTCTATATTTATTTATGACGTGATGCTGAAAATAACGCTTTGCATTTTGAAAAAGTGCCTTTTGCCGTTTCCCGCAGGGAGCTTCAATTATTTCCGTCCACTTATGAAGTTTCGCAAAGTCTGACTATCTCCCAATTATAGATTGTACTTTTAGATATCTTCTTTTCATGAACTTTAATTCCCTGTCATTTGCAGTACACCTTTCTGTGTTAGCTGCAATGTGCACTCATTATTATAATCTCTGCCTGAATAGACGAGAGGAATTCTCCGGATCATCAATATAGTTCACAACCATCTCTGAAGAACAATCAATGAATGCAGTAGCGACTCTGCAATGCGAGACCAACGCCAATAGACTGCTTCTCTTTGCTTTGTCGATGAAATGGAACTAACAAGATGCATAAAAGAATGCGCGTTTCGACGGTGCAAAAATCTGCAAATTTATACGAAAATACTATCTTAGTAAAAATAAAAGACGGAGAATAATCAAACTATTGAAGAAATCTTAGATAAGATTCGATCAAATAATCGGTAAATTCAAGTCAGAGAAAATGATTGTAACATTGAATTGTAACAATATGCAGCTGTGATAATTTCCTCAGATAACAATATTTCGCAACAATTGTTCTTGAGACAAGATAAAAGTATTTGCCTTCACCGATAAACAATCAAGAGGTTTTTGCAGGTGAAACTCACATAGCTTTATACTTCAATGAAATGCAAAGAGCGAAGCCGGTCAGATTACTTTAGCGATTTCAACACTGAAAGTTAAGCTATCTCACTGTAAACTGCACGCTTGTTAAGTAAACTGAAACAAATCCGATTGCAAGCCACTAAGCAAGTTCACTAGAGCAGGGTTGGGTACTTCTGTTCTCCCCCCCCCCCACATTTTTGTTGTTGACACCGTCCCTCGAGTGTTGCATCGTCAGCGATCTTCTCTTGCTCGTCTCACTATCGTCGCAAAAGCGTTGAGTGTGTAAAATTCCTCTGGTTTGTAGAAGATTCACAGCACTTGCTTTGCCGTTCACTGTAGCTGCAGTGTAGACAACAATCCCACGAAGTTCATCATCGCAGCACAGCTGTATCTTGTATTCTAACTGAGTATCCAAGGGACCAGTCTCTCATCCAAGGGGTCAAGTAAGACTTCTCAGTGGTACTGAGCTATCACTTAGTGGCAGATAAAATATATTCTAAATTCAGTGTGACTAAGTTTCACTAAATTTAATGAATTTGGAAAAGTTGGAAAATGTGAGGGAGGTGGAGGGGGGAAGAATAGAAGTACCCAGGGTTGTCCAAAGTGTGGCCCGCGAGCTGCATGCGGCCCTCGGCCTCCTCCATTGCAGCCCACATCCTCAAAATTTCAAAAATCATTTTATTTTAGACATCTGTAGTGATGTTGAAAATTGACTTTGTCCTTTTCTAAAGTACATATTCCAAATTTGAACTGTAAATTTGGATTTCATGTAGATGATTTCTATTGCTTTGTTGAAACCGTTGATACCCTGATTGAAGACTTCGGCAAGCAATTCCAAGATTTCCGGGACCGACAGATCGCTAGGCCAAGCAATTAATCACTGTACCACCGAATCGTGACTTAATGGATCCCTTTTTCCCTTCACTAATCTTAACAACTCCCGACCACTGTCTGTCATTAAACCGAAAATTACATTAGTACGCATGTTAGGATACAATTCTTTTTTTAAAATTGCGAGGACCTTTTAGCGAATCGGATTGTAAATCGAGTTATCAGGTCCGACAATTCTCCGTTGTGCCCTTGAGTTAAGAAAAAGAGACAAATCAAAATTACTGAGTTAATGAGTTTGAAATTATCGAGTGTACGGCTGCGCAGCTGGATGTATGTAGGCCAATGTTCTAAAATGGGTGCAGCAAAAACTTCTCAAGTGAATGAAATTTCTGTCGTCAATTTCAATTCTTTCAAATCCTTTTCTACTGTGGTGTCCGTGGCAGAGTGGTTAAGTGTTTGTCGTAGTGATCTTCTGGTCTAGAGGTCGAGCCCCGAAAGTGTCAATGGAAGTCGTCAGAAAGGGCATCCGGACTACAAGTACTACAACACTCCAGAAAGGTCCGACTATGTCAGCACCGTCCAAGGCCCCACTGTGGGGAGCATTGAGGTCAAAGGTTCACAAAAAACACACATGGTGGATAGAAGGGCTGTCTAATAAATCCAGTGACGCACTCAATCCAAGGACACAACTGAAACCTAGCATAGTCTGGCAAGATTAGAAATTTGTTATTTATAGACACTCTTTTCACTGAATGTTGTTTGTTGTTCGAAGTAACCATTGTGAAAATGTATCATGCGGGAATCATTCAAATCTATTTTCTGAGCTGGACATCCGTTGTTGAAACGCTACAATATTCCAATTTTCAAATTAAAGACCAAAAAGGCTTGACAGTTACGTAGAAGTGACAGACATTTATCCCGATATTCCAATCAACACTGTAACAACATTTCTGACAAAAGACGGACTAAGGCAGTCAATTATCCGTTACAAACAATCATCTGTCTTAAAGTTATCATTTTAATATTTCTCACACCAATGACAGCAGACAGAAAACCGTTCATCCCAACCCTGGAAATGCCCGAGGCAGGAAAGTGCAAGTCTGTACACTTCATTAGCATCCATCTCACCCCTTCCACGACAGTGTTGACCTACATTTCTAAAGTACAAGACGTGAGACGCTCTATGCCAAGTGAAAGGTCAAACCAGTACACATTTAATCACTCCTGATTGCCAATCGACCATCATTATCCAATTAATCATTCACTATTGACTTGCCATTCATCGGGGAAGTATCGCGAACTTGGAAGAAAGATTCGTAAACAGCACATTTCATAATTTCCATTTAAGTGTCATCATGGCGCGATGTACATGACGCTTCGCCGCCACTGATGCCGAGATATCAAAGATGTGAATGAATCTGTGGAACCATTCATCACTTCATTGTCAGAGCTGCAGATGATGAAACGAAAAGGTGAGGAGTTTTATGGAGCGTTTGAGATATCCTCACTGCTTTGTAACCAGAACTTGCAGCTCATTATCACCAGGCGACGACTCTTCCCGAGCCTAGATTGAGGGGGCATGGGGCTGCACAAGCTTCCACGTTGAAATATCCTCACTCTGCAACTAAAAGTACTTTACATACGCGCGGAGGGTGACTGAAAAGGTGACAGCTCGGGGTAGCGCCGATGTTGGACCCACACTTTTCCGTAGGGTTCCTGGCAACCGTTAAAGTGAAGATACCGCTCGCATTTTCGGCTTCGGTCCCCGACAGACTAGGCGAACTTCTTTCGGCTTGCTTACTCAGCTCCGACTCGTCCCCAGTCTACGGCTCGTCACACATTTGTATTGTCTCTCTCTCATCGTCAAACATCACATTCGCTCACTACGTAGTCTGCTGTTTAAATTTACAATTGTGCGATGTCCGTGTTCTAAATAAGCATGTTAAGTGAGTTATAATTCACGCTTGTGAAATGTTACAAATCAAGTGAATGATGCGATATTACACATGTACTAAGTGCTGTACGTGTTATTGTTTATGCAAGCATGCTAATGTACATGTAGACCTATGCATGTGTGAAATTACAAGAAAATTCCTTATGAATGACAATTATTCAATTCTTCTTAGAGCGTGAACAATGTGAACGAATTATGAGGAAACTGTTTTATTCATAGGATAGAGATCTGATGTAATATTAAGTCGATCAGACAAAATTCAAGTGGAAGTAAAAATGCGAACTTGTTATAGTAAATTGTGTCTTGAAACACGCCTTGTGTTTTTACAAGCATAATGTAAATTGAATAATTGAAATTTGAGTTGCATCACCAGTTTACAAAATGGGAGCAGACCTGAATTTTGTTCAATATCAGGATTCATCAGCATGTCTAGTTCACGTCTCAACAAAATTCACGTATGCATTCATTTTCAACTGAGGATACAGCTCAATATCTAATTATTCTATTCAAGCTTCTTTAACAAGTGCTCTAAAAGTTTAAACTGCTTTCATTTTAAATCGCAAACGCAGTTTTCAATGTATTATTCTAATAGAATGTTCGAATAGAATATTCCTGTCGTTTTATGAATATTTAATTAGTCACAATAATCGAACGATATAAGGCCTATAAATCCAAAGTCTTCAATGATATGCCATTCAATGTAATTAATTATTCAAGTTATGAGTTGTATGGAAGACATTGAATTTGTGTACTTCTATTCTCCCCCCCCCCACATTTTCCAACTTTTCCAAATTCATCAAATTTCGTCAAACTTAGTCACATTGGATTTAGAATAGACTTCATCTGTCACTGAGTGACAGTGCAGCGCCACTGAGAAATCTTACTTGAACCCTGGGATGAAGGATTGGTCCCTTGGATACTCAGTCAGAATACAAGGTACAGGTGTGTCGTCTGCAGACAATGACGAGCAGTTGTCTAGTTCTGAGGCTGTAAATGTTCTACAAGGTCATTTTACACACTCAACGCTTTTGCGACAGTAGTGAGACTGCCCTTAGGAGCAAGAGAAGGTCGTGCATTGAGAGACCATGCAAAGCACTCGGGCATCAACAAAAATGTGGGGGAAAGAATAGAAGTACCTTGAATTTGAATAGATGGAAAGTATGTCAATAGGAGAGTTTATGAACTGGAGCTAAACGCCCTTCAACATCTTGATGATCTTCTCATTTTCTGTGAACAAATAAGTCATAAACTTACTCGTTGAGGTCGCTCCTGAATCGTGAATTGCACCCGTCCAGCAGGAGTTTGTTCTGGTGTTAAGGAAGGTACGATGGCGTACATTGAGAAGCGCGGCAATTGTCGCGTTAGCTCGAAGACATGATATTGTACGGCAGAACGGTTCCCGACAAGCGCTTTGATGTGCAGATCAATAGGGAGATCTTTCGGAGGGATAATAGGCACTTTAACTGCATTGGACAAGACATTCTGAGGTGGATGTCTGCAACATAAACATTAATGATCTGCAATCTGTGAAGATGCTGCGGCATTATTCTTGTTATAGAATGCTATCAAAGTATTACATGACAATTAGCATACGATCACATACAGCATAATCCACGCACAAAGATTGAACGATAACTAAACAATTTTAAGCATTTTTTTAACATCTTATAATAATTAAGCAATGAAAATACATTCATAAATAAGGTTTAAGTTGTGGAGCCAGGGTAAACCAGATGTTCGGTTGTGAAAAACATAAATTATGCCAAATTACGATGCATTTCGCTTAAGCATAAGGTATCTCTTTAAGGTGTGCCTTATTTTTTTGTCTCTCGTTTTGTTTTAACCTTTCTTCATTCTACTTTTTGACTTTTAGATAGTAGTAAATCTAGTTTCTGTCATTTTCATAGAGATTTTGAACACTTATTGCCTATTGTTAATTTATTGATCATGTCTGAACTTAGATTTCGCTCATTTATTTAGATTGTGAGATGATTTTGTGATTTCAGAACGTTACCATGCTTACCGGTAGTAAGCGAAATGCATCGTAATTTGGCATAACTTGCGTTATCAAGCATCAATTATGACAAACAATGCTTTACGGTCCCTTCAGTCTCATTATAAACTGATTTCACTGCAATTGACTCCGCCTATTAAGATCATCACGAGTCAATGTGAAATGGTCTTATTAAACGAACGTGCCGTGAATCTGTATACATAATCCGTCTCTCTGCGATTAGTTGCAATACAGCGCTGATTTTAATATCTGCTATTTTAATAAGCAGAGTGTCATATAATGACAACAAATCGTGACGCTATTTCTGCTTTGTGAACGTCATTTGCTGATAAATCTTTTGATGATAAAAGGTGCTTTAATCAAGCAAATACCGACGATGATATATGGTCAAACAGACCTAACATGAGAAGAAACAGTGTCATCAATGTCAACACTTCCTTTACTTACTGGTTGACGTCATCGTCAGGGAAGTCTATTATCAAAGGTTTTCATGTTGAAACAAGACTGTGCAGGCAACTAGTGAGAAATGTCCGCATCAGTGGCAAACCTTTAAGATAAATTTCTCTGTAGAGTGCAGTCCTTCAAGCTAAAAGACTAGGCTGCTGAATCTTTGAGATCGAAGTTAGAAACTTCCCTAACCGCATGTGCGTCCAGAAGAGTTGTTAAATTTTTGTTTCAATCCATGACAGTCCCTTTGTATGATCCGGCAGCACTTGATAAGTCCGGCAGCCAGAACGAGCTTCTGTAGGGAACGAGGCCGAAAGTGAGACTTTCGCAAAATGATGTACACCCTATGCCTACTACGAATCTGCACGTCTGCCGAGTTCTCGTGAGCTTCTCTTCTTGTCAGACAGAATCAAAGAAAAACACATGTAAATCCAGTGGGACGCAGATTACAGTTTTTGGCTACAATGAAATTCGATGAATGTTTTCTCTGATTTAACGAAAAGTACTAAGCCTAGAGTCATAATTTTTGGCATGGAATGTCTTCAGGTGATTTCCTTTCATGTTCATGCACCCTGGTCTATAAAGAAAAACACATTTAGATTACGCGAGCATCTTAATGTCGGCAAACACCGACATGTTGGCCCACTTCATCGGCATTCAACCACTTGGTTGAGGATCCTTCACATCCTCTTCATCAAATGTCCCCATCCGTCCTATCATACTCGGGAAAATTTTCGATTCCGTTGTGCAGAACAATGCGTCGTAGCAAATCATTCATTGTGTCCATGGCTAACTAGCAAACAGTGGTTTTCGTGTTTAAGTTCTTATTTCAAGTCACATATGAACCGACCCCAACTGACAAGTCTTTTGTATGACTAGCTTTTCTGGTGTTATTTCCTTTGTTCCTTGTTACTTTGTATTGATCGACTTACTTCATTGTGTAATTGTAGTTAGCCTCACGATTATCATTATTGAGGCGTATGATCAATAAAACGTTATTATTATTATATTCTCACATACATTGCCGATCAGATGCATGATAATAACACATGCACATCATGGGAAATGACCTGAAGACATTCCATGCCAAAAATTATGACTCTTGGCTTAGTGCTTTTCGTTTAATCAGAGAAAACATAGAAAATTTCATTGTGGCCAAAAACTGCAATCGGCGTCCCATTGGATTTACATGTGTTTTTCTTTGATCCTGTCTGACAAGAAGAGGAACTCACTAGAACTCGGCAGACGCAGCGATTCATAGGTATAGGGTGTACATCATTCTGTGAAAGTCTCATTTTCGGCCTCGTTCCCTGCAGAAACTCGCTCTGGTTGCCGGACTAAGTTTGCATGGAGAGGAATCCCGCTTTTAGCATCAGTTACCATGGATAAGCTAAAACTCTAAAGACGCATTAATGATGCTGACAAAGTGTGTCACAATTACAATAGAAATCAGACGTTTCGCTTTGGTTAAGTTAATGAGACTAGAATGAGCAACAATGGAGATTCGACAATTCTATTATTATTTCTATAACAATGACGGTGTCAATGTATGACACCGAGGCAGACAATGAGTACTCGTATTATCAAGAGCTTAACTTTTTTGTTGCCGTACAGTGGTCACACAGGCTTTGCGTAGGTAAGCGCACGCGCTTTAGGGAAGTCATCAATCTCCTGCATTAAGAACAATGCATGAAAACAGCACGATTTCTAGTCTCGGATCAGTCAGATGACGAAGCAAATGTCATTGGCAATGCATTCACTATTGAGCGCAAGGCAACCAACAATAGTAACCTCTTGATGCTTGCAGAAACCAATCACAGATAGGCTGTCATAAAGTTAGCAGGGTTCCCAGCGCAATTACTGAAGAATAATAACGGAAAAAACGGAAAAATAAAGGAATGCGTTAAGTTTGCTGCTCAGCGTCATTCATGTATTTTCCACCAGTTGACGCTTTACGCTTACGCTATTTGAATATATGAAGCCATCCATGGTTGAAAATCTTGTTAATATTTCTTGTCTAATCCCATTGATTCACTTCATCAAATCATATTGTACTTCGTGCAATATATTGTGTTCAAACAAATTGTACATAAAGTATCTAACGAAAAGGTTATGATTTGCAGTTAGCACATGAAATTTGAACACAAGTGAGACGCTACAAATCAACTGTCAACATGAAGTGAGTGAGAGTGAGTGAAGTCATTGTCATTTTGATTTACACCATCCAATTCCACTTTTAAGTTCATTCTTTCTTTTCAAACTCGTGTGAATCAATTCCTGTCCATGCATGATCTTCTCTTTTTATATATCAACTGTCGACAGCAGTCTCCCGTCAAGAGTTTCCTTCTTCTGTCTGAAGATCAGCAACTTCGATTCCATTTAAATTTCTTTCCTTTATTTTTCCAAGCTTTGTCGTTCGACAGAAGACGTTTGCTGATCTCGTCGAAATTCACCGCTCGCTTTTTGCATGTGCTCTACCGTTCTTCTCAACGTTGAGCAGCTCACTCGTAATCGGCACTTTGATAGCGCCACCTATACGATTGATTTGAAAAAGATTTCAATTTCGTTTACAAATTAATTCACATTAATGCGACAAAAATGAAGAATAGAATATTTCAGTTGTTGAATACATAATCTAGAGCTAGACTTACATTTCCTATTTCACTTAGCGGCAAGACGAAGTGTGCACCAAGTTACATACTGACACATGGTGGTGCGAAGAAGTAGATGCAGCAGTGGAAGAAAAGAGAATGCGACTCGCCATATGAAAGAGAACTCAAGACGAAAAGTGATTAAAGAAGAATATGCAAAGGCAAAGGAGAATGCCCGCATGATCATTTGGCAATCTCAAGAGAGGAGAAGGAAAGAATTGGCGCAATTATTAACAAGTGAAGAGGGCACGAGATCCTCAGATGCGACACTGTTACTCGTTTCTGATACTTGGGAGACATGTTGGATTCCGGTGGTGGAACGGAGGCAGCTGTGACTGCGCGAATTGAGTGGCTGGGGGGGGGGGGCGAAATTCCGAGAGATATCGCCTACCCCGACCAGTTGTTCTACTCCAGACTGGATGAAGGGCAAGATTTACGACTCATGCATTAGAGCCTGTATGACTTACGGAAGAGAGACATGGGTTCTGACAGCTGTAGAAACGAGGAGAATGGAGGTAGCAGACAGAAGGATGATCAGATGAATGTGTGGAGTGTCTCTCGAAGATAGAGGGGCCAGCGAAGACCTTCTGGCGTGCCTGAGCCTGCTGTCGGTCGATGGGGATATGAGAGTGCTCAGATTGCGATGATACGGGGAAAGATAGCAGCGATTGGGTGAAGAAAGTATGGAAAATAAAGATCAGCGAACCAACAAGAGACCGCCCAAAAAGACCTGGGAAGAAGCAGTGTCCGCAGACTGTCGGCAATTGGGCCTCAAATAAGCCGAAATCCTCGATCTGAACACCTGGAGGTATTCCATGAAGAATCATCGTCCAACCCAACGGAGATGGAGCAAAGGACGTTAAACGGATAAAGCAAAAAGTGAGGCTACCTAGGTTCACATTCTTCATGAATTGCAATGAGCAATGAGCATCTACTAAATAGTGCCATCGTGAGTACTTACTACTGAAAAATGTTCGATTATGTTCAGTAATTGAACTTCATAGCTTCAAAAAAATTTCGAAACAATTAATTTCACCATTCATGTGAACATGTTATGATAATATTATGCAGACAGGCACCAAACTAAAGTTTAGGTTGATCGCCAATCTATTGAACGTCGCTGAATTTCGTAGAATAACGATCGATGATATCCTACCGAAGTTGGAAGTAAATATTTCTATCATGTATGAATCAATTCTTCTTATGCAATGATTCAACCAATGCGGAGTGGACTTTGACTTCTTCGACTGACCAGCGCCACATACCCTGTAGAATATCTTTCAGACTGTCACTTACAAAACACAAATGCAATATGATGCATCTGCATGTGCAATAGTTTTTATTGTGGCAATCCTTCACTTGACCAAACGAACTTTGACCGTTGCGACCCACAAAAGAACTTCCGTAAAATGTTCTCTCAGACAACTAAGCACGCCTGACACTCAAACAGAACCAAGAGCTTAATTATTGTCTTCCGAAAATCCATTTTTGTACATTTACTTCTGCAAAGGTATACAGGTGTGCCGAGTATGATTGTAATGCGTGTTTGACATGACCGAAATTGATTTTAGATCTGAAATTTTAAGGATAGTATAATACTTAAATAATCAGCATGGAAAATAAATTTCATCAAGATATCACCATTTTTGAAGAAGTTACAGTGTTTCAAAAAACATGGCGTCTACACAGATAGACAGGTATGCCGATGAGGGTTAAGATGTAGCAAAGGACTTGATACAGTAATACTGCCATGGACCTACTGTTCACTAAATGTGGATGCATCTGTAAAATGCACTTTTGTACTAAATGATAGATTATATGAACATAAAAAATAGAAGTACCACAAATATTTGGTCCATGAAAGTACAAGCGCAATATTTTAACGGTGTGTTCAGAAATGATAAAAAGCTAAAAAGTAGGATTACATTGAGTTTTGCAATCTTAAACGGATTTGAAGAATTCAGAAGAAATTTGTGCATTCAAAGCTTGTCCCTCTTTTGCTGAATTGATCTCCATGTTTCTACAAACAGCCCAGATTGTGATGATATGATGCAGGAGCAGCAAAAATAGAGAAAAGATTCGATTTCATCAGAAACATCCCATACGTATAAACGCATACGTTAATATTCCCTTTGTAGAATCTCATCAAAATCATATTATATTCACACTTGAAGCGAGAGATTAAGATTATCATCGTACTCAAGCGCATTTCACTTTAAGCTACTTATTTGAATGTTACTATGAAAGTTCCAGGAATATGGTAACAAGATTCAGTAGCATTTTGCAATATACATATGACAATGTGAAGAAAAAAGGAAATAACGGAAAAATTGGTAAAAAAACGAGAAATAAAGGCCAGTTTTCGAAAAAGCGGAAAATAACGGAAATAACGGAACTCTGGGTACCATGAGTTAGCAATCACTAACCAAGACCGAAACCAAGAATGACTTAGCAGTCTCTTGCGCACTCCAATGGGTTAGTGATGATGTTAGAGATTTGTTAGCCTAATAGTTAGCCTAATAAATGTTAGCCTCATGCTCCAATGTAACTTCATCACTACTTCATTACTACATGCATACCAAAATTTGTGCAAATCAAACAGGTACTTTTTGAATTAGGGGCGATAACTTGAAGTGCAGCGATGTCAGCAGCTTGATCTGACTTCTTCTGACCTCATCGTTTGAGCAGAAAGCACTTGAGGTCACCAAAGTCATTCCCCGACAACTCGTGAAGTGATGATGACGAGGCCGCAAACATTTTTAACTTAAAAAAGGTGTTGCAAGGTAGTAGTCGTGGGAAGATTTCAAATAGCAGTGGATGAGGCGAAGAGGGAGGGAGAACAATACACACACACGAGCATCAATAATGCGTCGAACAGACGAAGTCAGATCATGCTGTTGAAATCGCTACACTTCAAGTTATCGTCTCTCATGTAAAAAGTACTTGTCCGAGCAGCATAAATTTCTGTATGTGGGTAGAAAATATACTTAAGCACCTTTACCTGAAGTTTGGTGATGATTGATTCATATTTGCAGATTTTGTGGGAGATAACCCATAAGTACCCTCAGCTGACACGCAGAGCTGCACTGCAGCCATGAGGTGTGCATCATCGTTCCAGGTTTCGTTCCCTATAGAAGCTCGTGTTGGTAACCGAACTACTGCCCCATTCCTGGTAGAAGAAATAAACAACTAAAATTCTCTGAGCACTGTCTGAAGATGTACAGTGTGCATTGAAAGCGTTCAGACGGAAGAGGAAAAGTTGTTTTTCCTTCTACCAAGAACTGGGCTTCTTCCTGATGACTCGAACATCAAATGACCAGAGGCTGTCGGTAACATTCACTGAATAACCACCTAGCTTTCCTTAAAAAATGTCGTAGTCTGACTGCAGTTAACTATTTTATGAAACACAGCGGTGTCACCTGTTGACCTGATTGACCTTGATCATTGCCTGAAAAGCAATTTGACTGTTCAGTCAGCAGAAGTTGAAAGTTTCTGTTGGCAATTCCCTTTCACTCTCTCAACCACCAATCAAAGTCGACCTTTTGTTTTCAACACAACAGCAGACGGCTAATGGCCTTCTCGAGGATGAGACCTACATTCTATACATTAACAATAAAGACTGGTTCACATTGCAAATCGCCGAAATTCGACGCTGACGCGTTGGTTTGCCGCTAGACGCTTGCGATAGACGCAGCGTCAATCGCTGGCGTTTTGGAAAAGTTAACGGATGAATAATCACTTGCGCTAGCGTTGTTCTGTTCACATTGATATTATCGATGCGCTTCGAATTGGAGCGCCATAATCATCATGTCTGGTTTCAACGTTCGACTTGTGCTTTTGCTAACCTTGAGACATAAAGTTATGCAGAGAAGAAAAAGAAGATTCTGGGTCAGAAGAATCCTCATGATGCGAGAAGAATTAGGAGAATTTCGACTTGTCATGCGGATGCATGATAATAACGAAAAAATGTTTTTTCGTTTCACCCGAATAACTCCAAGACGATTTGATTATCTACTGAAATTGGTGAAATTACTGGGAATTATTGGAAAAAATTACTGAAATTTTTACTCATATTGGACAAAAACCAATTTTTGCCCAGCGATCTTCCATGCTCATGATCGCCGCAAAAGTAGAAATGATTTCTAAACCCTAGCGTTAAACGCAGCGTCAATTATTATAACAATCTGCCGATATCATTCGTCCTTGACTTCCTTTCTTCAACGCTGCGTCTCAGCGCGCGTTGGTTGAATGACCTCGACTGCAAAATATTTCCAACGCAAGCGTCGAATTTCGGGTAATGTAAACCAGCCTTAACTGCAATGACGTGACGTTCACTTGGGCTGTGCTTTTATTGTTTGTACTCACTACGAGTATTGCCAGTACATCTCAAGACAAAACTTTTTAACCAACTTTAAAACTGGACAATGCATTTCATTTCATTCATGATGTGCGTGATACCATTTAAACATTTCCTAACAAAAACGAATCTTTCATCATGTATGCAATAATTTCTACATAGTTTTCGAGCCAGTAGACAATAGATTGTCTATGAAACGAGAGTGGATACCCTAGAATAGCACCAAAGATAAAAGTAGTGAATACCGAACTTGCAAGCCCATCGAACTCGCAAGCGCACTGCAATGTCCTATATCCCAACAAAGTTTTGAATGAAGTGTTAGTTTGCCAAAGAGTGGACTTCGCACATCTGCTTGGAAAAATCAGAAGATGCTAGCATCTCATCACTCGCTCACTCGATGCTGGCTCATTATCGCAGGTCGCGCTATAATACAGTGTGTTTCAGTTGATATTGCCGATTTACCAAAAACAGTAGTTATATCACCGCATGAATTGTTCTGGCAAGCAATGTGTGACTGAATTCGCTGCGTGCGAGCAGATTTCACAAAGGTGATGAAGTCAGCCAGTGTGTGTGTGAGTTTTATGCAATTCCAATCAGAAATTGAGTACAAAGATTTGACGAACGTTGAAATTGCTACAATCGTAGTACATCCTATCACTTTTAATTGTGAGAAAGCTCGACAGATGCTTCAAGAGGAAAATGATAAAGAACCGCCCCTGTTCGACCTCTACGACATTGGAAGGACCGCTTCATAGAGACTTGGAAGCTCAAGTCTCAGCAAGAGCTCCAAACAGATTAATTTGTTAAGCGCACAGCTTTTTCTGAGACCATCTTCGAGAGACATCGCAGAGATCGCAACTTCGTGATGAACATAAATTTCAGTGACGGGGCAACACTTCACGTGAACGGTTCTGTTAATAAACATAACACTTTCATGTATTCACATGATAGCCCTCATGCTGTTGCGCCTCAACCGATGAAATCCCCATCATTGATATGCAGGACTACGGTTTCAACACATAGCGGTACACGTTTCAAGCTCATCGATTCTACGGTCACCGCTCCGGTATATTTGGAGATTCTTCAAACAATTGTGACACCACTATTGCTGAATCCACGAAGTCGCAATCAATAATGTGAACTCGATGGCGCTCCTGCTCAATATGCGATTATTGTCAGAGATTACTTGAATCGCAACCTATCCGAACGGTGGATAGGACGAGGTGACATACTGCCTAGACACCAAGATCACCTGATCTGTCCGCAAATTATTTCTGGCTGTGGCGTGATGCACGACACCACCTTTTCAGTGATCCCCGACCTCGGACGCTAGAAAACTTAAAAACGAAGCTGGTGGTCATTCTTCTCGAGATCGACACTGATGTGATCAGGCGAGATCATGACTCATTCATTCTAGTCCGGCAGCCATAACAAGCTTCTGTAGGGAACGAGGCCGAAAGTGAGACTTTTACAGACTTATTATTGCCCACTACGAATCTGAACGTCTGTCGAGTTCTAGTGAGTTCCTCTTCTTGTCAGACAGGATCAAAGAAAAACACATGTAAATCCAGTGGGACGCAGATTTCATCTTTTGGCTAAAATGAAATGTTTTTGCTTTCTCTTATCAGCTAGAAAGCATTAAGCATAGAGTCATAATTTTTGACATGGAATGTCTTCAGGTCATTTCATTCCATTTTCATGCACCCTTGTCTATAAAGCTAAACACATCTAGATTTGGCGAGCCTCTTAATGTCGGCAAACACAAACATTTTGAGCAAACTTTCTACATTCAGCCACATACATTGCTGATTAGATGTATGATAAAAGCACATGCACATGATAGGGAATGACCTGAAGGCATTCCATGCCAAAAATCATGACTCTAGACTTAGCATTTTTCAGTTGATAAAAGAAAACAAAGAAAACGTCATTTTAGGCAAAAACTGCAGTCTTCGGCCCATTGGATTAACATGTGTTTTTCTTTGATCCTGTCTGACAAGAAGGAGAACTCACTAGAACTCGGCACACGTGCAGATTCGTAGAAGGCATAGGGTGTACATCATTTTGCGAGAGTCTCACTTTCGTCCTCGTTCCCTTTAGAGACTCGTTCTGGCTGCCGGACTATTCGCCGTTGTGCTGTTTGTGTCGAACAGGAGGATCAGTATATTGAACAACTCCATTGATTAGTGTATTCATTATCTATTTTCATACTTAAAACATATAGAATACACTTTGTTTTCATTAGAATTCTGTCTTCTTCATGCAATACTGAAAATGGTGTAGAATAATCGGCCAAATCAACTGAAACACCATATAACTACCAAAATCTACCAAACTTTCTACCAACCTTCCAAACTTTCTACCAAATCTTCCAGACAATCTACCAAGTCTACCAACTTTGCTTTCGTTTTCGTGTTAGTTGTTAAATGTTAAGAGTTTGAGTATTATGCTTTGAGAAATTTTCATTATTTAATTATCTCAACTAACAGACTTATCAGACTTATTCAGCAATTAACAATCTGTTGACGTCGCTGAAGTATTTCGCTGCTATTAAGCAAATATGATTTACAAAATGCCTCCAGCTCCGTTCTTGCGTGAACACTAATCTTAAATCGCATCACTGGAGATTCTAACAGCGTAACTTACATTACGTAACTTTCTCCTTCGAATATTCCCTCGGCGAATATCATGACAGTTCGAACCAGGGTATCTGCAAGGTCGGAATGCTTTGACACTTTGAAACATAATGAGCAATAAGATGAATGTTGGCTTACCATTCGTTGTTCCAACAAACAATTCAACACAAGGTTTTCCACCACTACTCTGGTCACCACGGTTTACTGACAACGACGTTTGCAACTGTGTGTTTGCCTGTAAATCAGTTGATATGATTGCATGACCAAAAGAAAATGTCTATAACGCACAACACTGCTTCCTTTAAATAAAGACATTATTTATTCACAAGAAATAAATAAAAAAAGAAATTTCCAGTCAAATTTCAGTTGCCCAATGAACACTGCCTTTTGTTTTGAAATTTCTTAACTATACCATGCATTTTTTGATATGTGGTATGAGTGAAGTAGGCAGCACCAAGGAAATTATATTATATCTAAGGAACGCTCAGCTCCGATAGTATGTACTGGACTGGTCGGTTCACCTCATCTTAATAATATAATAATAAATTGGGAAGACTTTTAGGAAGAGACAGTTACCTTAGACTGTACATGCTCATATGATTGAAAAACTTGTACTTCCGATGATGAATGTATGTTGGCGTTTGAACAGTGATTCGACAATAACTGTACTTCGTGCAGAGACGTAATTATATTCTAACAAATCTCTGAAAATTTTCAGATAATGAAATCTTCTATTCGTCACCTTGCCTTCCTGTTGATGTGTGAATTTCGTTTTTTTCATATGTTGACATGTTGTATCGTAATGTTTATCTCGTTCATGTTTGTCTAAAAATTTTTTGGCAATAAAAGACTTATGACTGAAGGTCGGTGACTTCCGCAGTCTTCCTTGTTGACGATAGTTTGTATCTGGATGAAGTCAAATAAGTAGTTCAAGCTGAAAAGAATCACTTCATTATTGTAAAATGTGTCAATATTCCAGCACACCCATTCATGCAGAGAATTTGATGAAGGAAGATTCTGATCCCAACCAAGAAGAGATAAAGATTTGCAAGATTTTCGCAAAAATATAGAGCCTTTGATAACAGTTGCAGTGGTAACTGTCACTGACTGAAGCTGTACACCTAACGGCACGTACCATCAGCGGCCATTGGTGTGGAATCTGTACAGTGATGCATGCTTCTTCTTTGTTTACTTGGTAACAACAAAAAACTTTGTTGGCTAACATCAATGCACTAGTCGTTATAGAAAGTTTAGGCTAATTTATTTCTGTTGCTCAATGCAGTCATGGAATAATACCGTCAGTGATTAACTACCTACTAATTCATTATTACTATACAAGTGCAAGCAATAATTAAAATCTAAGGAGCATCACACAGACGATATTATCGGAACTGAACAATAGTCAAAACATTGAAAGTTGTACAGTTGAAAGTAAAGCAAGATCAGTTTGAAGATCCATTTCACTTGAAGATCGTTCATGAAGATTTTGGTGGAAATGTGCAACCAGTTTCATCTTTCGAGAGCTGAATAGTACCTGAAGGTTGAAATTATGTTCAAAACTCCGGAAAAAAGGCAAACCTTTGTATGTCTATGGGGTTATTGATTCATATAAAATGATGTGAAGATCATGTAGAATAGCAAACAAACCGATAGGTGATGATTGATGATATTTCGAGTTTGAGGTCCTAACGTCTTCAGAAGCAGTACTGATAATAATCAAAACTGATCACGAAATCATCCATGAGAACTTCGGTGAACACAAAATATTTCCGTGTAACAAAAATGGCCATCGCTTATCGTTCAATGAAACTTTCAAAGCCGGAAAAAATTGTACATCGCTTCATTGCTCTTAAAATTGGTCCAATAGTCCGAATGACTTGCTTTGGAGAGGCATTCATTCAGATTACGGGAAAATCGATGAGTAGAAAGTCACAACTTATTTGATTAGACGTTGATGATGTATAGGTGCACTTATTCTTATGACGATCGTTCTGTATGACTTGACCGGAAGTATTGAGATGTGCAGCAATAGATTCTGTTGAATTGTGATGCATTTCACAGTAATGAAGTCTTTTTTCAATTGGCTTAAAGGCGTTTTATCCATATGCAAAATAGACCTGTCAAATTCATCGGACAACAGGCTAGTACATGTTACCGGATATATGGACATGGTGGAGGGTTCACTTCACAGGGTCATTTCATCGCCAGGGTCATTTAATCGACGGGGTCATTTCGTCGACAGGGTCATTTCTTCGACAGGTGGATGATATTTGCTCAAGAGCATCATGCATCCATAGATAGCTAAGACTCATATCACATAGATAGCTCAATAACTCATAGACATCATTCACAACAAGCTATGATGTCTTTGAGCTAGAGCTTTATCACGGACTCCAATGTCTTCTGACTCTGGACATCGATATTGATAAAACGACCTGTCGATTAATTGAACCACTATCATAGATATATAGCACATGGATATCATAGATACCTCTGCTAACATTTTGCTGTACATAAATATATTTCAACCATAAACCACAAGTAAATGCTAGATAGAAATGCTACAAAACTACGAGACAAATAAAAAGGAATACAAAAGTTCTAACATCAGCCAGATAGGAAATGGCATCTGATTAGATATGGAATGTCAGATCCTCCTCCCAACCAAGCTAGTGAAAAATAGCAGAGATATCAAATTTAGATAGAAAAATGTCAAGGTCTCATATTCAGGGCGAAGCTTTCAGAGATTTTTTATTCTGACAAGACCTTAACATCTTTCCTTCTAAATTTGATATCTGGGCTAATTTTTGCCACTTTATTTGGGAGGAGTGGCTGGACTCTGGGACGTTCTCATATCTGACATTCCCTATCTGATCAGATATCTTGCTGATGCCAGAGGTTTTGTGTCCGTTTATGTATCTCACTATATTATAGCATTTCTATCCAACTCTTACTTTTCTATTGAGGATGACTATGGTTAATGGTCGAAATGCAGTGTTTACATGACACCTCCTCTACAAAAACAAGAAACTTCTTTTTACATGACGGATGAAAGAGGATGTATACAAGAGGCGAAAGGCATCTTCACAGAGTCAGCTTGTGATGGAATAATCTCAATTCTTGTCATAAATACAATCTTCCTGCACGATGTTTATGCTGTGACTGCAATCAGCCGTTTACTGTCTAAATAAATTGTCACATTCGAGTGAAAATTAAGAAAAATGATTTTTCAGTAAGGAAGTACTATGGCAAATACTGAGGCAGAAGTAAAGCCCAATGTAAGGCATGCAACCAGATTTTAATGGAAAAACGCAGCCCCCGACAAAGGGCTGCACAATCACTGCGACAAATGACGTGAACCTACTCAACTATGACGACAAAGCAGCTACCGAGGCCTCAAAACAACAAAAGTTCACAGGATTTTTGGTGAAATGAAATTCAAGGGACTATTAATTTTTATTGCACGAGCCTGGCTTTTAATGTCACGACCAAAAGTAGAGACGTCCACCTACTAAAGCCAGATATTGTGAAATCGGACAATTTCTATCAGAGAATCATTATGAAGATGAAAGGCAAGATTAAAGACAAGATACAGACAGAAATGCTGTCAAGAAAAGGTAGCAACACAAAGAACAGGGAACTTTAAAAAATCCGACTGCTCAGGTATCTGGGCCCGGGCTTCGAATTTTTGAATCGGGCTAGCCCGGGCTTGATTTTCATCCGGACATCGTTACTGTTGTATATGTATATATATATATATATGTCTCTTTTATGAGTCCGATGTTATAAAGTGCAGATGTAGAATTTCTGTCAAGCAAGTGAAAAATTATCAATATCAAATAACATATATAAGTCATAGATAGAAGCATGCACAAATGAGAAGAAGAAAACTATGGCGACAACATGATATTAATCTTTGGCTTATATTTCGTGATGAATTTCTTCTCGGCAGCTTTTCTTTCATATACTTCTCTGAAATTGTGTTAGAGGATTTCAGTTATAATAAAATTGATTGATGGACTGATGATTGATTGATATTGATAATTTTTGAATTGTTTGACAGAAATTGTACATCTGCACTTTATAACATCGGACTCATAAAAGAGACAGTCGAATATATAGTCCAGAAATAAGACCTCATTCATTGACCGTGTCATTCTTTTTTTATACGATTGCATGCATGCAACTGCAAAACTGAACATGATAAGTCATGACCTCTTTTTTGTACCACGCAAACAATAATGGTGACATGTTAAAAACTTCTAAATCTTTTTAACTTCAAAACTTCGTATTGTCCAGCAGAGTGGTGCATGATCGCATGAGGCATGACATTTATGCAAGGAAAGTAGCAATGCTAAAAACAACTTACAGGAATGATACCCATATCTAATTGATTCATATCCGTATTACGACCAGCAGCTACCCGGGAATTTTCCTCGTAATTCTTCAGTTCTAACATTAAATTCTGGAAATAAAAAAATAGAGAGCTCTTAATGCAAAATGAAGGTACATGTTAAACGGTAAGCAGAAAAGGGGAACTGTTTCCAGTGCACTTTGAAGAACTGATGCAATAGCTGCCAGACAGAGATTTCATTCAAAATTCTATAAATACATAGTACCACACCCATCTAATTACAGTTAAGGTATTTTATATCCAATGGCAGAGACTGTTTGCATTTCTTATTCAATAGTCTTACACAACTGACATTGAATCGGGAGAGCTTGCAATGTACATAACTCAATGAGATGATTATAGGCGTGGAAATTAGAAACAGATCAGAAATCCAATAAATCAATAATTGTCACAACAACTACCTAACTTTTCAAACAGTTATCGATTTTTATTTCTAAGAAAGAACAGAAGACGTCGTTTTCATAACCCCCAGTACTGTTGGCTTTTGTGATTAAAGGACTGCACTTGTTAGGCTCTGGTCTATAGTAGGATTGGCATTGTGATCACAAGTGTTTCGAGACTGAAAACTTTGACCTAAGGGATCACTTGTTGCGATCTCGTGCACTGAAGGGTTAATCCCAGTCCCAAATAAAAAAGCGCTGACTGAGACAATAAATGGATTACGGACTACTGGAGCAGGTCCTCCCAAACAGATCCCGTCAAGTTCTAGGATAGTCAAAAGTTAAGGCAACAAGTCCGGCGGAAAACCAAGACTGTGTCCCATCGTCTTTTGTTGTCTTTGGGTGGCAACAATTCTAGGTACTTATGGGTTATCTCTCCCCCCACGTTTTCATATTTGTCTAAAATACCTTAAATGAATCAACCGTCACAAAACTTCAGATACACGTATTTGAGCATATTTTCTACCCACATACAAAAATTTATGCCAATACAACAAGTACTTTTTGAATTAGAGACGATGACGTGAAGTGTAGCGATGTTAGCAGTTTGATCTGACTTTGCCTGACCTCATCGTTTGAACAGAAAGCACTAGATCAGCAAAGTCATGTCGCGACAACTCTTGGAGCGATAATCACCCAAACCACATCCTTTCCATTAATATGCCTAACTTAAGAAAGGTGTGGTAGGGGTTGTGGGAAGATTTCAAATAACAGTGGATGAGACGGAGACGGAAAGAGTACAATGCACACCCGATTACAATAATGCGTCGAACAGATGAAGTCAGATCAACCTGCTGACATCTCTGCAGTTCATCGTCTCTAATTTAAAAAGTACTTGTCGGATTTGCATAAATTTTTGCATGTGGGTAGAAAATATACTCAAATACATGCATCTGAAGTTTTGTGACGGCTGATTCATTTTAACGTATTTTAGACAAATCTGAAAACATGGGAGGAGATAACCCATAAGTACCCGATTCTGGCCCTTCAGGACAGAATTGACACAGGTTTAAACACACACGCATACCTAAGTTGTGTTCAATGTTTAGGACTCGTTATGGGAATGTCTTAGATTTGATTCTGGTTAATTTTTTGGTAACAGAGGGCCAATAAGACAAAGTGACGTCAATTCGAAATTGCCGAAATTCAATCCCAGCATATTTGGATATCCGCATCGATTCACCAGAAGTTCTCTAACATTCTGCCGATGTGAAATGAGATTACAAACCATCCATCTGACGTATCCTCATTGTCAAGCCAGGTTCACAAATTGGGGGCGATTCTTTGTTAACACGCTGTCATGAAGCCTTTCACTTCACAGTTGAAAGTACAGCTATTTCAGCAATCGTCAAATCATTGTGCTCCATGATATGTGCAGAACGATGGCAAAACTGACTATGGATTAAATCGTTTCATTGTTTTCTCAATCAAATTTGTTAAATAGGTCATGTCTAATTTCAATTTCTACTAATGGCAGTTTGAAATTTGAATAATTTGTAGGAAGGATTATCACAAACTGCTCGCAATTCAATTGATCTTTTCAATTAATAAATTGAAATTGGAATTTCTGAGCAATCAATTAGCTTCTGATAATCCTTGATTTGTATAGAATTGAATCAGTCAGAGTGTTATCGTTTGTTTTCTTTTCACATCTCCACTAAAAATCGCCGAGATCAACACGATCACCCTGCATTAATACTTATATATACATGCACATACATAATACTACATCTGAGGATCACAACTTTCAAGTTTACATGTTGCTTGATCAAAACTCAAACCCAGTTAATAAAGAAAGGTACAAAGAGCTTGGATAGCTTCTTTCTTGATGTATTTGTCTCGATTTTTACCCGATATTTGTCCACACACCATTGAATGATCTAGGGGCATAGACAGTGAAATGCACATGACACATAATAAACATTTCTTTTAATTAGAAAATATTGTTGATAGAAATTCCTATGGATGATATGATTCAATCTTTTCACGCTCGATAATGAATGATGTAATACATCAAACGGTGTCCATCCGTGTAGATCTAAAGTGAAGCTACAGTAATACCTTGCTTATGCGTAATCCCTCGTATACATAAAACATGTTTCTTAGCCATGCATCGTTTTACGTAATCACAGTCCTGCTGATACATAAGCGTGAATCAAGGGTGTTGGTGTCTTGTATTGACTAAATAGTTGTCACTCTCTTTAGATTTTCAATGTACTGCGACAAACCTTTGTTGTCAATCTACGAGTATACTGTGACGAAGTCGTGTGACATGCTGATGTGCTGTCTCGCTAGCTACAATATGAACGCTGGTTGCGTTGTCAATAATAATGGCCAATAAGCTGTCGATATCACTTAGAGATGACTTCTGCCTTCACTCGCATTCCTTTTGAAACGTCAGCGTGGCCTAGTGAAGAAGGTGCGAAATCAACTCGGCTAAAGTGCTGTTGGCATTGAACGCCCATTTCGAAGAATCATGCACAAAGAAAAGTTTTCTTCATAAATGTCAATAATCCACCTTGTTCTCCCCTACAGCACGAGAAATTCGTCGACGGAAGATTATGCCTTTTCAATTTCATAATGCATGAATCTGTGTAAGTGAATTGTGCTTTGCAAACCTTTCTTCCGTTATACAAATATCATAATGCAAATGTTACAGAGAAGCAAACGCATCACAAGCAAATTTCCAGTTTTTAATGCAGACTATTTATTTTTCCTGATCTTTTCTCTAGGGCTCCACCCGCCTGAAATGCATAAGAAATGACCTAATAGCATCCCATCCTTCTCTGACTTAATATTATGTTGGATGCGTCATGCCAGAACGTCAATCCATATCTCTTCACCATATTCAGCCTAAAACTCTACCTCTCAATGCATGTATTTCTTTATCACTCCAATATTCATATTCCCGATGGAAACCCCGAAATTCTGGAAATCCCGTCGATGGGGGAACAGGAACACAGGGCAGCAATCATTTACTGGCAACCATCCGATGGATGGCTGCAATCAATTACCAGCATTCGATGGATGGCTGCAATCAATTAACAGCATTCGATGGATGGCTGCAATCAATTAACAGTATTCAATGGATGGCTGCAAGACAATTTATAGCAACCATTCGTGAATGACAGCAATCAGTTAATAGCAAATATTCAATGGATGGCTGCAATCCATCAATAGCAATTGTTCAATGGATGACAGCAATCATTTGATCGCATCCACTCGATGGATGACAGCAGTCAATTAATAGCAAATGTTCAATGGATGGCTGCAATCCATTAATAGCAACTATTTGTAAATTACAGCAATCAATTGATCGCATCCACTCGATGAATATCAGCAATCAATTGGATGGATTCGATGAATTAGAATTCAATAATTTTTTGACATTTCCCGGACACATCAGGCGTGGAATACAGTATATAAAGTGACAAATGACAAACACTACATCATTGCGTATTTCTAACACAGAAATTGGATTTTCACTTTACTGCTTCGTCTATTAATGATTTTATAATTGTGACATTTCAAACCTGTTTCCTGGTATTAAGTTCTCGCAAAGCATCCGAATCCATGGTAGCTGACGCAAGCAGGACACGATTGTTGGCCGAATTTCCAGCCGTAGACGGACAATGGAAGCCGCGGACTGTGAGAGAAAGCGTTAGATCACGTAGAACACTTGCAGAGATGAATTTAGCAAAAGTTAGGAGAGAAACAGAAAAAGCGACAATGATCTATGAAAGTCTCTTTGGGAGAAAATCGTTATGAAAACATCGCGATGGTCTAGGCTACTACAAGCAAAACGTCTTGATTAAAATCAGATTCCTCAAACAATCAACATTAGAACCTGGTTAATTAGAGATGTGCTCCATGTTGGTTTCACAGTGTTACATCCTCAAATACAGTGTGATCATAAAGTCACCGTGGGATTACAATTCACAATACATGAAATTTAAGTGAGTTTAAACGATAACTACTTATGAAAATGAAAAGAGCATGACTTAAAGTTTTGTTTTGTGATATCAAAAGGCTGTTGGAATTCAATTTGCGGTTTTCGAGTTGTCAAGATGAAAAAGGCATTATAAAGCTACTATATGATCATCGTAATGAAACACCAAATGCATGAATTTCATGCGCTCACATTGTGCACACAAGTAACGCAGCTACGTCTTCTTTGTGAGGAAAGCCTGACGTATGACACAGCGACCAATCAGGATTCTCCTGTTGTTCTTTTCCCTGAAGAATCTTTAATTCGTCGAATTTTTAAGCTGACTGAAATCAGTTTCAAAATGGATGTTCAGCAGCGCATGGAAGTCATTCTTTTCATGGCAAAATTTGAATCCGCAACCCGTGTTAGAAGAGAATTACGAAATAGGAAAAGGAATAATGTTCCTCATGAGAATTCCATTAGAAATCTTTTCATTTGTAAATTTTGTGATAGTGGAAGCGTTAAAGATGCAGAAAGAAGTGGTTGACCATCATTCGATGATGAGAAAGTAAAGCAGATTTCCGAGATTATTCGTGAACAACCCTCAACATCGCTAAGCATCTGCAGCTACTAGCTGTTCTTACGGTTATGGTCACAATGAATTGAAACATGATCTAAGGCTCTTTCCTTACAAACTGCAAGAAACACAAGAGCTACACGAAGAAGATTGCTCATTGCGAGTCAGCATGTGTGAGAGTCAGGTCGTTCAAAAAACGATTCCAACAGAGCATTGACAATTGTGGTAAACTGTGGCAAGAACGTCGAAGAACAGTGACTTTATTTTGAAATTTCTTTATTTTGGTTTGACAAATCTAAGATCTAGATACATAAAAGCTTGAGAAAAGTGGAGTTTTACCGAAAATTTTCATTTCGAATTGTAATGATATATAATGCATGTATTTTTATTGGTTAAAATAAATAATTGAATTTAATTTGAATTTGGCAAATTAGATAAGTCGATAATACAATTTTGTGTTTTATTCATTACATTTATGATATTGGTTAATACTTTATCCTTATATACACCCTCTAGAAGGTATTGAACTAAATCATATTTGGCAATCAAACCCTACAGCGACTTTATGATCACCCTGTATATAATGAAATATGAAAATTATTAATTATTTTATGACAAAATGCGGGAGCATGCCCTAAAATTTTGTAAAATAATCAGTAGTAGTAAATAGCAAAAGTAATACTCAAAGTACTCAAGGCAACAATCGAAGCAAACACTTTTTGAAAATCTGGATCTACTTTCAATTTGCTTTTATAGATTTAATGGAGTTTTACAGCTACATTTTAGATCGCAAAATAATCATATAAATTATCATAGATCATTATTGTGCATGTAATAAAATATTGTTTTGTTGCAATATCAAGCTACATATTTCAATAAAAAAAGTTAATAACAAATTTTTTTATCACCAAACTCGAAAATTGAGACAAGGTGGATGATAAGTTTTCAATTTTTTGAATGAAGACTCAAATCATAATGGTGCTCATGAAACTCACTTTGCAATCAATTTATGATTCTTATCGGAACATTTTCATTCTTTTTGGCATCTAATGAGTTTTGTGCTACTTAAATTGTAAAATCTCAAGTATCGAATAGATACTACAGGAAATTTTGCAAAAACTTACTTTTTTTCAAACATTTTTAAATCTCAGTTACATAATATCCGTTAAAAACTGATTATCATCTTTTGAGTTGACACTCTACCCTCTGTACTTACTCTGTGTACGTTAGAATATTGCGAATGTATTTCTGTTATCGGATATGCTCGATTACATTTTTAGTGACATCTTTCAATTGCTGATCATTCATGTGCTCACAAAACTAGGAAAATTGACATGATGAAATTGTTGTCCCGCTTAAAATCTATGACTACTGTTAATGGTTCATGAAACCTTCTTTGAAAGTAACACCCGTATAATTCCATGAAAATGAAATGCAAAAATTGACTCTGCATGATTTAAAACTGCCTATACCAGATAATTCGATAAAATATCAAAACCATTTACAAAGGAATAAAAATTTCGATGAAAACAAATGGAAAACACCTCACTGTTTATCAAGCACACAGGTTAGAGGAAGTCAAGAAATTATCAATTGTTGAAAGGTCTGGGCGAAACTACAATTGCGGTGAGGGATGAGAGAAAAGCGATCGATCACCAATAGCAAAGTTGAGTTAAACATGACACCTGTTTCAATTGCATCAGATCATGGACGTTGTCTGACTCAGCCACTGTGGCCAACAGCAGAGATTTGAGATGAGGAGGGACTTGCTCCCATGCTTTCACTGTTGGGGCGCGAGACAGCAACATTCACATCATCATCATAGCAACATTATATCAAATGCATGTTCGAAATTTATGTAAAACATGCTGCTTATGAATGCATTTTTACTACTTACAATTAAGCAATCAGTAGTAATACATACGTAAATTTGAACTAAGTTTTCATCAATTATTGAGTCTCTTCTTTGAAGATAATGAAGTAGAAGGAAGTTTAGCCCCTTCTAATATTGACACTAAATTCGACTGTTTCCTCTAAAGAGCTGTTGTATTGTTGTAGAGCGAAACATGGGTCATCAACATTGCTTTAGATTGAATATCATTGATTACATGCAATAGTGAGCACTAACATGCTGAGTTGAAAATGCATATTACGCATTCTTGCTTATTTGTCTTTCTGATACAGATAACTGGATCAGTGTAGCTTATATAAATTCAATTAGAATCCTATATCTTCTTTTCCTATTTCATGGAATTGTCCAGTTGAAAAAACTTTTGTGTTTTGCAGTTTTTAAAGTATTGCTTGCTCCTGACACGATCGTGGAGGGTGTGCTTCGCTGGTCTTGGGGATCTTCACGCAGCGCTAGTAGTTCGAGGACTGGGTTCGATTCCCAGCCGGCAAGCCATTTCTCATGGTGGTGTCAGGAGCAAGGCGCAGAGAATTATCATTTCGACCTCGCGAAAGCCGAAGACATTCCATTGTAAATCGATTCTCCAGGGTCGCCTGGAAAGTTTTTATTGATATATAAACAAACCAGGAAGATAACGTCATAATGCGCATGGGAAGCTTTGCTTGCTCCTGACACGATCGTGGAGGTCTTGGGGATCTTCACTCCGTGCTAGCAGTTCGAGGACTGGGCTCGATTCCCAGACGGCAAGCCATTTCTCATGGTGTCAGGAGCAAGGCGCATTGAATAGTTATTTACCCAACAAGTGCAATCTTTATTGCATTTTTCGAGATCAACATATGCACGAGCCCGAAGGGCGAGGCCATAGCTGGTTGATCGTGAATAATGCATTAAGATGGATATCTTTGCACGAGCTGCGTAAGTAACTTTATATTTAACAGGATCCGCAGAATTAGTCAGGGAGCTTGACACTTTCTTCCTAAATTCGCGCACAAAGGGCTTACTAGCATGGATTTGTAGATCTTGAAACGCTGAATACAAAAATCAAATTCTTGAGTGTCACAGCCAGTCGCTTTCGGTTATAGGCAAGGTTAAAGAATTCCTATTGAAATCCAATGGGAAAATTCAAGAAATATCTATTGATTGTGAAACACTTGGCAATTTTCGCACATTTTCTTTTGCAGAAAAGAAACTATTCATCAGAATGCCATGAAATTTGAAACATGATTGAGTTTAGAGCATCAACTTCGATACAAAAGTTGAAGTAAGTCACATGATTCAGTATTTGATGTCTGAGAGCCTCTACAGAATGAGTAAATTTCATGTTTTGACTTTAGAGTGATTTTCATACCTTCCAATCGCGTCGCACATCAACATGCCATACATCATTCGAAAGGTTGCATTTTCAGCTTTAAGATGAGTTATGATAGACATGCAGGCCCTATTCGTTGTCGCATTTGCAGAGCAGTGCTCAAAATATGAAAATCACTCAATTCACAAATCGCAATTTTTCAAAAAGAAGGCATGTGAGTATGATGACGAATCAGTCACAGGGAGAAAGAGCATTTTCTGAGCTCTCTTTTGACATACTGGTCATCAAAAGTAAACAAACACGACAATTAATGAATGCATGTCTTTGTTCTCTGATAGCAGCCGCCTATTGTCTACCTTCATTGTTTGTGTACTTCTGCGGAAATGAGAAAAAATATTGAAGAAGTTTGAAAAAGAACTGTTGAACTTAATAAAACTTACATATTCGCACTCCTTACATCACAAGGATTCAGAGGACACCAAACATGAACATTTTTGATGAAAATGTGAGAACATAACATTTTCAGGCAAACAAGACACGATTTTGTGATAACTTCTCGATGTCACCGACTTTTTCCTAGTTCACCGACTGTGATGAACAGTATGTCAAAAGAGAGCTCAAAAAATGCACGTTCTCCCGTGCCTGACCCACTATCATACTCACATGTTTTCTTATTGAAGAATTGTGATTTGCAAATTCAGTGATTTTCATGATTTGAGTACTGCTCAGCAAATGCATAACGGATACAAGTCTATCATAGCTCATTTTAAAGCTGAGCATGCAAGCTCTCGAATGATCTATGACCCGCTGATGTGCGACACGACTGCAAGACATGATAATCGTTTGAATCTCAGTGAAATTTAGGTGGTCCGTTTTTATGACCAGCTCTGTATTTTTCAGAAATATCGAAACCCGGTTTTCCGATTTACAAATACCGGTTTATTTCTCTGTGGTCATGAAAAAAGGCAATTGAACCGAGAATACTTCAAGATCGCTACACAAATCAGTAATTTATGCTACAGTATCTTCACAATCCGTAATCGATGGTCGCAAAAGAGACGTGTGTTGTGAAGACATTCTGCTTCAAATACTGAAGAGATTATTTTGCACCAAAGATGATGCAGACAAATATTCAAGATCGATCTTCAATCGTCTAAAGAAACAGAGAAGGTGATGATATCATCAGAAGCGGTGAAAACGATGAAAGAAAATCTGGAAAGATCAGTCTCAAAATCGTTGCACAAAAGTCCATCGGAAGAGAGTGGTTCTGCTTTCAATCCAGTCACATCAAGCGAAATTTCATCAGCAGAACAGAGTGGTATGTTCGGATTTCATCTTTTACATATTTGCGATTGTCTTCTGAACATTCCATCGAATACAATGGAAGCAGATTGTTTGCCATCACTGGTTTCCCAACCATTTGGTAAAAAAATTACTGGATGTTGTGTGGCTCATTCGTTGAAACATTTATCAGAAAGAAAATCTTAGTAATTGGCGACTATGACTACTTGCAGCATAACGTACTCGACGCCTAGTACATTCGCTACATTCAATAAGATTTGTTCGATGAAAAATATGTGTTTTCATCTTATGACCGGTTGATTGTATGTCAATCGAAGTCACCAAACTATTCACAACTAATTTGCTACTTCTTTCAATTAGGGTATAGGAGAAGTTGCAGCAATTGATAATGAATTACTACAATGTAAGCTATACTGTAGGCTATCTGAGACAAAATCGATCTCAACAAATAGCGCAAAACTTCAAATTATAGACATTATCAAAAATATTTTATATCAGTTCCTTTGAAAACTCATGCATACCATAGTTGCCAAAATATTTCGGAATGAATATATGAAACTGCATTGTGAGAAAAATGTATCATTAAGGACACATGACGTACCTTCACCCTCGTTTGAGCAGGCAATCAGGAGTTCTTTGTCTTCTAATCGATAATCCGACTGCAACAGAAAACGCAAAATGTGTATACTAAATGTGTATACCATCATATAAATATTACATGCGCTTCCTGACAGAGCTAAATTCCTCAGTCAGTAAAATGCTTCGCAAATAATCATGAATATTTCTGACATTTTGTTTATCGAATTCATGCTCAACCTTACAGCTCACACGAAACGACACGCTGTAAAATTCATCGTTCATATCAATCGTTTTTACGAACATGCAATAAGTTAATATCCTAATTAAATTGCGCATCTCGAATTCACTTCGGGCATGGCTGCAACTTTAAATAGGAGCTGTGTCGATGTTGAGAGATGTAAGCAAGGCCGGCAGATGATTCCTGATATTGAATAAAATGACAGCTATTCATGTCTGTTGCCATTTTTCAATTAATGATGCAACTCATTATCTACTTATTCTATGTAATTGTGTTTTCAAAAAGCAGCATTTATTGATCATAATTATTACTGGTGAACTTACTTTTGACATGTCAGTAGTAAGTCCAGAAGCTTTTCTTGGATTTCCGCACAAATTAACTTGACATACCAATTGCGTTTCACAAACTTATCTAGTGCACTTCGATACCTGGAGTTTCCGTGGC
Organism: Prostheceraeus crozeri; assembly: GCA_907163375.1. Taxonomy (NCBI): domain Eukaryota; kingdom Metazoa; phylum Platyhelminthes; order Polycladida; family Euryleptidae; genus Prostheceraeus; species Prostheceraeus crozeri. Next base: position 225,226 of record CAJQUW010002617.1, on the reverse strand, counting down.
ACAGTGGTTAAGTGCTTTGCCTAGTGATCCTTTGGTCGAGGGGTCGAGCCCCGTAAGTGACATTGGAAGTCGGCAGGAAGGGCATCCGGACTAAAAGTACCAGAATGCTCCAGAAAAGTCTGACAATGTAAGCATTGTCCAAACCCCCAGCATGTGGGAGAAGTGACGTTGAAGCTTCGTCATCATTTCGATCCCTGGACGAAAGTTTTGCTTGCTCGTGTTTCACTTCAAATTCATTAGGATCTATGGAATTGCTGAAGTTCGAATAATGTAATTATTGCTTCATACTTCGCATGACGCCTATCTTCGGTTAAGGTTCAATGATCCCCTATTCTAACGATATCATTCACAACAAAGATTTTCATGTCTTCTTTAACCTTCGCTTTGATTAGTAATCAACTCACCGAAACAACACCAGCGATCGCTGAATTGAATGAATCTTTGAAAATCACTTCACCATTCTTCTCTGTACGAGCATCCAACTGAAATAAGCAATTTGTCATTATCTGATTCATCATCACACTACTAATGCGAGCATTCTCACTTTTCCATTGCTCCAACCGGTTATCAACTCCTTCACACCGTCCATATCCAGATCGTAAGCGTAGATTGACACCGGGTAATTCTTTGACTGAAATGAAACATCACAAGAATTCGGTCAGAAAGTTGATACTTCATTCAAATAGACACTACAAGTCTCGTACTCGAAGTAGACTAAAATGGCTCCTAGTGACAAACTTCTTTGAATGATTTGAAGCTAATGACATGATGCACGTGCAAAGCATTACGCCAGCCTAGTCATAGATATTGACAGACTCTTCAATAAGTACATGTAGTAAAATAATGGAAGGAAATCATTATGCATATTTAATATGCACGATACCATGACCTGATAAGTTGTTGTAATAATATTTGTGATAATCATAATCTTCGAATCAATTTTTAATTTGCACCCCTCAAAATAAATAAAAATCTCTCTTGCGGAAGCGACTTAAATTTCCGCGCATCCGCGCAGCATTGGAAACGCTGCAGATTCATCAGTATAAAAACCACTGTTGAAGAGCGAGGCTCGACACGCGCAGAGGTTGTACATTTTTGTTTAGCTTGGTCAAAATATTTTAAGGAGAGACAATGTCTTTTGCTGAAAAATGATGAAGAATCACCCCCTGTTGCAGCCATTTTATATACAGTACATAAAGAATCAACATAAAAACAAAGGCGAAAGGTAAATTTGGAAATAAGAAATAAAAATGAATAGTAGAATAATAGAAAATCAAAATGACTGAAAAATTCGCATTATGTGGTCACTATTTTTTTTCTAATTCTAATTCATTATACGGAATCAGCGGTAGTGCTGTTGATAAGATATTCATGGTCAGCAGTTAGTTCTTATTTTTCATGTTTCATCGTAGTGGTCTCCGTGGCAGAGTGGTTAAGTGCTTGACCTAGCGATCTTTTGGTCCAGAGGTCGAGCCCCGAAGGTGTTATTGGAAGTCGGCAGGAAGGGCATCCGGACTAAAAGTACTACAACGCTCCATAAATCTGACTATGTCAGCACCGTCCAAGCGACAAGTATGGGGAGTAGTGACGTAAAAGCTTCATTCATTTTCATCGTAGGATTTACGTTTTGATTTTTCATCAAAAATCTCTTGAAATTTGTAAAACTATCAAAAGCATTCAAAAAAACCCCAGAAAATCTAGCATCATCAACATGACAAACCTTGATTCTCCAGTATCGATTATTGCGGTCATACACACCAACTGTCCCATTTGTGAGCCCGTATCCGAACCTCGAGGCTTCCATCACACAAAGATTGGACACCGCTTCAGTCTCTGTCATTTCATGAATTATTTCATCTTCACGGAACACTCGAATGTCGAAATCTTCCGAGCCGACCAACAGCTCGTTGTTGCCGTCATTGGTGAAGTCAACGAGTGCGAGAGAGCAAACATTATCACCTGTCACCTGAAACGTAGAGTGAACAGTAAAGAAGTTCGTCAGGCTGCCTCGAAAACATTCAAATAACTGGAGAAAGAACTCTGAGTGGATCAGGAGCATTATCCAGATCTGGAGTAGAGAAATGATGAATCAGATCCGATCCGGCAGAGGTGTACAGAGGAAAGTGAAAGTGACAGATGCGATCTCATTCCCTGCACAATTCATACCCCATCACGGTAGGTTCGAACCAGTGACGTTGGAGTTAGAGGACGTACAAGCATACCCTCTAACCACAAGGCCACCGGACCATCTGCTGAGAGCGTGCATTACCCAGGAAGGCACTGCTTTAACGCAGGAACGTGGAGCGCGGATTGCATTCTGCAATCGCTTAATGCTGCATCCAATATTGAGGCGATTCAAATATTGCTTTCATCCCTTGAATGCTACATGCTTCTTTAAACATTGATAATTGATCCATCGTTCGGAGTCGCTATAACCATGTCGATATAAAGCTCCAAAACATCTAGACATCCCGTGTTCCTAAATTGAAGTATTTTGTAGTCGTAAAGGATGAAATTCGCTACATCTCATGAGCGACATAATACTTTTCATTCGAAACTATATAGACAACAAACCGACGTTACAAATCGAAATGTCACAACATCGAGCACACTGCGAAATTTGGCATTTTGTTTGTAACAGATTTGATTAGTATTTCAATCTGTCTAAGAGAATGAGTTCATCTATCAACAGTTCAAACCTGTCCAACATGTTCATCAGTCGGTAATGTTTCCATATGAGACAAAAATCTGTATCTCTCAGATGTCGCCCTTGTTTGCAATTAATTGATTGATGTCATCGAATAATTGAAATTTATGAATTAATTGATTACTCAAGTGATCTACAATGTTAGTGAAATTATTTGCTTGACTGCTATGCTTGCAACGCCGAAAGCATCGCACCCTCAATGATTTTTGATGTATACATTATGTTGAAAGTATTTATACACATCTTATCAGAAACTGAATGCTTCCAGAAATCTAGAACACAAGTAAGCCTATTTGGTTCTCAACTTCTTTAGCATCTCCATCTTACAAAACATTACTGTTATAATAACTCTTGTGACATTACGTTTATGTTCAGCTGTCTGAGTACATGTAAATTTTCATTCACTTGTTGAGGAGCTTCTTTATAAGGATTTACAAATCACGTAAGCTATAAATTCCTTTCGCAAAAATATCATTCATGTACTGCATTTTCACTGATAAGAACTGCCCTCTATTTAGCGCCACTCTCTAAAAAGCGCCGCAGATGTCTCTGCGTCGAAATGATAAGCGACGCAGCAGGTTATATATGTAAGTCATTGGTGTATTGTAAGATGCTAAATAGGTCATGCACCAAATAGTGGTGCAGTGCTCTAGAATCTTGAAATACCGGTACCGTATTCGTCCTATTAGAAGCCCCTGCTCTTTTTAAAGCCTCTTCCCTAATAGACGACCCCCTTTTTACTTTCAACAACTTAATAAAGGCCTCTGTCCAATTAGAAGCCCCTATCTTCAGTGGTTGAATGCTATTTGCTCACACACACACACACGTGACTATAACTAACTGCTTTGCGTCTCCTCTGATAGATGTTGTCATGTAAGCGTGTTCCTCTCAAAACGGAATGCTCTCTATTTGTAAAAGACTAATGTAAGGCTGCAGCCAAAATGAGCACAGGGCGTTCCCTTACAATAGAGAAAAAACTTCAAATTGTCAATTTCGACAAATTCACTTCAAAGACCAATGCTGCGAAAGTTTACAAAGTCGACAAAAAGAACAATTCATAAGTTATAATGGATAGAAAAAGATATATTTTAACGAAAAATATTTAAAAATTGTGTAAATAAACGCCTCTGCTCAAATGCAAGCCCCTGTTCAAATAGAGGCCCCTCTTACAAAGTGGGAAATTAATAGAAGCCCGTGGCGTCTAATACGACGAATACGGCATTTCATTTTCTAATGAAGACATTAACTCAAAAAATTGATGACATGTTTTTTTCTACGACAGCATTGCAAGTTAAGCAGTCAATAAAAGGACTTCTCATTACAAATTAATCAGTTAGTAGTGATCAATAAATTGCAATTCATTTTGATAACCCTTGCTTGCAAGCTATAAAGTTTTACAGGCAGTTCCTTAGACGTTCTTAAAAGTGCCGGGATATCATGGGATTGCTTTTATAAAACTGTTCCCTTTTCTATCGTTCCGAAATGACCAAATTGATGGATCCTGAATTACATCGATGATATTTGCATTGATAAATATATTGCATTCATTTCATCTACGATTACGTCTATTGACTTACCGACCAGAAAACATCATTCCCCGATTTATCATAGCCAAGAAGTGAACAATTGCCGCCGATGATCGCCAGCGGCTGATTATATCCACCCAGTTGCCCAACAACGCATGAATTAGCGCCATCTGGTGTCTGAAATAAAGACATTGTTAAAAAAATTGGCACACATCCAATATTCCCAGGACAATACAAACAAATTCAGCATGAATGGCCACTTACATCCTTATAAAACAGATCAGCATTGTCCTGGACGTCATAAGCAAGGAGATTAGTTTGCGTGCCGATAAGGAGAGCATCCCTATCGGAGTTGGTGTCCAAGCGTCCGGCAGCAACACAGCTGACTGACTGATTGACATTCAGAAGACTTATGTCCCCAGACACTTCGGCTAACCGTCCACCTCGAGAGCCTCTCGCATGAGGATTGTGGATAAAGACCTGGAGAGGATAGGATCGACTTATCAGTGATATGTGAGAGACAGGTTTCCTGCCCGGAGTGTTGGAATAGACATGCGGTACTATCAGCCTATTCACCATTCAAAAAATGCGAGTCACGTGCAGAATTCATCAAAAATTAATTTAAGAATCAATGAAAATTCGCAAATACAGTAGTAGTTCTTCTGTTAAGCAGACATTGCCGAAAATGAGACTTGTACATCCTATGCCTACTACCAATTTATCAGTCTGTGAATTCTACCTGGTTCTCTTCTTGTCAGACAGGATCACAGAAAACCGCATGTGAATCCAATGGGACGCTAATTGCATTTTTGACAAAGATGGAATTTTCGATGTTTTCGCTTATTACGTTAAAAATGCGAAGTCTAGACTCATAATTTTTGACACGAAATGTCTTCAGGTCATTTCCAATGCTATGCATGTGTTACAATCATGCCTCTGATCGGCAATGTATGCAAAAATGTAGTTAAATGTGGATTAAATTGATCAATATACCTGTATTTACCGACAATAGGAGGCTTGACAAATCTGAATGTGTTTAGCTTCACGGACAGGGATGCATGAACATCATAGGAAATGACCTGAAGACATTCCATGTCAAAAATTAGGACTCTGGGTTTTCTTTTAATCAGAGAAAATGTAGAAAATTTCATTTAAACCAAAAACCCTCAATCTGCGTCCAATTGGATTTGCATGTGTCTTTCTTTCATCTCGTCGAAGAGGAACCAAGTAGAGCTCGGTAGACGCACAGACATACCCAGTAGGCATAAGGTGCACATCATTGTGAAAGACTAATTTTCGGCCTCGTTCCCTGCAGAAACTCGTTTCGGCTGTCGAACTCGTAGTGTTCGGAAAATAAATGTGCACTTGTTTGTTTGTGAATCATCACTGCTATACGCACACAAATAGACATCTATGGCGACATTTCTGATATTCTTATTCATTTTTCTGCTGCTTCCTGCTGCTAATTGTTTACGAGCAGCCATCCATCAGAAAAGCATTGATTAATCGAATATATTGACACTCGAAATGAAGGAGCTGTTTTCTCATCGGCAACTTTCTTTGACATTTTATTAGACTGTGAAAGTGAGAATATTCCTCGTAGAGCACACATAAAAAGAAGATCTTATGAAGTGACTTTTGCAGATCGAGAGGTTCCTCAGATTAGCGTCAGAAATTCATAAAAGTATTCTGAGAAACAGGATCTGTCCTTGACGCGGACAGGTCAGGCAGGATAGTTTAAGTTATTTTGACAGCGGCAAAGGTTAATGTCAAATCCGAGACAATGAACAAAACCGAAACTTGGTCACTTCGTCGCTTGTACAAAGATATTTTTCTCTTGTATCAGCCATAACACATAAAAGTACTGAAAGGAAGAAACTGATTCTTCCTCTCCTTAAGGAACTGACTAGTCAAGAGCACACCTGTGTTCCAGCAAGAAGGAGCACCACAGCACGCTGCGAACGCTACTTTGAGACGTCTGAATAAAGTGTTCCCTCAACGAGTAACCTATGCCGGAATTGAGCCTAAGAAGTCATCGAATCTGAGTGCGTGAGACTTTTCTCATGGAGAGCAACAAGTGAAAACGTATTCAAAACGAAGCCATGCAACCTGGGAGATTGGTAGAAGCACATCATTGAACACATTCAAAACATTGCACAACAGAAGTTGATTTAAAAAAGGTAGAGGCTGCTTCCTCAAACGTGAAGGAAATACTTGGAATATTTGAAAATAACGTGTAAATTTGTGATTTGTGAAGTAGCCTGTCAATTATATCGGAAAAAGTATATGGGCCAAACAGAAGGAACGAGAGTCGAGAATCAAACAGCATCTCAAATCTCCTTCTTCTGCTGTATATTACCATGAGACTAATGAACATCGGTCTTTCGTGGAGGGCAATATTAACTGGAGAATCCTACATATTAGACGCAATAATTCTTTAAGTCATGAACGCGAATAGTGATTCTTTAATAAATAATTGTATTGCTGAGGCACTACTGCATTTCATTTAGTAGTAGTGTGAATTTTACAGCTTATTTTAAGCATTTACTTAGTTCTATGTCGAACCGGACTGAGCTTTGCACCAGCCCGGTGTCCTTCATCTGTGTCATTACTAAATACTTCCCATCATTGACTTTCACGTTCTGCAACTTTGTATTCATCCAATCTGTAATTGACTCTTGACGAAGAAAGGCGAAATATCGGGTGCTACAAATTATAGTAAAATTCCAACAAAGCCAGTGGCAATAAATCTTTTCTTCAATGATAAATCCAGGAATGGCCTCAGTACAACAGATGCATCAACAATAATTACTTTGCTTAGAATGGGCAATTCCTACAAATAATTGCAATAAATTACAATAATAGACTTTTGAAGTTCGCAATTACATAATTGATTCTAAAAATGTTTTACAGCCATCAATCAAACTTGTATTATTCGTGCGCGCATGTCAAGGCATGAGACGGCGACAGCATCATCCATAGAGTAAGTATGTAGGTAGAGTGTCGACTCAAAAAAAGTGTCTGTAAACAGTGAAAATGTTTATATCAAAAGATTCAGTTTGTTGTGGAGACTACGTTACCGCGATCCAAAAAATTGTTTGAGCAGTTTTAAAAAGATGAAATTATGCAAATGAATATACTACCGAGATGAAGCCGCTTTATAAGTAATGTGAAACAAGTTTCATATCAAAAGGAATTAATATTTGGTAATAAGCATCCTAACTAAGCGGAAATTAAGCTGATTATCAAGGGAATTTCATGGACCTTATCATAACGGAAGTCTTCATGAAAAAGTCACTATCTTATTGTGCTTCTTTGGCTAAAATTTCAAGTTTATAATTCAATCTTCATTGGCATGATTTCATGATTCACTAAATGCATGTTTCATTTCTTGAATCTGAATATTGATGTGGACCCATTTACAGCTTTTAAAGTTAATTGAAATTTGTCTTTGTTATGTCTTTGATTAAGTTATTTTTCTCTACCAGTGGTTCGAGTTCCTTGTGATATGATCACGCTTAAGAAAATGCACTGTTGAGGTTGAGCACGAAAGTGGCTTATTTAACGAACCTCTCCAAGGATGTCATGACACGCAGGATCTGTAAAATATGATCATTCCTTCTGTATTGCTATCATGATCAGTCAATTTCGTGGTAATTTCTTCAAAACTTCAAAAATTTGCATATCTCACATTTAGTAGCAACACCCAACTGTATTCACCTCGAGTTCATTTAATAAAATCGAAAGTGCATACACATTGGGGATTTAATAAATATGGAGTTACCACTCTACCTAGTATACTTACTCTATGATATCATCATTTGTTTGTAATTAGAAAACGAAACATCAAGAATCGAGTGTAGCCTACAATGCAGCGATCATGCAAAATACAATACATATTTTTTAGGAATGAATAAAAAACAGGAATCACGCAAGATTAAGTCATGCGTTGGCAAATTTGTCTTTCGGGTAGTGTTCTCATTGCATCCCGGAGTAGAGTCGAGCAAAAAGAAAACTTACCTTGCCAGCGTTTGTTGCACAAGTCAGACATGGATGAATGCCGTCGTATTTTCCCACTGTAACCATGCCAGGCAGGATCTTATGGTTCAATTTCAACGTGAATACCGGTGCTAGCGGCATTTTGTCTCTGAAAGAAGTAAAATCAAGTGAGTACTCATCAAAAAATTATAAAAGTTCATCGCAAATGCCATCAACTATAATGGAAATTTGCCTCCAGATGTTAATAATTGTGATTAAGTTGACAAGATGGGTATTCAACCCTATTATAAACTCCTTATCTAAAATAAGTGTGCGCTGTATTTAAAATAATAAATTTTAATCGCATTGAGACATCAATCGAATTAACTATCACCACACAGCTAATCAGCGAACCACAGCTGATCTATCGTATATTTCGTTTCATTCTATTGGTAATTGATCATCACCTAGAAAGCTACTCCATGCTTTTGCTTTTTTTTGTGCTACTCAACAATGACTGACAAGTAGAGTCCAAACTTAAATTTTTACTGAATAGAGAAAATATTCTTATGTGAACGAGGAAGAAAATGTGTTCTGTACTTTCTAAATAGGTACATCTCGAAGGAAAATCTTCTTGCCTGAAAGTAGGTATAAGAATAATGTTAATCTTTAGCCCAAATTTTCGCATCTTGCTTTATCAAGGATGCTATGATGACATTCAATGTTATCATAAGATCCTTGACAAAGCAAGATGCGAAAATTTGAAATAAACAAATTGGACAACCATGGCAACAATAATTGGGAAACAAATTTGACGATCATGAAATAAATGCTGTTGAAAATGTAAACTAATCCACTGGATGAATTATGCGCACTTCGAGTGATGAACAAAAAAAATTGTGAGTAGCATATGCAGCAAATGCTACTATTGAATTGAGATGTGCCTTATCAGATGTTCTTTCTACATGTCAAGTCTGTAGAATCGAATTAATACAATTTATACAAGTAATTGGAATATGAATATAAAAATAGATATAATTTCTTGTTTTAGATGCGTTATTGTTTATACTTAGATTTAGCATGGAATTAACATATTCGCTATTGTAAAATTCGTATATTGTAAAATTCGTCCATATCTTAAAATCTCAAATTTGAATCGCTAAATTTTTTTCATAGCAATGCTTCATCAATCATACTTACTAAATAATTTGAATAAATTTTGATTGAGAGCAACAACAACCTAGAAATATTCATATATTAGTCATTCAATGTCTAACAGGCTTATCGGTTCCAAATAAGTGAAACTCTAGGTACAATGAGGCAGTTCTAAACCTATTTCGAATCGCTTAATATTTCAGATAGCATGCTTTTATCTGAAATGGAACACATTCAGGGGTCTAATATCCTTTGAATTTAACTATTTTGTCATTCTAATAATTTCAATATCTTATGCAAACAGTACCTTCTGATCAAAAGCTTCGGTTCCACACCGATGTCATACTTAAAACTACTGAATGGGTTAATTGACCAAAGCATAGAAATGTACATGAATAGCATCACTTATAATGAAAATAACACTGTTCAACATCACCGAGGCAGTTGATATTTGTTGCAAACTAATGATTCTACTTTGCAACTATATTTGATTATGTAAGTCACAAGATAAAGCATTTCAAAGTAGTACACATAATTATTCAAAACATTGACTATTATATAATTATGCTGATATACAGGGTGGCGGCCACGATTCAAGCTTCCAATTCCCGCGCGATTCCCGGGGTGTTCCAGAGCGATTTTATCACATTTCCAGGCTAAAGTATAAGACAGAGTTGCCGTGTGATGAGACGTTTTCATTCTCACATCACAGCAAAACTCTATGGGAATCCTGTGGGAATTCTCACACATAGCACGAATGCACCATTCTATGCAATAGCATTAAACACGCTCACATAGTACACGATTTATGCAATCATGCATGCTGTCAAAGACAGGGAGGTCCCTTCGATATTATATCTCATTGAAAGCATTGAAGTCATTGATAAGAATATTAATGCCATATTTACATTTAATATACACGCTACGTACTTAATTAACCCGTTAACAATTGTGCTCTCATATAGCCTAAGCTATAGCCTATTTTCTAAACTTTTAAAATCTAGACGTTTGAATTGATTGATACATAATAAGGCTTTTGCAAGATTGATTGAAGAAGCGGTAAAAGCCTACTGCTATGTTCGGTAAAATATGGTTGATAAAGACAGAAAGAATCAAAATTGACAAATGTAAGTTCCGAGTGGCAAAAAGCGTTGACCGAACACTAGTCGACGCATGTCGCGCACTTCATCCCCGTCTTAACTCCAACTTCACAAAAGGCGGATTGAAGGTAACAGATTATGCACCGATGAGGCTTCGTCAGTGGCGTGATGCAAGGTGAGATATACAATCGGAGAGTAGCACTTTATAGGAGATATGCAGCAAATTCCTGATAATAGCTAATTCTCAAGACTTCTCATGCCTTGATTGCGACTTTTTAGGTGTTCTGATTTGTAATGCTGTTCTCTCAAACATATACAAGTAGAGAATCGCAAAATGATAGGGCAGTAATAATCTAAATGTCTTGATAGGCTAAGTGTCTGATGGTCTCTCAATCTTAATGGAAATTATCGAATTTATAATGAAAATGATGGGCTGGAAATTAAAGGCAATATGTCAGCCAGACTATCTGTAAACTTCTAATCACTGAATTTGAAAAATCTCACAATATTCAGAATCTCGCGATGCTCTATTAATCGTGCACTGAGTCGCACAATTCGGAATTGCGTGAAAATCGAATTTCGCCCGCCACTGCTACGCAATGATGTCCTTGCATTACAAAGAGATCTCTGTGGGTTATAACATCGATTGATATCCATACTCTTAGCCAGCCTCCAAATTTCATCAGGAAAGTAGAGATTCGGTTATAGCGCATACCGTATTTCCTCTAATAAAAGACGCCCTCTAATAAACGACGAACCTCTAACACCAAAATAAACTATAAAATAATGACTTATAGCTGTAGTACATATTATAACATCCATCTAGTTTAAAAACGAAGACTTAGTTATCAAACGACTGAAATGCAAAATGATATTGCCTGGTGGTGAAGACCACACTATTGCAAAATAAGTCACAATAGCCTAGCCTACAAGCTGCTGCATAATGGTGGCTGTCTGAGCCAGGAGAGACTCTAGATGTTGTCGTCGAGCACCGAGTCATGTCATAACTCATTGCGCTCAAGTTTTGCGTGAATGTGAGCTCTACCTTCAAGTGACAATGGGAGGGAAACCCCTAGATAGGTTATCGGTAGTTCGAAGATATTAGTTCCATGTTGTGTTCAATCAGTCCAACCCAGAGAGTCTGGAAAACGGACGTAAAAGGCTTGATTGAATGGTTGTGTTCAATCAGCGTCAATGCCACAACGCCTTGTCGACATTGAAAAATTGGTAATGCAGCAAGAGACCTGCTAGATGAGTTTAAGCTCTTATTGATACTTTCCCATAAAGGTTATCTCCATGTACTTGTAATTATTGCTATTCAATTTGAAACAAATGTCATGTGGAAAACCGTGCATTATAACTAACACCGCACTTAAAAGCAGACGATTGTAAATAAAGGCGTGGCGTTTATTAGAGGAAATATGGCATATATGTGCGATCAGATAGAAAGAAATATAGATAGTCTATCTTTTCGGGTAGATTTCGACTATACAGGCCTATGCCCGAAATCGAGACAGATGTTATATTCCACTGCTATATCAATATGTTAACAGAGAATTGCCTTCGCATGGAATCTTTGCTGCTTCCTTCAAAGCCTATGAACGACAGCGTAAGTGGCATTAAGTAGATATTAACTATTATGTGTTATTACTCGTATTCAATCATCTGAACTTATATGCTGAAGGACAGAGGATTTCTGCTTCTTCTGTATATTTTCAAGTTCTTCACCTTTACTCCTAAAATTTCTGCAACTGCTCTAGAACAATAGCATTTTCTCAATGCATTTCTTGGTCCTCTTTCTGCCTACATAAAAGAGAAACAGTTATGTGAATATCTGGAAATGCGGACAATTTTCATCGAGAACATCTATTTTAAATTTAAGAATATAGTTTTAGAGATATATTTATAGAAAATATTTGTTTCCATACCACTTGCAAAATTCAGAATTTGAATTTTCTCGGAAATAGCTCGATGACTTTTTTATGATCTACATTTTTGAACTACCCCGACCTAATCTGTTCAGAAAGTGTAAAGTTTTGTGGAGACTTCTTTAGGTGATAATCGAATTCAAACCCACCGTGAGGTTGCATGATGCGTCATATTGCGAGTCTATTACGAAATTTCATGTAAACACGTTAACAAACACAAAATACATGAAACGACACTTTTGCTACACCCTACACAATAATTACGAGTTTATACCAGTACGTACGACTTTTTCTGTATGTATCCACACCATTTACTACAAGCATCGCGATGCTTTAATGTTACGACATAGTATCATCTCCCGACAGATATCATTGACAGAGTCATCTGTAAACTGAACAAACGGAATACGTCAAATAGATAACCTATATCACCTACAATGTGCAGGTACATTTACGTCGAACATATTTACTTGCTTAATTCAATTGAGATTCGATTGAACAAAATTAGTGAGCTTAGTAATCGTTCTATTAGGAGTTGAAATCAAGAAATTACGTTGATTAAATATAATAACAGAAAATCACTGATTCGTCTTCCCACGCTGTTTCACCAAAATTCAAGGTCGCTTCTCGGGCTCGGCCGACACCCTACAGCTATAATGTTCTTCATGTTATTAGAGAAAATATATATTTTTGAAGGGAATGAAGCTTCAACTTAAAAGTCAAATTTAATGAATTACTTAGCTCTGTATTGGTTGAACTCTGACAATTATTGTTTGTGAGATGACTATAGGTATTTTATGTCAGAAGCAGAAACCAGAGAAAGCAATCATTCTGATCTGTTTTCTCGGACATTCTATATTTTACATGAATTTACTAAAACTGAAGTTGAATTGTTTGGCCACACTTCATTCTGCCTTCAGATTTTTTCAAGTGATGCAAAAAACGCCTTTTACAGGAATGAAGATATCATTGCAATCTTTTTGTCTACATAAAAAAATCGACGATTTGAGTGAGAAAAACGAGAAATGCTCCAGAGGTCCGACATTCCCAATGACTTAGGATGAATTTAGAAGATTGCAAAAATATCGTTTCACCTTCGCCAAGTGAAGCACAACAAGCTGAATCAGCTTTTGTTATCAGCATAATCCCCTTCTACAGACATTCAAAGACTGAAATTATCTCTCTAATAAGATAAGAGTAATTCCTAGAACGCTCAAGGAATTCGAAACGCAGCGACTGTTGTAATATCCTTATACCCATAAAAAGGCGTTTTTCGAATGATTCATTCGTAAAAATGTGTATGAACTGTCGAAGTGCGAAGGCCTTTTCTTCAACTTCTCCTCCAAACATGACCTAGAATACAAAACTTAAGAATGATTTCTATGCATGAATGTTTCCAGCACATTCGCGAGATGGTTTAAGACTGAAACTATGAGACTTTCAAACATATGTCTACAGTAGTGGCTCTCAAGACATAAGCAGAGGCGGTCCTCATTCGATCGCAAATCTATCGGATTTTCCCCCTTTGCTAATGTGCTCAAGACAATCAAATCAAAAAACATCAAATTGAGACAGAATTCAATCCAATTTCGGACGTTTGGAGAAAATTGGAGAAAAAATTCAACAACAACGGTCGTCGATGCATTGAAATTAAACTAGTACACGACAGATCTTTGGCATCCAACGCCTTCGGTGGTCGATCTTACAAAAAAAAACACGTGTTTATTACAAAATAATGTTACAAGACATGCTTGAATGCAACGTGTTTTATTATCAATGCATCGACGACCGTAACCTTTGGTGAGATTTTCCTGCATTTTTGTTGAAAATAATTATGACTGCGAACAATCCCTCATTTTCATGGACTGATGTCTCTCATTTTCATCGCGGACTTACAGACAAAACTTCTATTAATGGTTTTAACGTAATGGAATAAGCATTTGCAGCAATAATATGACGTGAGAGTTACAAAATGATTTGATCAACCTCGTTTACTTATGATTTAACTATTTAAGCAAACGTAACCAAACAATCGAATAATTCCATGCGTGTTTAAAGTCACACTTTGGCAGAGTACACGAAATACATCCCACACAATGGGAATTAAGGAAAAAAGCATCATGCATGTATTTCCAAACAGCTGATGATGCGAAAATGTATTCATATATGTTTGTTGTTGGTATCTGCATTTTGATATATATTAACAAAGTAGATAATATTTTTGAGAATTCATAATAGAAATATTTCAATTTATTCATTCAATGAGGAATTTCCATGGAAATTTCAGACATCACCTTTTCCATTGATTTTCCCTTTGCTCTTATTTTGTGTCAGGTAATGTCACAGACACAGGCATCGGTCACAGACATCCAATCTCCGGGCACACATGCGCTTGAACCTATCTCATGTGTTATCGATAGACACAGTCGTTAACTATACACGATTACAGCAATTAAAATGTTTTTTACGTTGAAGGATGATCGATGACAATGTTCACTACTAGCAAATGCAGCTAATGTAGAAGATAAGACAAGAAAAGTTTTACTCAATCCGTGATCGTCGGTAGAAATGTAATATCGCATAAGTAGAGGAAACATAAAAAGTAGTAGTAAACATGAAATGAACTGTATAACAGCGGCGAATTTCCATATTGCGCTTGATGAAACACGGGTATTCATGGCAGTAACTGAATGGTGGAAGCAAATTGTACCAAGTGAAAATATTGACCTCGATCGGTTCATGAATTGTGTGCTTCATATGTCTGTTGTGAAGAAGAAGAACCTTTTACAATTGGAAGGAATTTCGCCGGAATGACTTGACATTTTTGGTGTTTTTGGAGCAGTCATAGACATTAAACATTTTGTCGTCAAATGTGCACACAGAGAGCGTCAGTCTTCATCAGTCGGAATCATGAATCAAATAATCAGAGCATGAATTAAGTACACTTCTTTGTATGCGTCACTTCTTTAATTATTTGTGCTCTCATTGCTTAGGCTCGAAATGTTTCGTTATTTTGTTTACTTAACCTGTGATGATTCTTCAAGTTAAGCCTGGTGCTCCTAGTTTTCGCACAGTGCTTGAACTAAATAAAGTCCAATTTTTTTGTTGAGAAATACTGATTCTATTTGAATATAATTGGACAGCCATCATAGTTATCAATGTTCATTGATCGTTTCTTAAATATTCTCAGTGTCGTATGTCTGCACAGGTGGTTTGCGAAATGACTTCTCAATCACACATGCAAAAAGTGCATTTAAAGTGAACAATTGCTGGGATGTTTCCTTGACATTAGGCCTTAATAGAAGCCAAGATCATATAAAAGTTAGAGCGATTTTTTAAGTGACATTGACGAGGTACTGCATGTTTTATGCGCTTTGTCAGAATGAGATTAAGTGATCGATCTGCATACCTTCCGCTAGTAGTCTCATACGTCTACCTAAGTAGGGTTCATTACATTTTTTGCAATTGATTTGATGCCGGTGTTAGAAAAATCTCCTTATTTCATCCAAGTAACAGCATACGGTAAATGATTCTGAAGTATTTCTATTATTCCCCATTCAACAGTTATTAAAAGCACGATTGTTTTGTTATGTTGTGAAAAGAACGATTGATCCACGATAGATCTATGTGCGCGCAATAATGGGTTTGCACGATCTGAAAATAGAATCCCAAATAGCCTACTTGAAAATATTTATGAACGCATGTTACAAAACTTCTCATTGTCATGTTGTCCATTCCAAGCGATACCTGCAATAGCGACATTTCGATGCGCGATTGGAATGTGACCTAGTTCAGTACACAGTTCTCTGATTTCATCCAGAAAGCGGCTAAGGCGCACTATTTGCAGTAGAATCATGTGCGCTATTGGAAGAGCGTCTCAGAAGAGCATGTCATTCTAGTAAGATTCGTTGACAGTCAAAGACAGCGTATTGGCGATGTTGTCCATATCTTTGCCAGCCTCCCTGTAAATCGTTGTTTGATTATTCGTGGTTTCTATGGCTTTCGCAACACTTAAACGTGTCCACCAAAATCAATTCCGATGGACACAGGTCAAGCTCACAATGGTGATTAGGATTTGAAATCCAAAGTAAAATTGATTTGGCATTGAAGGAAAATAACAGACGATGATGTAAATAGTATCAATGATGAATTCTAATAATCAAAAATTTGAGCTGGACATACCTATAATTAGAATTCTCACAGACTGCAATATTCCCGTCTTTTCGCAAATTTCTTCAGAGTTCCTAAACGCGTAGAATCTACACCTGAAGCTCACATACATCGATTTCATCAAGCTGCTGTGCTGCAAGAATGATTGCCATGTTTTGTAGGCTGCTTACAAGCAATAAGCAAAGTCAGAATTGAAAATTGATGAAGTACAAGCATATCCATAGCCATGGAAAAACATAAGATAGTAGAACCAAACTTGACACACAGCACTTGACCACAATGCAAGACCAGTCCTGCACAAAAAGCACGTTCAAAAGAATAAATTTTCATTAAAAAATATTTCAATTTCATGAGATCACCAATCAAGAACAAGGAAAGCCATAGCGTCCAAGATATTCACTCAAATAACGCAACCAACACCATAAAAGCTATTGCTAATGATCCCAATGGATGCGCAATTCAGTCCCCATCCTCCGTGACCTGCCACGGCCACAGCAGGTTGTCATGTTGACCTAATTTCACGGATTTCACGAAATTTTAAGAATATGCTATCTGTAGTGGCCAAGATATTCATTCAAACAACGCAACCAACACCACAAACTAATGTTCATGATCCCAATGGATACGCAATACAGTCCCCATCCTCCTCCGAGCCCTGCAATGGCCACAGCAGTCTGTCAAAGTTGACAGTTATTTATTCAAAGTTGTTGGTTGTGTTATTTGAGTGAATATCTTGGCCACTATGGCTATGCTTGAAATAAGTAGAGGAGACGGTTAAATTTCGTAAAATCCGTGCAATTAGGTCAACTTTCACAGCCTGCTGTGGCCGTTGCAGGGCACGGAGGAGGATGGGGACTGAATTGAGCATCCATTGGGGTCATTAACATTAGTTTGTGAAGTTGGCTGCGTTGTTGACTGGTTGGCTCTTATCAACTCCTGTTCATCTGCTGATGATTCTGCTGAATTCTTTTTGGGTGCGTTGTTTGATCTCTTCCATTTATGCTTCCCTGAGAAGACAGTCAGGATACGATCACCGGAGCCTGATTGGATGAAATGTTCATGGAAGCTGTTAATTAGCGATCGCGATAAAGATTTTCACAAGAAGCAGTGGGCTAAGTACAATCGACTGAAAATTGAGGTATGTGAGCACGTCAGTTATTTTAAACGTATGTACATACAAGAACGTCAATTCGGGTGATCCCAAGAAACTATGGAAATCATTGAGAATTCTGTTCAGGAACAGAAAACCGTCCATTTCAATTGATTTATCTGCCGAAGAATTTAGTGAATACTTCGCTTCGAACTTCCAACACTGTGTTTCATCAAATTACTCATCTGAACCGTTCTCGATGAACTTCCTCAGATTACTTGTGATGATGTCTTTAAAGAGCTTCGGAGGTTGTCAAAGACTTCTTCAGGTACGCATGGAGTTCCACCGTGGATTTTTCGGGATTTTGGAGATGTGTTGACGTCTGCGATTACGTCTTTGTTTCACTGGAGCATGCGTGATGGGCAATTTCCACAATGTTTCAACCAAGCGAATGTCTGACCCCAACCGAAGACTGATAAACCCACTTCAGTCAGTGACTTCAGGCATATTTTGCCTGTAATTTCCAGTGTTTGATCGAGTGGTCTCGAGGAAGTATGTTTTGCCTATTGTCAAATATGTCATGAGTACGTCTCAGTTCGCCTTCATTCCACGTCGTGGGTCTGGAACCACCAGTGCCATCATCCTAGCTCAATATCACATACTCCGGTATTTGAACTCTGCTTCTGGTGCTGTCAGACTGATGTCCGTCGATTGGAATATCACATCGTCCGTCCGGAGACGATGTGGAAGTGAGTTTTAATTCAGCATCCTCAATGGATTTGATGAAGAACTCTGTCTTATAAACAAAGGGGCAATTGAAATTCACCGCCGATACATACGGTGCCGGTACTTAATACCAATATTTGAAGAAATGAGAGAAATTTCGGCCAACTATTTTTTTGAATTTCCTGCTCCGTAATATCCATAGTATTTTTGAGCTGCTTTCATTCAGATCAGGTTCTCCTCAGATACTAGCATGCAGCCTACTGTGCCAGTGACCCATGTTCAATCTGCTAATTGTTCAACCTTTGCCATGGGTGAACTTCGCATGTTCTCTTTTACTATTATCCTGAGCATAAGGATCTAACATATGATTACACTATTCTGCGAGTATAAAGTCCTTTTGCTCATATATTGTATTGCAATATATGTATTGTTTTTATGACGTCCTTTTACTCATTGCCCCAAAGGATAACAACACTTAATCGTAGGAATTTAGATTTTTCCAAAATCAGCAATTTATGATCAGGTGTTGAAGGGTAAAGCCTTCATCAAAAATGTTTTAAAAGAAACAATTATGTGCATGAATTGAGCATGTCGAAGTGGTGTAGAGTTTGAAATGCTTACTTGGACACAATTGCGTCAGCCAAACTGGTTGTGATGACTGATATAAATAATTCCATGGGCACTTAAACGTCTACTTGCAACCTCAGGAATAGTTGAATGGTAGGAGGTAATCTTGCTGATTTCGGCAACGTCATTCAGATGACTACAGCGGAACATTAATGGATTTTCTGCTCTTCTAATCAGAGGTGCGGCCTCGACCTCGATTAACCAGATTTTAATCGAGGTCGAGGTCGGACTGAACAGTTGTCAGATCACCACAGAAATTTTTAACCATTCATGACTTTTTATTTGTTCCTTAGTTTTGCATACTGATGTGTTCCTTAATAGCTCAAGCGCCATAATTTTTTGGCATAATGTATCTTCAGGGCATGAAGTCATGTAGCCATATACCTTTGCCTACAAAAACTAAACACATGGATCCAGCAAGTACACTAGTAAGGTAAACACAAAATTTTGATCAAATTTTAGCTCAAACCTATAACATCGAAAACATTCTTGCAAATATTGTACATCGGAATTTCTTTCTAGCACTTGATAGAACGTGATAGAAGACGATATGAAGACATATCATGCCTTAAATTATGGCACCAGAGTTGATAGAGTTTACATAGTCGACGTTACCACACCAAACTGACACTTTGGTCGAAAACTTCAATTTCCCTTCAAATAACATGTCTTTGCTTTGATCATGTCTGCAGATCAAAGGAATTCGTAAGGCAGTAAAAATGGGCAAACACAAGGGAAATTCTGCCGTTCTTTTTAACGCTAATTCCGCTGCCGTTATTAAATGTTTCCTTCACAGAAAATTCATAATTGCTTTGTGGATGCCTTATATTATTGTTTGATATCGCGATCACAAATTCTATTATTTGACAGTCAATGGGCTAAGTGAGCCATGATAAGTAGCATTTTAATTGTTTATACATTTTAATTTAATTAGAAACATTGATTTTCCTGTTTTACACGAATATTGCTCCTTAAACCAGGAGGTGAATAACTTAATAGGACAATTTCAGGCCTCCCACTCGTCCTGAAATTCCTAAAATTGTCCTGAAATATGAAGTTTTGTCCAGTGGTCGGGCCATCTGCAAAAATTCTCGCACTGCGAAAATCTGCGAAACTTTTTAAAAAATGAACTCGCTGCGAAGAAAATTGACTTGGTCCTGCGAAAAATTGAACCTTGTAATTCTTGCATTTAAATGAACCTATGTTGTCTAATAGAATAAACACTGGTCTACAGGATGGAAAAGGCAAACTAATAACAACTAAATAGCATGTTATTCATTACGTTATCATTTAGTCAAAGCTTCATATTATTCACAGCGTCTTACATCTTGTAACAGGTTCAGTAAAATAGAAGAATTGCAGCAGTAGTTCCTAGCATCTACTGAGTTACTGTGGATGTTGTAACCGCATACGAAGCTGTCAAACTCATGTTTATGAAGTTGCCGATAGTTCTATAAAAGAATGATAACCGACTTGATTTCAAATAATTTTTTAATTGATGTATAGACGAAACAAAAAAAAATTCAAATTAATAAAAGTATTGTTGTCGAATATATGCATTGAAATTCACTTCGTACATTCGCTCGATGCCTGAAATTCTGAACGCAACTAGAGTCATTTGAAGCGCTCGACATCCACACTTCCCATAAGATTTACTCATTTTTTTGATATTCAGTTAACGATGCAACGGCCCTGATGGATGCAGAAAACACAATGTCTAGCCTTGTGTTATCAGTTGCATTGCCATTAAGTTGTCCAAAGTATCCTCGAGCAGCTGGTGGTTTTGAAGATCACCGGAAAAGATCAAATCAAGCGATGAGTGATGTCAAATGAATGCACTCTCATCTTTAAAAAAACGGTTCTTATCTTCGATTCAGAAAATTTGAAAACGGATTCTAAAGACGTGGATGCTGCAAAAAAATGTACCCCATTTTATACCATATATGCAGAAAATTTCATAGCTGGCCCTGGAAAATAGACTGCAATGGAATTTTCTCTTAAATGATGCAAAGTCCATAAAAATAAAATGTCGGAATCTCGAGACATCTGTTTTGGATCAACAGTGTGTGAGCGTTGACCTAGCTGCCGACAATCAGTTCTGCCACACGTTGCCAACCACAGACAGTTCGTAAAAAAGTGCCGTTGGCCAAGCGGCATTCCAAGGCTTGTTTGAAAGAACAAGAGGAGATAGAGGAAAGAAGCTGACAGATGACCATCAGAAAAAGTTGAAAACAGTTACAGCAAAAAAAGAAAATAACTTCGTGACAATGAATTCGATGCTTCAGAACACTAGGAGATAAAGGATAGAGGCATCGGTCAAAAAGAAACACACGAGGGAGTGGAAAACATTAATATGATGCAGAACTATCGATCCGGAGTTGATAATATTGCAGGAAAGTACATTTTGCTCTGCTCGAATTAGATTCATTGGCACACAAGTTTTCGGCCTAAGACCTTCGTCTGTTGCAGAAATAATGTGATCATAAGATTAATTCGGCTACCAATTATTCCTGCAATTTCTTGTAAACAGATGTCAAAATTTGATGATTGTGTTGTCGCCATTGATCGACTTCAGTTCCTCCACGTCCCGAGAAATTTGGGGTGGACCTATACCCCCGAGCTCGATGCATTCTGAGACGGAGAGAATTGATAAGAAATTTCAGTGCAATATTGGTGGAAGACCAAGCAAGACATCTGCTTGGGGATCAGGAGGAGTCAATGGAAAGAGAACATCATACTCAGAGACATCATGCTTAAGGTTTTATGTACAGGATTGTTGCACCTTTACTTGTTAAGATTTCCACACCGCTGAATTTATACATGATCCGTTATTTCTCTTTCGATCCGTAATTACTACTTGTTTTCTTTTGACGATAACTTCTACTTTCTGTCAATTGCATAGATCTATTTCCTTTTGTTGTGACTTTCCTGTCAGCGCCTGTTACAGGCCTGTGATTACTCCTCAAATTCCTCAAATTTGTTTATTACTCCTCAAATCCTCAAAAATTCCTCAAATATAGCTTAAAAATATGAGAAATTCCTCAGAAACGACACACTACAGACCAAATGTCGGATAATGTATTGTTTTTTGGCGAAGAGCGATGATATGTAAACTTCCAAACAAGAAGCTAAGATAGAATCCTGTAACATGTGCCCTACATCCATGCTGCTAATCATGAATCACTCATGATTTATTTCCTTTCTTTTTCTTCTCTCATGATTTATAACTAAATGATTTTTCTCTCACACACTTGGTGGATTTTAGATAGCGTAATCCCCCTGTGCTAGCTAGATCTGATATTTTGATTGGAAACAGACCTGTCCTTTTATCATCTGAATGGGCAGACTGTTAAATAGAATCTTTTCAATATATAAGTGATAAACATAATTTTGAAAAGAGCGACTTACTCACCAATTCATTCCACATGAGGAGAGGAGAACCGTTGCTTGTCCTTCTAGTAAGTATTTTTAAATTTCTATACATTTTAGGATATAATGATTTTCTTTAGCCATGTCATATTTATCACATCAAAAATTAACCACTCGTTAGCTTGTTTTTTTTAATTTTGTTTCCTTGACGCACTTTGTTACTTTGAATACGTTGAATGTCGTTTTCATTTCTGCAAGCTACAGGGCTGCAGATGTTCCGGTTCGTCTGGACTTATTTTGCTAAGCAGAGAAGTTGTCCGAAGTTATTGTCTGTCGAACTCACTCATTAAATGCTTTCACGTATTTAATGAGTGAAACACTACGATCAACCTACAGAAATTGTATATTTGAACACTGCAATTTTTTACCTCTAACTTCATAATATTGCTTAGAATTCCAACAATAAAATGCACATTCAATTATTTTCATTAATTATCTTGACCTTTGTCACAACCTTTACATGTTTCTGCGACTATATGGATGGTAAATGCATGCCTGTACTTCTTAAAGAACTTAAGGATATCGATCTTCCATATCCATTATATGATAACATATAGATAGCCCAGTCCACTTGGATTTCAGTGCTCTTATCAACTGAAGCGTTTGTTTCACTCACTCTCTTCCATTTTATTTCCGCTGAACATGAACACATCCGACGGGGTAAAGCGGATGGTCCCTAAATTTAGTGTCTACATGCCTCCTGGTCACTAGCGTGCGAGGGTTGGAAGCGTATGAAGCTCTGCTATCTCATGAGTCTTTTTGCAGCTACATTTTCCAGGATCTGCCGACCGACATTTATCCTGGATGAATTATTCACGTATAGATCGTTTTCATAATTTGCTGAACACAGGTTGGTGTGAAATTAGTGCACACATTGCTTATCGTTGGATGTGAACTTAGATTAATTAAGACATTGAACCACATAGTACTGGGTTGGTAGATTTTCAACCTGGGTCCACTGCAAGATGTGGATGTCAATATCTCTGCGCAACTTCATACGAATAGAGGTGATAATCTTTCACTCTTTGCCTGTATGAGACCAACAACTCAACTGGCAAGCCTGTTCCCGACACTTGTTTTGTGTTGTATGAGAGAATTCATGTTCATTTGAATGTAGATCGGAGCGATATGATCAAACGCTAACAAGTAAACAAAACCCAGCAAAACTTATGTAGCATAAAGTAAAATTAATAAATTAGTGTAATGTGGCGTATCCTTCATGATAAATTACTGACTTTTTTTTAAGTCACAAGCATTCCGTCAACGATTTTAAGCTTTCTATACTTATGGGTTACTCTCCTCCCAAATTTGTCTAAAGTCCGTAAAAATTAATTGTTGCAAAGCCCCAGATGCATGTGGTTGAGGATATATCCTACATTCAAAAAATTACAGTATACAAATCTGACAAGCATCATTGAATTGGAGACGATAGCGTGAAGCACAGCGATATCAGCAGCTTGATCTGACATCCTCTGTTCGACACATTCTAAGCAGATAATACTTGAGGCAACAAATTGATTTCGTAACAACGCGGGAAGTGATTATGACCAAGTCAGTATTCCTTTGCAATAAACACAACTTCAAAAAGTGGGGTGTGGTCAACCCTTGGGTCACCTTCTTCGTTGTGACTTTCATGATTTGAAGTTTGGCCCAAAATTTGTGCTAAAATTCGTAGTTTTTCTTGCAATTATCATATTAGGCTCCGTTTCCATTCCTCAAATTTTTCACAAAAAATCCTCAATTTTTTTCATAGGCTAATCACAGGCCTGCTGTTATCATCTGGAACGGATCATGTCTTAAATGACATGCAATAGCAAGAATTTTTGTTGCAAATTTTTTTGTTGGTGCTTTAGTTGTAGGCAGAGCTGGAAAAATTCGACTGAATTTTTAAATTCCAGAGCAGAATTTTCAATTCCAATTCCAGTCGAAACAGTTCAATTCAATTCCAATTCCATTATATGATTCAATTCCGATAATTTCATGTCGCGTATAGTGTATTATGCTAATGTATCTAGTGTTTGTTCGCTTCAATCTAACCCATGTGCCCTTATCCTATCCTCGTTCCTGTGTGCCGTTCCCATGTGCGTTCTCATGTTCATAGTTCATATTTCTTGTGTACATGTATATGTGAAACCGGTCTGCCTACGCCATTTTCGTTTCGTAAACGAGATATTCAATATCTCGTGAAAAAAAGAAAGAAAAGAAAATTAACGGTCAGCAAGGAATCAAACGCAGAGAGAGAGAGAAATAGATGAGATGCGAATAAACCGATTAAAAAACTGATAGAAGAAAGAAATTCAATGTGCGAATAACGTGATTGTTGATGACAGAAAAAACGACGATAAAAATGACATCATGAAAACTGATTAATGGTCCATGTTAAAAAAGGAGATTAAAAATTCCGTGATAAGAGCGAAATGAAGTCGGGTCGAGCTAGCGGGCAGAGATTAAAGGAAACTCTTTCAATTTTCAAAAGAAAGAGGATTTATCGTCAAGTCTCAAAAGTTGGTAAAAATTAGAAACAATGAGAAATTGACACAACAACATCACATACGACATCTTCAGCAGCTGCTAGAAGAACTCCGGGCTCTCGCGGTTTAACTGAACTACAGAAATAACAACAACAACTGCCCGCCAGTGAACAACAACACAGCAGCGTATGCTGCAACGCATCAGCGAGCGCAATTGAAGATTGACGGTATAAGTGACACTGATATTTATGATATTATTTTGGCATAAATGAGTCCGATCGAATTGAAGTGAATTCAACATTAAGAAGTGAACTGTAAGTTTAAAGTTTTTCTTTTATCGTTGCGTATCGTATCTATAGAGTCTTAAAAATTAATATTGTTAATTGTTGTGATTGGACGTTGCGATTTCAATTTTTGTACAAATAGATTTATCACAGGTCTATCGAAAAAGTGGAATTGAGGTTTATCAGGGTCAATTCCAATTCCAGTAGATTTGAATATCGTCAATTCCAATTCCGATGAAAAATGGAATTAATTCCGGATCGGAATTAATTCTAATGCCGACTTTTCCAACTCTGGTTGTAAGGTCAGTGACTTATGCCTAAATTTGTTACATGCACACGTTTACAGTGCTAGTTGATAAGATGGATTCGCCAACAAAATGCCAGTTTTATAATCTAGGTAGTCTAGTATTAACAAAAATGGCTCCTAGGAAACAATAGATGGCGGTAGTGGCGAGTTCATGTAATCAGATATTTGCGAAAAATCTTTTGTGAGTCATCAATGACGAAACGTAGTTACTTTCCTAAACTCTGGCTTGTTACAAGAAAGCACTTACTTGCGGAAATTGCACAAGACATTTTGAAAAATCAGTTTCTCCCGACAGATATTGGGCGTTGGTCAAGTTTTCATAAGAGTGCTGTTTTACTCTTCATAATCACGAAATATGATGCTATAATTTGCTGTTATTAGTAGGCCTGCGAAAAGTTTGTAGAGCTGCGAAAAAATGGAAAAATCTCTGGCCCGACCTTTGGGTTTGTCCTGAAGGTCCTGAAATATGACGATTTTCCTACAGTTCTTCCTCACAGTTCAACTGAAAGTATCATTTTTTGCGAAAAATGTCTGAAGTCATGCTTAGAACGGTTGTCAGTTAGTCATCAGGTTTGAAATGAATTTACCGGTACACAGAACCAAATAAAATGTAGCTAGGCACATTCATTTTAGGAATGCAGGGAGTTGAGCGCCGCTGGTTTGCCGATCTGTTAAAGTAACATGAATTCAAACGATCAAGTTGATCTGAAATGGTTCCTATTGCAGTAAGAATTTATGACCAACTTGAGTTTTGTTTTTGTGTTCTGTTAAGTAGGACCCAGTAGGTATAGAACTTGGTGGTTTGAGATGTCTTGACAAAATTTGAGATAGGCCTTATTTGATGTTTAAACAAATTCTGAGATAAAAAATCAGTGACAAAAAAATAATATGTAGTAGTATTAGGCTACCGGTAAATGGAAATCGGAATTCGTCTCTTGGCATAAATCAACTAAGATACAACTGCGAGTAAATTGAAAAGTTGATCACGGAAAACGAATTCTAGGATGCTACTTAGCTTGACAGAATAGCTTGCGATCGACCACTACACTAGGTGGGGACCATGGGGATAATGATGAGTTGACTCTTTCGCATGACAACGCAATGCGGTCAACAACGTGTTGTCAAGCGATAGGATGTCGCTGAGTGAGGAGCCTATAGTATCAGAAAGGATTGTCAAGGATGCTATTCGCTTATTTGGTTCCGTAAATTCTGTACCTATCACAAAGAAAATGATACAATCAATTAACTGAGCACGCTCAAAGTACACTCGTCATCTCGAAGATGAAAAAGAGAGAAATCGATTTGAAGATGAAAAATCAAAAGATGAATTAAAACGAAAGAGATAAGAGCAAATCAAAAAGGATTCAGCCCATTTGCTAGAATAGTTGAAGGAACGAAAATCATTTGAATCTCGTCACGAAAGTGAAATGGCTTGTACAAAACAAGTGATAGCCGAATCAACATCCAAACTTGACTTTGCATTGAAGTCATCTAATCTGACGAACGCTCGAGTTGTACTGTTTGTGTTTTTCGATATTGTAATGATAAGCTGAGTAAAATATGCATGCAGTTGCAAAATATTCGTGAAACCAAAGAGCACCACCTCAAAAGGAAAGTATTCAACTTAGAAAACGAGCGTGAAGACGCGTCGTGTTCTTCCAAATAAATTAAAACTTTGTTATAGTGCTGAAAAAATGATCTTTATATCATTGAACGATTTTTGTTAAATTTCTATTGTTTATCATTTGTTAATGATTGTTTATAATAAACGGATTGTAAAGGAGCAGCTGCTAAAGATGGTGGAGGCTGCTGCGAAAAAAATGTCCTGAAATTTAATGATTTTTTGTGTCCTGAAATTTGAAAAAGTAGCGTGGGAGGCCTGCAATTTATTAGGAATGTAGTCTAGACTTTCGTCCAGGTCCACAGACTAATTTTGACAACAAAGCATATTCATGATTATTCTAAGTAGGATAGTTTTAATGTATGCTGTATTACACTAATCACTGACAAAGTATTTTGAAAATTCTTGATAGTACCGAAAAACGCAAGTTGAATGTGCATGCATTTTAATGTAAATTCACAGTAATCTAAGTGTATATATAATGCCGATATATTTTGAATTAACTCAATTGAATAATGCAAAATAGGTTTCTGAATCATATAACCAGATTGAAAAGGAAAATAGCTGATACACGCACATTTCAACATACTCATATTATCTACTGAGCATTGCTTCATGTAAAATGGCTATACTGGGATTCATGAGTAGAACACACGCACACATGATCACAATGTGTCATTGACTTTGAACTCATGCGTGCCTCTTCTCCCATTTATTGTTGCGTCTACCACATCGACTTTCACTACCGATTTGTTTTGTTCCTATCTCTCTCATCGAAAGAAGACTGACTGCGTACGTGAATGAAGCCATTTCAGAGCACCAAAATGTCAGATCCTGGGAACTGGGAGATGTTTGGCATTTTGGGCGAATTAAGGATTTACGTTTCCAAACATAACTTCGTTAATTTTTTTGGCTTTTCCCCAATTGTTTCCTCCATCAAACCGTAGAAAAATACCACCGTAATGCTGATATTCTGCATTTAACGCTGTATAAGCAAGATTCCGCCAAATACCGCTAGCGGCAGAATCTCCTTGTGTTTGATCATAGGGTGTGGAACATTCTGTGAAAATCTCAATCTTCTTTCTCGTTGATGCAGAAACTCGTCCTGGCGTTGGGACTATTAGCCATATTTCCATGCTTCTAGCATATTACTTGTCGCAATCATTCAAATTTGGTGTATTTATCTAAACGTGTATTTAAGATTCTGTGTCCAAAATAAGCACCTATTGAGATTGGACAAAGTGCCTCGTGTTGTTAGATAATTTCAATGAAATTTATGACATTTTTTACAAAATGGTTTTGTAGTGATTTCAAATCATGCATTGAACAATGTTTTCAGCGTTTCCGCTAACAGATATCACATTTTTATCTGAAATTGTTAGTATAAGCCATATTTTGTTTTCATATCATGTGATGTAGTAATTAGCTATTTAAAAAACTATCATATATTATATTGCGTTTTTTAGCGTGTTGACACAATGTGACTAACAACATGATAAACACAACTGCTTCTGTCTTCCTTTCATGCAAGTACCCGATATCAATGTCAATCAATCCTATATAACTTAATTCGGGGTCGACCTCGATTAAGATCTAATCGAGGCTGCATCACTGCTTCTAAGTAGGCCTACTTAATTCCATCAATAGAAATTAACAAATTGAGTAGACCACATTACTGGTATGCTTGAAAACAGTCAAGTGTTACTGACGTTGTACATTTTTAGACCTATATTTATTTTGAGAGGGAAAATGCAAATACCTAAATGATCCGATCATTATAAAAATGTTGAAGTCTCGTTGATTGAGAACGTTCGGTGCTTGAATATGAAGTCTCAACAAACATTGTTTTCAAATTTCTCATACCGAAACATTCATATCAACAAATTGCCCAACTACGCGAATGTGTACTCGCAGCTTGCACAAATTGTGCAAAATATTACATTCACTAGCATGTAGCGACATAACCTTGACGCATGTAATATTCCACGTTTTTTGTAAATTCAATTCTAATTGAGTGAATCCAATAGTATTTACTGTTTTATTTATCTGGCAAAATATCTCACACTAAGTCAATAATAGTGAACATATTATGCCAGGAGTGAAGTTTTTATGCGTCAGCTGTACTCTAAACTCTAATTGAAAAATGGACAGCCACACAACACTTACACAACACCGTCTTATACTTCGCATGGCATACCAAGCGCAATTGTTATTCAGTTTAATTACGTTTTTTACTGATTGTAGAAAAACACGAATGCGTCATGTGCTCTTATCTCATTTGGTAATAGAATGTAGCACGGAATGAAACTATTCCTCATAACTGTGTCTGATTGTAAAATTTTGATATTGTTGATTGAAACGTGGCGTGAAAATATTTCCTTCTTTGCATTGAGATTTGGATTTACTTTTGGAGTTATCAATACGCATCTACGGCGCAAACCCATGCAGTCGTTTTGATTAAACATTCGATCAATTTCTTGGCACCATCGATGTCCTACGTAGAGTAAGAGCAGAGCGATCTTACAACCTTCTTACACGTGAGTTGCATCAATGACATGACATTTTCAGTCGGGAATTTTGAGTTATTAAAGCCATGGCAATTGATTGTAACCACTTGATGTGCCAATTTGAACTTATTATCATCATTGATGTAGCCTACATATTGTTATTCTTTCTTTTGCATTATTTGTGATTTTCTCGCTCCTTTACTTTGCGCTATCCCATCCTCATCGCCATAATGCATCATTTGTGTAATATTAAAATCCGTTAAATAAAAATTTGTACTTGAGTCAATCAAAAGGTGTATCCGCAAGCAGTGTAGACGCATGTATGCCTTAAAACGATGAGCGATCCCACTAGTTATGTATGGTTCAAGTTGAACAATTTTTAGTCAGGTTCGGTCGGGTTATCTCTCATTACCATATATCCGAAAATTCCGAATTCAGATTTTGTGTATGTGCACAGATTTTAGTGTGAACTTTGCGCAGCAAAAAAATGATGTGTAGTAATACCATGGCTTTATGCATCCCTTATAATGGAATGAAAAGGGGAGTTATTATTTCTTGCTTGCATAGTCTCTTCTAGAGTTGCTACAGCTCCTCCTATTTTTACTTTAAACTTCAGTCGAAGTTATGTCAGAAATGCAATAATAGAACGAAGGTGTACTTTTCTGTTTATGGAAGAAAATATATTAAATCATTTGAAGCAGTTTTGTACATCCAAATAATTATCATTTTGCGATAATATTGATCAGACAACAAGGCAAATTCAGAATTGATCAATTTGTGATGTAGACGCAAACCATAGGTATGGTGCGATGATGGAAGCCCTCTGAAACTAAGAAAAAGTGAAATTTTGCTTTATATTTTTTTAGTTTCAAAATTCTCGGGGTCATGCGCCTTCGATTGAAATAAAAAGAACTGACATTTGTTTGGATTGATAAGTGAGATTTGATCGGTTCGCCCCCACAATGTGTAGATAGCGAGGGAAATTTCCTTAATTCACTAGTTGCTACAGAGAACTAGAGAAATCGGGAAGCTGATCTTCAGTCTTTGGTGAAATGCACGTGGTGATTCATGTGATACACGCCGTTATTAGCTGCCTGCTAGTTCTTCCAATATGCTCTTCATTGCAAATGTTATAAGCCTTGCTTGTGAACAACATGCCTCGATTTACTATGTATTTAACTTTAATCGAACTGTCACTACTTACATGTAGTATAGTTTACAATTACAATCATTTTGAAAGCTATTTCGCTCTACTCGCAACATTAAGAAGCCTATGACCAGGCATGACTACCAAACGCAGCGGAATTTGAAGTGTTCGCATCATTTCTCTAATTTTCTTCGATTATCCTAATGTTGCAGCTTTGAATGTGCATCTTCGAATTTATGGCGATCCCCGAAGTATTAATCATATCTAAACGTGATGCCTCCATCAATAGGGAATTCGTAATGAATCACTACGTGCATTTCAGCAAAGACTGTGGGTCAACTTCCCAATTTGTCTAGTGCTACGCAGCGAACTAAGGAAATTTCTCCCGTTGCGGTTTTTAACTCATCAATCCTAACAAATGTCAGTTTTTACATCTGTCAGTCGAAGGCGCCAAAAATTCAGGCAATAAAAGTATAAACTAAAGCACCATTTTTTCTTACCTTCGGAGGGTTTCCGTCATCGCATCATGCGCATGGTTTAAGTGTGTGTGTTTCAAACTAATCAATTATCATTTTATATCTACGAGTAAGTTCATAGGATCAACAAGATTCCAACATAATTGCAGATATGTCGGAAAGTTAACTGAGTTATGATTCTTTTTGATGCGTTATCAAACCATCGTCCATCTCCTGAATATAGTGTACTTTCAGTGATTAAGTCTGCTTGCATGTACCTTGAAGTCTTAGCATTAACCAAATTCAATCAAATGAATGAACTCCTGAATGAGTTTCTGATGAAGGTATTGCATGCATGGCTCATTTCACAAGTTACTGTTACAGGCCTGTGGTTACTCCTCAAATTCCTCAAATTTGTTTATTAATCCTCAAATCCTCAAAAATTCCTCAAATATAGCTTAACTATGAGAAATTCCTCAAAAACGACACACTACAGACTAAATGTCGGATAATGTATTGTTTTTTGGCGAATGGCGATGATATGTTAACTTCCAAACAACGAAGCGATAAGATAGAATCCTGTAGCATGTACCCTACATCCATGCTGCTAATCATGAATCACTCATGATTTATTTCCTTTCTTTTTCTTCTCTCATGATTTGTAACTAAATGATTTTTCTCTCACACACTTGGTGGATTTTAGATAGCGTAATCCCCCTGTGCTAGCTAGATCTGATATTTTGATTGGAAACAGACCTGTCCTTTTATCATCTGAATGGGCAGACTGTTAAATAGAATCTTTTCAATATATAAGTGATAAACATAATTTTGAAAAGAGCGACTTACTCACCAATTCATTCCACATGAGGAGAGGAGAACCGTTGCTTGTCCTTCTAGTAAGTATTTTTAAATTTCTATACATTTTAGGATATAATGATTTTCTTTAGCCATGTCATATTTATCACATCAAAAATTAACCACTCGTTAGCTTGTTTTTTTTTTAATTTTGTTTCCTTGACGCACTTTGTTACTTTGAATACGTTGAATGTCGTTTTCATTTCTGCAAGCTACAGGGCTGCAGATGTTCCGGTTCGTCTGGACTTATTTTGCTAAGCAGAGAAGTTGTCCGAAGTTATTGTCTGTCGAACTCACTCATTAAATGCTTTCACGTATTTAATGAGTGAAACACTACGATCAACCTACAGAAATTGTATATTTGAACACTGCAATTTTTTACCTCTAACTTCATAATATTGCTTAGAATTCCAACAATGAAATGCACATTCAATTATTTTCATTAATTATCTTGACCTTTGTCACAACCTTTACATGTTTCTTCGACTATATGGATGGTAAATGCATGCCTGTACTTCTTAAAGAACTTAAGGATATCGATCTTCCATATCCATTATATGATAATATATAGGTAGCCCAGCCCACTTGGATTTCAGTGCTCTTATCAACTGAAGCGTTTGTTTCACTCACTCTCTTCCATTTTATTTCCGCTGAACATGAACACATCCGACGGGGTAAAGCGGATGGTCCCTAAATTTAGTGTCTACATGCCTCCTGGTCACTAGCGTGCGAGGGTTGGAAGCGTATGAAGCTCTGCTATCTCATGAGTCTTTTTGCAGCTACATTTTCCAGGATCTGCCGACCGACATTTATCCTGGATGAATTATTCACGTATAGATCGTTTTCATAATTTGCTGAACACAGGTTGGTGTGAAATTAGTGCACACATTGCTTATCGTTGGATGTGAACTTAGATTAATTAAGACATTGAACCACATAGTACTGGGTTGGTAGATTTTCAACCTGGGTCTACTGCAAGATGTGGATGTCAATATCTCTGCGCAACTTCATACGAATAGAGGTGATAATCTTTCACTCTTTGCCTGTATGAGACCAACAACTCAACTGGCAAGCCTGTTCCCGACACTTGTTTTGTGTTGTATGAGAGAATTCATGTTCATTTGAATGTAGATCGGAGCGATATGATCAAACGCTAACAAGTAAACAAAACCCAGCAAAACTTATGTAGCATAAAGTAAAATTAATAAATTAGTGTAATGTGGCGTATCCTTCATGATAAATTACTGACTTTTTCTAAGTCACAAGCATTCCGTCAACGATTTTAAGCTTTCTATACTTATGGGTTACTCTCCTCCCAAATTTGTCTAAAGTCCGTAAAAATTAATTGTTGCAAAGCCCCAGATGCATGTGGTTGAGGATATATCCTACATTCAAAAAATTACAGTATACAAATCTGACAAGCATCATTGAATTGGAGACGATAGCGTGAAGCACAGCGATATCAGCAGCTTGATCTGACATCCTCTGTTCGACACATTCTAAGCAGATAATACTTGAGGCAACAAATTGATTTCGTAACAACGCGGGAAGTGATTATGACCAAGTCAGTATTCCTTTGCAATAAACACAACTTCAAAAAGTGGGGTGTGGTCAACCCTTGGGTCACCTTCTTCGTTGTGACTTTCATGATTTGAAGTTTGGCCCAAAATTCGTGCTAAAATTTGTAGTTTTTCTTGCAATTATCATATTAGGCTCCGTTTCCATTCCTCAAATTTTTCACAAAAAATCCTCAATTTTTTCATAGGCTAATCACAGGCCTGCTGTTAACCGTTAAGTGCAGTATATTTCAGTGTATAGTGCATTGATCAAACCAGAGCCTGTGAGCAACAGGGGTATACGTATATGCTCCCGTCTGCGTATTTTCTGATTTCTCATGTAAATCTTAAATTTCATGTTAATTTGGAAAGTGCTAACTTGATCTTAAAATGAAATATCGCGTTTGCGAACGAATATATCGGGCTGCACTAAATGCACATTCAGCTAATACTAATGAAGCTTTAACGTCACTACCCCCAATGGGGGTCTTGGACGGTGCTGACACAGACATTTCTGGAGCGTTGTGGTACTTTCAGTCCGGATGCCCTTCCTGCCGACTTCCAATGACACTTTCGGGCTCTACCGCTGGATCAAAGGATCGCTAGGCCAAGCACTTAACCACTGTGCCAGGGAGACCACAACCAATATTAATAAAGCAGAAAATCATTAGATAGTGTTACAAATCATAAGATGTTAAAAATTGCTGTCCTTTATTTCAGGGTTTCGTGAATTTCTCTTGTTTTGTGGCTTTAACAACTTTTCCATGATTCGACTGTGCAGTGTTTAATTCAGACATTTTGCATGAATGCACAGCTAAGTCTGAATGCCCTTCCTGACGACTACCTTTGTTGTTTCAGATCGGCTTGAGCCTGAGACAAAGGGACTTTCAGAATGTGTTCTAACATAGCCAGAATTTCTTCGAAGAGAATCGTTTTGAATCGTTAATCTTATCATGATATCGTGAATGGTTTTCCGACCAGTGTTGCGACGCGCGCGCGTTTTTTTGACAATTTGCGCGTGTAAGCTTGTTTTTTTCCATTTTTATCCATTTTGCGCGTTTTTTAAGTTTTCGACTTCTATTTTTAATTTTTGATAATAGAAAACTTTGGTTCTAAAATATCAAAATTTCAAATTACATGCAGTTTCTAGATAAGCCACATGTATAGCCTATCAAAGATCATTTAGGTTCATTAGCATCTCACTCAATGGATAGCCTATAGGCCCACTGCTCGTATGCATCTACCACTTAAGGCACGTGTGTATTTGACTTGTCCTGAAAAATACCAAAGCTCTTACTATCTGATCTGCAAATCTAAGCTTTGTAAAAATTCGTTTCATCAAATATTAGCGATCATAGTTGCCATTTTGGCTTATTTGTAAGGAAATACATGTGCGCGTGTTTTTCGACCTTGCGCGTTTTTTTTACCCTACGCCAAGAATCGCAACACTGGTCGGGTGAGAATCTGGCATTTTCTTATTGGGATCCAACCTAACTTCGGGTCCGGGTTGTGTTTAAGTTTGAGACGGACTTGAAAATAATTGAAGCCACACCCGACGCTCATGCCACGACAGGATATGTACATTTTACATACCCGTGTAATAGCCGTGCAAATAATGAGAGTCAGATTATAGCCGTGTCCTCATTCTGGTACCTGGTCGATGCCTAGCATCTACTTCCAGATAAGTACATTCACATTGATCTTCTGCTTATTTTCTGTGAATATATAACTGCAAACAGCAATGATAAATTTGACAAAAATTATCATGAACGATTGATAGCTTATGTCAGCCTATTAATAGAAATGAGCTTTAGTGAACATCTCAAGTTGGTTCTACATCCTATGCGAAAATTGTCTGAAATTCCGCGAGTCATATTGCGAAGGTGCATTGTGAACTTGAAGTTATTTCCCTCATTAAAATGCCAAATGTGGTGAGCCAACGTATGCAGTTGATCGACGTTTACTTTCATTGACAACGTAAATGTACGAGTACAACACCAGATACCGCACCTATTCGCGATTCAACTAAAAGGTGTTGATCCTTTCTAATAAGATGCCGCATAAGTAGTGAATTGTTTTTCTATCTCCATGACTTCATGACGGCTTGTGACCCTTTTGATGCTCGTGACATTTGACTGGATATTCGATGGCTAGTTGTTTGACTCCATTGTGCTTGTGTCAGCAGTTTTCAGTCTTGTGTTAACGTTATACAATTGTCTAATATTTTCAAATTATTGTTGAGAATATTTTTCTAAAACTCAGTAATGTTCCCAGTAAGTTTACTCATGTCAAATTCCTAGCAATTGTGAACTTGTAAAGTAGCTACTGTAGCTGACATGGAGTGTGTGGTTCATTGGATAACCCCATGTCGTTAGTCGCAGACATCAGCAATAAATTGCGATGTCATTACAGTTTTGCATTTGTTTCATAGTTTTCTGTAGAAAGTTCTACTTAATGCATTACTTCGGTGAATAGTTGTATGAAAGGATGTTTCACGTTTTAATTTATATTGATCAAAAAGCAGATTATAGTATCATTTGACTTGTGCTTAAAAGGGATTTTTTATACATGCAATGGAGGTCCTCTTTATGGATGGTCTATATCTTTGTAAACTCAATTATAAATAGAGATCTATGTTCTGTATTGTCGATGAAATCTTAGATAAAGTCGGCTACACAAAGATTTCATCGACAATGCGGAACAAAGATCATCGAGCCCCACCAGCTTCCTTTCCTTCGAACTCTATAATTTCCATCATTTGCATAGAAATATGATTTGTTTATCTCTCTATGCTACTCCCCATGCATGAACTTTGAATTATATCTTCCTGTAAAATCCTTCCTTCAATTGATGACCAAAGAGCTGGTCGAAATATATAAAGGTTCATAACAGCAACAAAAAAATTACAAATGCTTGTGTTCCTAACTTTGATATTTTGAAAATGACCCAATGCCTCTTTACACATTCTATTATTGTCATTTGTGCGAAGTTCGATTTCAAACTTGATGTTAGGATGCTTATCATTCATAAGGTTTAGTAACTGTAATGCTTCTTCCTTGCTATGTCAGTTTGCTTTATGTTACTACTGTATCTTTCATATCCAGTCAGGTCAGTTTTTAAATTAATTGCTATTGGCGAAGTGTGGCTCAATACTATCTGTCACATTCTTTCATAGTTCTGTTGATCAATCATTATACATGATCATTAAATATTAAGACATTTCTTATTCTTGCATTTCTATACTTCTTGAAAGCAATTGTACTGCCAATGTGAATTTTGAATTGGTAATCAGTCTGTCTGATGATGTTCAATGCATATTGCCCGAAATTGGTTGCTAACAAAAAGAATTAAAAGCATCATAGCTCGTAGCTCTTTCCATCAATCACATAATGTGTCATTTACGGTTACATTTTTCTCAAATGGACGGTAAAACATTAAGACGAGTGTACTATATATTCCTATCACTCCTCATACGAGTATCTTCATGGATACTTGATGCAATTTCATTTAAAAATGATAGCTCTCACAAATGAAAATCCAGCTTCGTAACGCAATTATTCTTTGATTCAGTGATGTGCAGATTTCAGAAACATTCATAAAACAACATTTTAATGTATTCCTATGCATCTTCAACTTTTTGTTCGGGTGCATGTACTTAATAGGCATTCCACCTTTACGCTTCCGGAGCGCCACTTGGAAGAAAGATAACTATTGCATCCACTTTTCTTAGGTGTGCATGCGTTGATCTGACGTTATTACAATTATGAAAGTGATACAACACTAATTCATTAATTCAGGAATAGACAAAATTTCCTTTTTTCTCTTCAGCAGCACCTGGGAGAGACATAATTTCGAGCGGCGATCTTTAGTGTTGCTATTATGTCCTACAACGCAGCTCCTACTCCCGGTCAGCCGGGTGGGGTTCCTGCGTCGGGTGACTACATGGATATTTCGATGCTGCCAGTCGAAAATAAGGAGTCCTCAACCTTGCTTTGGCAACAGCAGCAGTATCTCACTGATTCGGGTATCAATTCGGCCATGGAAACGCATACACCTAGTGTTTGCTCAAGTCGCCATGGGCAAGATGACATGGAACATGAATGCGCATCTGTACTTTCTGGCCAGGGTGCTACTCATCCTCATGGAGGTCCGCCCCCACCTCCTCCACCTCCTCAACATCAACAATGGTACGCGCCTGCCAGTGGCCCAAACACTGGTCCCCCAGGTGGAGCTCCTCATCATACTGGCCAGCCGCCTAATCCCCAACAACCTCAACCAGCGCAGCAACTTTCGATACGTGTAAGTTGGTGTCATTTGCTTAATGAATGTTGATGATAAGAATATCACACAAGTAAACGAATAGTCAATCGAGACGTTGAAGTATTCTGGTAAGTCATTGGTTCTCAGGATTGTCACTGTTTTCTGCAAGTGAATGAGGAAAGTACTTGGGCACGAAAATGATTTATTGTTCCGTGTACAAGTAAAATGCATTTCATTAAAGTGTCTTTTCGTAGAATTAGTCGAGGGAATATAAGAAGGGTTGATTATCTTGTAAAGGAAAAGAGCCACGAGTTGCCTCGAAATCATATTTAAGAAAAAGTCACAAAAGAAATATATGTTTCGTCTGGTCTGTTCAAGGAGGACCCAGATGCTAAAGTGAATGATCGACAAAGTTGTAAAAGTGACTCGTCATTTAGTTGTTTGTTTCTTGCCTCAACTTGTGACTTACTAGATCATAGAAGTACGTTTGTCATTTTGTCACGTGCACGATCGAAAAGCCTTTTGTCCATACTCAAGACATTGTTCATCAGGAGACAAAAGCCGATTTTGTGTTCCAAGAAAGAATTCGTGTTGCAGCTATCACTGCTGTGGTGATCATGTAAAATGTACTCACTTGTCATCAATTTTTCAATCTTGCCGATCATTCACTTTAGTATCTGGTCCACCCTGAAAAAACCAGACGAAGGATCTCGGTGTAATTTCATATTTCTTTTGTAATTTTTCTGAATAAGATTTCGAGACAACTCGTGGCTCTTTTCCTTAACAAAATTACTTTATGGGACAATTGATTGTGTTGTGATGCAAAAAACGAATTGTAAACTACTTATTACTGCTCGATTACGTATGTAAGCCTATATTTTTGCTGTTCATCGATAGATGGCGAATGTTATCTTGAATACAACGACGTTTAAACATTCTTGTTGTTTATTATTACACAACTTATTATTTACTTAAATGGTTGGAAACATTTATGATAAAGACTAGAGCGCTTAGAATAATCGGAACTTAATTTTCTGATTCTGCAATGCAGAGAAGTAGAAAATGTACAACTAATTTTCCGGTATTTTCCTTCACCGCAGTCGCACAGAACAATGGCGCGGTAGCATTAGGAAGATTTTGCGAGGTTGACCTTATTGTTGTTTTAGACGTTATACGGAGTGACTTCTGAGAGAATATAAATCTTATCCCTCTCTCAAAGCTAAATCTGATATCAGAGCTTTACTATAACGTCTGTAATTCTGAAAATACTTTCCCAGTCTGCATGAAATGTTGTATGTTCATAAAAGATGCACCATCTACAATGTGCCAGGCACGTCTATGAGTTTTGTATCGATTGACATGTTTGAAGGCTACAGACAAATTTGAAGACCTCGGGGGATAACATATCTAGGTGAATACGATTGGGGGATTTAGATAGCTGTGTTGAAAAGCTAGTGCCTTTCTCCTTGGATAAATCGTTGTTGAAAATGAATGTTTGTACTTGGAAGCAAGAATGATCACCCTTCGTTGTTTACACTTTTTGTGCTTATGACTCACTTGCTTAACCACGTGAATTTCATTTTTTTTTAAATTCTCTGAATGACTGATTCAAATTAACTAGCTCCTTTTCCTAACGTTTCTAGTAGGGAAGTATCTGAAAAGTTGTTTGAATAAATTCAGTAAAGATGCATTTCCATCTGTGCAATGAGATGACTAATGTCTACCTGGATGGCAGCCATTTAGATAATTTGAAGGCTGAAAATGCGGAGAATGTTGACGTATCATGTCCAGTGCAAAAGGCAGACTAGCAGTGAACACATTAAAAGGCAAATATCCAGAATATCTCAGATGGGCAAATATCAATTACAGAAGCTCAATGATTTTTTTATAATTTCAAGATAGAATTATTCATTGAATGTTTACATTGATGAGTCATCTATTCAGACAGAGAGAATCAGCTGTCGTTTTTGAGACGAAAATTGGTGACGGTGCGAATATATTGTCGAGCGAAGGCAACCTAGGGCAACAGATCGACGAGGTAATGTTTAACTTCAAGTTGATTGCACATGAACTTTGCTGCATGTCACAGGCCGTTATGCGGTCAAGAAAAAAATTATGCAATGTAGGAAGGACTTTTGCAATGGAATGTTTGCTCGTCTGTCTGACTGTTAATTAAATGACTTGTGCTAGCTATCTGAATAAATATTGTCGTAGGTGTGGACGGTATAAAGCTAATAGCTTCACTTTCGATGCTATGGGAAGGTATCCTTAAATTTTTCTTTCGATGGCATGCTTGTATAGGAATTAAGAGTCTATCAGCTGTAATGCCGTGATGACAGGTTTTCCATCGATCAATTCAGCACTCAGCAGTGAGGGTGATTAAAAAGTCATGAGTGTATACAGTGCAAATTGATATTTTTTTAATTCTGTGCGTAGTTGAAGATTACATGACTTTCTTTTCCGTGAGTGCATAATTTGATTGAACTTCACTCTTTGAATGAGAATTATTTAAATATTTTTACTGTGGGATACGATTCCGAGGCAAAAATCGGAAGTGAATTAGCGCCTAAAATCTTGGCTCCAGACTCAATTTCGACTCCCTTCCTCTATTTTTTGGTGTAAATACAGAATAATGTCATTTTTACAGAAGAGATTTATCTAATTCCCATTGAATTTACATGCACATGTTTTTTCTGTATGTTTTAAACATATCACATTGGATAGAAATTGGCTGATGTACAGATTTGTAGCAACTGTAGGATTTCTTCAAAGATTGAATGCGTGTTTTGTGCTTTTTCATTACCTCGGACTATGGAGGGAAAATACAATACGTCTGACGTCTGGAATGTCTGACAGCAAGCTGGTAGGGTGTATACGTGTACACAAATACATTGTTGTCTTAATATTGTGTAGCCATGTGGTGCAGGCCTACATAATTATTTGAAAGTCTCGTTTTTAGACTCGTTACTTGCAGAAACCAGTGCCACCTTCCTGAATAAATTGAGAACTACTTAGCTTGATGATTTGGACTAATGAAGTCTATAGTTCGTCGTCTTGATTCCGAATGATCTAGCCAGAAAGAACTTAATCGGCAGGATTCACAGAATCTGCACAGTCTATATTTCTCTTGCAGTTTGTTATGCTGTTCCCTTTGTAGACTCAACCTCCGCCTCAGCCTCAAGATGTGTGCATGTTGTCTCCGGGCACGCCTCTCGGCCCACCTTCAGCTTGCCCTGCAAGCATGTCCGGTGAAGGCATGGCTGATTTCGGAGCTGCAGCGCCTCCCGTGTCCGGTGCTAGTGGCGGCCCAGGTCAGTCCCAACCACCTCAGGTCACCATGCAGAGTCTCGGCTTACAAATCCCCAATCACTTGGACGACTCTGACATGGCAGCATCTGCAATTCCTGACCTGTGTCGTCTCATTCAAGATGAGGACCAAGTGATTGTACAACAGGCAGCTATCATGGTGTTCCAACTGAGTCGCGATGTTACTACTCGGTAAGTCCTCAGTTAGATCTATCGGAAATCTGACTTCTCTTTGTTTAATTTGGTTGGATTGGAATGGACAACAACTGTTTGCTGATGGAAATTTCAGCTGCCCGGTCAGGCACCGATCTAAGTCATTGTTTCTTGATCTTAAGAAGAATCAAATTACTGAAACCTGCTATTTGTGCAAATACTTGTTGTAAGGTGATACATTGTACGTTATTTTATCAAAAGGATTTTATATTCAAAAAGGGAAACGATAATAACCATGGAACTTTACAAAGTAAACAGACAAGGTATCGGTACACTCCCCTCGTCAATCACTGGAACCCGCCATCGTTAAGGGAACGTTGTCATGACAGCGCGTGTCCATGACGTACTATTGCCTTCAATGGACATGTCAGTTCTAGTCTTAATTGTGAGGCTAGAGTGTCGAATTCCTATGGGTATATCTATCGGGATCTATGACACTCGACGTTTAACAGTTACCCCGACCATCGATAGTGTGTTTTCGGAACTCAGGCCCTCATATTGTTCATGTGGAAAGTGCAGGTCGCTCGCGGTCCCGTGTGTGAAGTTTGTCTCTGCAGTTCGGCGTCTAAAAATTCGGAAATATTCTTATCATTCAATGTGGTTGGAAGAAAATTATATCATTATTTATCTCGAGCTTTCGAACATTCTCCTTCGTCAGGTGAATACAAAACTGACTACAAAGTGCATCATCTGTGCTCTTTTGAAGTGCCTTGATTGGATGTCAGTGGTACAATAGAAGTACGTAGGAGGCATCATAATATAAATACATCAGGACGAGAATCAAATTCCTTTTGTCGTAGATGAGATGATTGACAGATGAGATTAAAACTTTGCAATGACACAGTTTACTCACGAGGCTTCACGGGAGTGTAGTTTTCTTCATATCAGGTGCAGTAAATGGCTGTTTGTCATAGCTCCCAAATGAATTCATAAACCAATTCATAATTCGAAAATAACAATGGAATTAAAATCAAATCCTTAACCTCAACGATTTCGATTATCATGTTGTGGAAAATCATATATTTGTGGATATATCGTATATTTTGAAAAACAATAAAATTACATGCCCTAACATTTTAAAGTAGTAAGATATAGAGATAATTAACACACATCAACATAGATGCATAGTAAATCATAGATACAGTAAATTTTCGATTATCCGGACGTAATTTTAGAATCCGTTCGATTCTCTGTAATTCCATCAAAACATGTAGGCTACATGATGGAATCGAATGCTCATTTTAGCACTGCTCTCCTTTTTAAGATAATTCATACACTACACAGTATACACGAATTACTCTTGCTTTACCTGCATCTCATTGGCTCAATGTGCGGTTCTCTCAGTTCTCTGAGCCAAATAAAGGCAATCAACTAACTGATTGGAGCATTGTAGGCTACGCATGCTAGTCAAAGCTGAGAAACAGCTTTGATAAATAATTTGTTATTCATTGTCTCAGTTTACGGTCATTGTATGCTTATGTACTTCAATAGTAACGACAGTGAAAATATAGCAAAACATGTACAACTTATGCTCATAATTTCATTAAAAAATCGAAGTATCGGAAGCAAAAATATCAAATATTATATTCTAGGTAGATATGCAGGATGGAGCATACAGATTATATAGATGGACAATTCCACGCGTTACGACGTTATTTCGCACGCATTTCATGAAATTGGAACATGGTTTTTCATCAGAAGTAATGCCATTTCTCATTATCTCTGAATGAGTTCCAATCAAGCTTGCGGCCAAAGTGAAGAATACATCGTCGGAAAAGCACAAAAAGATAACTATCGTGCGCGAAAAAACATTTTATTACAAAGTTGCGACGTTACGCAAATGAAACCTCGGCTTTTTTTGTTATGTTGCACTTATCTATTTAGTCGATATATTGAGTCGATATTTTCATTCCAACTTTTGTGGACATGTTCTCGACGCGCTCCTCTTCAATGACTTGTATGCGGGACGTCTTATCCTACAACCGCTGAATCGAAAATTGAAGTTATTCAATGTTTCGACGTTACATGCAAAATGTTACGACGTTACGCGTGCGAAAAATATGTGAGCACGTTTTCCGAACTGCACAAATTTAAAGTATAGCCGGTCCTAAATTTTTCCAAACACGTTTTCAATGGTCAGTAAATTATTCGAATCAAAAGTATACATGATTCGACTTCTCCCCGGTGACTGCACTCAGTATAACACACAATGGTGGATCTTTCAAATTCATACATGTCCTCACTTGATGCCGATTGGAATTTCCCTTCAGCTTGTCTTTTCATAAACAAGGTGACTATAATGTTGCCATTACGGTCTATGACGCGATCTACAAACCAGGAATCATCGCAAGCAGCGGCTTTATGCATTTTGTCGACACTTCCTGACCTGCAGATGTCCAACGAGATTGGTCCTTAGACGCGGAGAATCGCATAG
Organism: Prostheceraeus crozeri; assembly: GCA_907163375.1. NCBI lineage: Eukaryota > Metazoa > Platyhelminthes > Polycladida > Euryleptidae > Prostheceraeus > Prostheceraeus crozeri. Next base: position 181,374 of record CAJQUW010002617.1, on the reverse strand, counting down.
TTATTCCCAGTTTCTGTCCGCAAAAGTCGAACAGCTTCATATGATCTAAAACGATAATCGCGATGTAATACGTACTGAATTCGGTTTAAATACTCCATTTTCGGTGAGTGTTTGAAAACTTGCCAAGGGATGTTTCGCAAATGACTGTGTAAGCCTAAGCAACGACCATAGGGACCAGCCTACAACTGGCGCTGGAGTCGTCTGCGAACGTCTCACATACTGCTGTTGATGTAGGTCCACTGGTAGCAGTGACACTTTTTGCCATCCAAACTGATTGAATAAAAGTAGAAAACTGGGCAGAACTGCACGATAATTAAGATATCATAACTAATTTATCAAATGTTTGCTCTAAAACGCTCATCTCTTAAAATTTCCTTTTCAATTTGCAATTCTAAAAGAATGACAATGCACATTCAATGTTGACATCCCTTGCAGACATCAAATAGTATTTTCAGAATTTTAGACTCTAGCCGATGCCCGCAAACGAACAGAAGTGCAAAAAATTCATGTGCATTGATAAAAGTAGTACTCATCCATATTTAATGCTATTGAACGAAATCCTCCACCGAGCTATATACACAATTTTCAGGATGCTGGGTGGCAATTTTGTAAATGATTAGACTAGAGCTACATTTTCTCGTCAAATTGGGCACTCCATGTAACTTCTATGCTGCAATTTCGAGCAGTAGGCCTATTTGGTCAGAGCATTAGTTTGGAATTTTCTCAAAAACGTGTTGAAAATTCCAAGTGTGACCTAATTTTAAAAAGCGCGGGAACCATGTTGCAATAAAATAGCTAGAAGACAACGCAATATGTGCCTGCTCATCAAGTCACCGTATTCGTGTGCACATGAATGGACAATTGAATGATCAGAGATTTTCACCAAATCAAAGAGTTAAAGGATGTTGCGAAAGTTTAATTAAAAGACACATTCTGAATCGATTCGGTACGAGAATTCCATGAATTAACCCATCGAATTCTACAATGCCTACTACCAATACCGTGAGTGTTCGGATGCTGATAACTTCCATTTAACAGTGTGACCATATATCGTTACGACGCTACGATTTTCAAAATTTTCTGAAATTTGTGAACAAAAAGCGAATCTGAATAGACAGTGTGATGTGAATTACATACCTAGCTTTGCACCTAAATTTTGGAGGCTTTATAGGTTTGTTGAAGGTCGTGAGACGAAAAAAATGTCATTTTTCCGTTACGACGTTGTGCATGTAAGCTCAGATCTGCATGTCAATTTTTTACAACAAATTAAAGAAAGTGAGATTGTTTTCGAATAAGTGCTCGACTTTTGACAAGAATAAGTAGCAAGTGGTGTCCGTGGCACAGTGGTTGCGTACTTGGACTAGCGATCTCATGGTCCAGAGGTCGAACCCGGAAAGTGTCATTGGAAGTCGGCAGGAAGGGCATCCGGACTACAAAGCACCACAACGCTCCAAAGAAAGTCTGACTTAAGTCAGCACCGTCCAAGGCCCCAGTAGGGGTAAAAAGTGACGTAAAATCCGTAAAAAAAAAGTTGCAAACATCTGCTATATTTGAATAAATTAGAAATATATTAGTACACTAAAGGGCAAATTTTGAAAATATTTTTTCATTCTCTGTTTTTATAGCAGCATTTATTTAATTAAATTTTTTGTAGTGAAAGTCAAATTTCCGTGGTAAATTGAATGTTTTTCTGGAAAATATAAATGTCAAGGATGATGTTTGTGCAATCAAAAGTAAGCTCCTAGGTCCTTCAGAAAATTACCCAAATGTTGACATTCGCGTGGAATTGCCCAGATATATGCAGATTTCACTTCAATACTCATTCACATTCAACTGAGGCATGCTTTCGTAGACTAGCAATGCGCTAGAAATTGAAATTGCATTTAATGTGTTACATTGAATTGGAAGAATTCAAACACCTAGATTCATCTGGCTTACATTCAAGAGCAATTAAACAACTCCACAAAATGAAAATCGGCGATGCTCATACTAACTCCACAATGCTCAGACATGTGCTCACTCCACGCACTTTCACTATTGTTTATTTAATGAATATTCATGTTCGTTATACCTGAGATTGTTGGGAATTACAAAAAGAGTTCCATTTTTAGCAATGTCATGCATCATGCATGTCGTAATAGATTAAATGGATGCTTTCGATCTAACATTTCCATTTTCCAGTACTTTTTGGAAATGATCAACTTTTGACTTGCTATTGTTGGGCTTGATTGCATTTGAGTACAACATGCTGATGCTCCATGACATCGACCGCAGAAGGCACAGGTAGTATACACAGAAAATCTACAAAAATTGTATACTTTCGATTAAAGAATTTCGGGTAGCTTTATATTTTCTTATCATCCTGATTAGTAATATGTGATATTCATTACCCAAAGAAAGTCTCGATTCCAATAGATTTCCACAAGTTTGGTTATGTGAACCTAACCGGATCTTAACCATAGACATCACTTGCATGTTAGCTTTTATTTGGAATATGACCTCAACTGCTTATTATAAAGATCTCATAATTGGAAACATAGGCCGCACATTCTACTTTGCACATTTCATCAGTTACTCAACATTTCATCTGCATTCTACACCAAACCGACTTTGCATCGATATCAACGCTTTTTAGCCATACTGATGATTACAATGGTTTAAAATGATATTTCTATGTGATGATCCTTAGGGATGTTCGGTTACCCTTGTGAGAAGAAGCATTGTTAGTTGCTGACGAATACCAATGATAGGTCTGAAGTGAACACAGAGAGACTCCTGTTAATGTAATGTTATGACTACTGTTTCACTTAGTTACACCTGAACGTTTTCTTGCATCAAGAATGACTAGTAAAAGAAACATAGAGGATCATGCATGCAACAAAAATCCTAGAATTGTAGTGGAACCTTACGATGGAAAAGAACCGGATGCACTGTAGAAGTACTTCTACTGCGTCATTTCTCTACTTAACATTTAATTAACAATTTTCGAACCACCGTGTCATTGAATGATGAAAAAAGTAGGATTTCTGCTTAAAAAACTTAGAATTTTTATATTCTTGCTTTTGTAAATCAAACAGCATTCGGTGTCGCGAGTAAACTATTTATTGCCATCCTCACTGACAGGTTATCAGGTACATCTGAAATGTAAATCCAGTTGATAAGAATCATTCGTGAACTTGCATCTATTCATTAGTAGGTTCTAGGCAATAAAATCGCTTTTTATCTGTAGGAAATACTCGGATATATCACAATTGCCATTCATGGTGATATCAGCATTGAAGTTATTTCCAACTCATTTCATGAAGACATAAACAAACCTTAGCATTGTTGTATATCAGATCAAGTGCACTCGTTTCAATTCAGTCAATAATATTTCACTTGCTTTTCCGACATGCATTTCAAAATGATATCAAGTTAGGAATAATCAGATCAAGTTCATGCGTAGAATTGAATGAGAATTTGCTACATTAGTTAATTATTTTGAATATTTAATTAATGCCCCATTCGCCCCCTCAATAAGTGAACATTCATTGCGATTCATAGCCGACATTTGAATGAATTCATTACACGAAATTGAAAGTCAAGACGTTTTGAGATGCATTATCTGAGGAAGAGTACACGATTCAATCGACGAATTCATTCATCCTGAACCCGAGATGGTGGCGTAGGAGTTAAGCCGATGACTTTAATTGATTACCGTAATACCCAATTTCGTGAGATCACAGCAGAGAAAATAGGACTCCATAAATCAATGCATAAAAAACTGACGGCAACGATGAGTATGAGTTGAAGTAAATCTAATCAAATATTGCATGAGTTCCTCAAGTTCATTCCTTAGAGAATTTAAGTAATGAATTCTGCTTTTATCTGAGCGTTAGATCGATCATGTGACAAAACTATGCATGCGTATCCGCGCGGAAATTCGACAGTATTAATCATCGCATGGATTCTGAGTAAATAAAATTTGAGTATTTCTGGAGCTGGAACTCTGGCCTGTGGAAGAAATAAAGTTTCCTCAATCTACTTGAAGGCGAAGTAAATCATTGTGTTCTCACGAATGAAATATTATATTTTGATGATATAATCATAGGGCAAAAAATGTAGCAATATTTGATACTGCGCTGTTGGTATGAAAATGTCAAAACCCTTATTAAGTTTTGATTTTATGGATTAATGCGAACAAAAGTGTCGTCGCACTACTTAAATGTACAAGAATTTTATGAGCTTGTCATTTATGAATACAATGGATGGTACTTCAGGAATTGCCATAGTAATTAGGTGTATTTAAGGACAACAGACGATTCTTTGAGTCTGGCTTTGGTGCAACCAGACTTTCGTTATCACCATTATTAAATTCATTTTTTTCAACCCTTTCCTTGTTAAGATTCTTCAGTTCGCTAAGATCACAAATTAAGAGAGTGACATGTTTTCATTCCAGACAACTTAGATGCGAGCAATGATTAATAAGAAACATTTTCGAATCATTTCAAAAGACCTTGAGGAGCCTGGCCTATTCACTTTCGTTATCAGATGGAATCGGAAAATTCGCCGAAAATATACTTACAGTATGCAGTATTGTTGTGATAATTTAGTGTCAAACCTCGGCCAAACTTTTTCAAGTGTATCCGTGCAAAGCATTTTTCAGCAAACGAAAAGCTGTTTTGGACTGACACACATCGAGCAAAACAAATCAGTTAAAAGCTTGATGTGGATATGCGTTTGCTCAGGACGCTCGTCTTTGCTTTGCTTTCGGTGTGACTGAAGCCTTGTTCATGAAAATTACGTGTATTCTGCTGGTACAAGCGGCGTAGTAATAGTAAATAGCATGGAGCTATACAGAATTTTGAAAAATAGTTGTTTATGGACGATAGGGATTTGTGCTGAGTATTCCAAAATATCGACCGCTCCAAAAGAGACGCGCACTGTACTTTTTGGAGGATCGTACATTTTGCTACTGCTCTGACTTGCGCTGTTGCTTTTATTCATTTTTATTTTAATTTATTGTAACAACTCCATGATCCCTGACATAGAGGTACGGGGAACTCATGTCGAGAGATGCAGAACACAATAAAACAAGCAAAAGCGTACATTTAGACAAATTCACAATAATACAAAATAACAACAAAAGCAAACAAGTCTTAGCCACACACTCCACGCGTCCACCACCTTTTATGATGCTAATAAATCAGTCACGTGTGTAATTGAGTTTGAAAAAGTTATTTCAAGTTGAACGTGTTCCCAATCCGGCAAAAGATCTGAAGCGAATGAGGATTGTTAGTTTATCTTCTTCACTGAGCCGCTACATCATTTGCTGGAAATAGTCCACCATATTCATTTCCTTCTGCGATATCGATGTCTCAGGCAAATTAGCTTCATTTATTGTATTCCAGATCACCTTTGTTCCGAAGAAGCTGGAGCAAATTGATTGAAAATTGTCGTTTCATTATCTTCCACTTCGATGACTCTCAATTTCTTCACGAATTCGAAACAGCTGCTTCGGTGCTCATGAATAAGGGGATATGATGTTGATTATCTTATGAAGAATCTTATCTTCTGCTTTTGTTTCTTCTAAGTACATGCTTCCTCTGAAATCTATTCAAACCAAATGAATGTTGTTACTTTTGTGAAGATCTGAAAGCAAGAATAATATCTAAACATATCAGTAAATATCTTTCATCTTTAGCTTAAAAAGCGAGTAGCAAGAATATTTTCATCCGCCATGATAATCTGTGCTTTATTTATTTACAATCTGAAAGTGAAATAGTACTTAAAACAATAACCATTTAGTATCACTGTTTCAATTATGCTTAAATAATCTTCATCATGGTGCATGAATTGCGAATTATCTTAGGGATAGCCACGTTATTAAAAGATACTAAAGTAGTTGTCTAGTTGGCATTCTATTAGATATTTTTTACATTAATGGTGCCTTCACTTTGTTGATGCTATCATGTATGAATCATCAATATAAAAACAATGTTCAGGCACATATTTACACCTCATTCGTGTTCTGGACATGCTTCCTCTAAAATAGGAACTACGTCTTGCTCTGGTCAGTGTCACATGGAGTTTATTGATTCACTACCCTTGAATTTCAATTCATAATTTTCTTACAAATTTCATGCTTTGTCAGCGTTAAACAAAAAACATGAGCAACTGACTCACGATTCCTCTTCATATTTAATAAACAGCACTCTTTGTGGTTCTAGCCCTCGAGAGAGGTGAAGTCAACTGAAACGCGTGGTACTTTTACATATTTATTCAAACACTGCAGATTTTGCCAAATAGAACGGAGCGCTGTGTTGAGCTTCAAAGATGACAACCCTCTAATTCATGTGATGAATGAATTGTGAATGCGATTTCACAGGAATTGAATGTTTAAGTTTCGGTAATTCAAGTTTTTGTGCAGTTCCATCACAAGCTCATCTTGCTGTCTCTCTAGGTCTCGGCGAAGACGATTACTTATCAGACTTATCATAACTAATACTGGGGGTGGAGATTAACAATAAAAATGAATTAATGTAACTTTCTGGATAATTCGCAATAATTCATGTATTTGTACCCTCACCGATATGGCCTGCTGGCATGGCCCCACTAAACACTTGCCTTCTACCGACTGGGAGAGTAAGATATTCGTGATTCTCAATATGTTTTTCCCACTTCTACCTATACTCAATCTATTAGCGCCTGTTATTGACATATTACATCAGACAGTTTTATGAATGAACCCCGGACCTGCTAAATTAATATGATTTGATATCAAACATCATTTAGTTAGAGCTACCACAGGAAAGCATTTCCATATGCCTCTGAGCTCGCATGATGGATTTCTGCGATATTTCATAAGATTCTGAATATCTCTTGTAAGATAAAAATCAGGTAATGAGTAATGAGTTTCAAATTATTATCAGTTTGCTGAATTACTTCGTTAATTTGTAGATGTCTTGACTGAAGGTATTCATTTTGTTAATGATGTAAAGAGTGAAGAGCTTTGATGTTAAACTTCAAATTTTTTTCTCTTTGTAATTACAACATAGCCAAATGCTACCTGTCACATTCTTTTATATTTTTATTCCTTTTTATATGATTGTCATTAGATATTTCTATACTTTCTGAAGGCTATTGTACTTGCAATGTGAATTTTGAATTTGTGATCAGTCTGTCTGATGATGGTGAATGGATTGACCGAAATTAATTTCAAAGAAAAAAAATTAAAAGTTTAACATCAAAAATCTTGACTCTTTCCATCATTAACACAATGAATTGCTTCATATTAAAGATACATTAATTTTGATGTTCACTTCTCCTGTATTAACGTTAGCATTCTGATGATTTAGGAAATTGCTGTTCTGATCTCTATCGGTGTAATTCATTGCTTTTACAGTGAAGCGCTCTACAGCTCATGGGACATGATGACTGGTATGGTAGTGGCACTTGACCACCTCGTGGAGGATGTCGAAACGTCACGATGTTTGGCAGGAACCCTTTACAATGTATCTCAATGTACAGCTGGATTAAAAATGATCTATCAGGCCGGCGCAATCCCTGGTTTGGTGAAAATTTTAGATTCTAGCATGGAATCTATTCAATTCTATGCAATTACAACACTGCATAACTTGCTTCTTCACCAAGAAGGCGCTAAACCTGCTCTCAGAGCGGCTGGTGGCTTACCAGTGATGGTTAGTTTATTGAAGAAGAATAATGTGAAGTTTCTCGCTATTTGTACTGATTGTCTGCAAATATTGGCGTATGGACATCAAGAAAGTAAAAATGTCGTTCTCGCATGTGGAGGTAAGTTAATGTTTTGTCATGTATATCTCAGCGATGGTGAAAGCGCAATCAATGCCGTGCAAGCTTAGTGCATACACTGTATCTTCATATTGCACAATTATTTGTGTATTCATATTATTGTTTATGTTTACGTTTTTGGGTAAGGAAAGAATGTTATGTGAAAGAGGAGATAGTACTGGTAAATTAACAGCAAAACATCTAGATTAGATCGGAAATATAGCTCCATGCAATGTACTGGTGCAATAGTGGCACAAAAGTCGAACGCATTTTCACTTGCACTTGTTGGCCACTGTATGATTGGGTTAGAATGCGTAATCACATCAGTAATTTGTCGCTATTCATTGAGCAATCATATCCTAACTTAGTTCTCGTGGCGGTACACGGCCCTCGTTCCATATTCTCGTCAAGTTCAGATAGGCAATTTTTCTATGGTTCCCACTACCAACCATCATGAAATATGATGAAATGCCTGTATTGTGCAAGTGTGAAGTTATTCCATTATTATTCGCTGTATTCGTATAACTTTAATAACTTTTATAACTGTTCGTATAACAAACATTGAAAATGGAAGTATGCGGTATTGAAAAGACTATTTTTGACGGACTGAAGTATGGATGAAGCAGCTCATGGTATGTGCGTATTAATGAAATTCGCACGTTTATCGTCATGTGGCTACGTTTTATTATAACAAATTAATAACTTGCGACTTAGTAGGCATGATTGCAGACTCTCAATGCTACATTCACTTTGCTCTCTGTATGCGCTATTCACTTTCAAACTTCTGAGCTTAATATCTCTTTTTCGAATCTTTTCGGCAAGTTTTCCATCAGACATTATTGTTTGTAGGTCTATTCATTTCATATTGATAAAGTTAAGCTCACTAAAAAAACATTTTGATTCCTATGGGCTAATCATACCTAAAGTGAGTGGTCCTCGAATAAACGAGCGTTGATTGTCCTACACAAATTCTTCTGCTGTCTGTTCATATCACTAGTGTCGATCCAACCCTCAAACCTGGGGAAGAAGATACAATAAGGAAGGAGTAAGAGAGTATTTATTAACGAGGTCCGACTGTACGTTTGCTGCAAGCGTAAGAATATTAGGCAGTTGCGGAGATAAAGGTGAATTATTGATTGCCTCTTTAAAATATTTGAAAAACAAATCTTTCAACCATCTTCATGTTGTTTTTCTAAGCAGAAATGTTTATTCACATATCTATGGTATTAGTTATCATAAGTTATCTAGCCTACAAAATGTATTTAATCAGGTCAAGCTCACTCTTGCTATTGGCAAGATGCAACCCGACACAATCTGTCGCCATATCATTTATATTTTTCTATGCATCATGTGTGAAAGTTAATTTTCTTGTATCTATGATAAAACAATTTGCAACATCCTTCTTATAGGCTGACGATAGCTACGGATAGTACCTTGAATATATCATGATATATTTATCCTTCAACCATAGTAACAAGCAGCTCCCTCCTGAAATTGCCAAATAATTCTCTAAATCGGTTGGTCATTTTGGGTTGATTGGTTGAAACTGAAGTTTAGTGGAAAGTGCCCTTCTTTAATTAACAACAGTGTTGATTGAGAGAAAAATATTTGCTTTTCATCGATTTTTCTGTACAGCGTTTGCTATACCTAATATATTCATATTTTTCTATTCTTCCGTGCAGAGAAGCATTTTGATCAGCTTACATTGGGATTTGCTCTCATCTTCACAGGATGTCGAATACTTCCTCACATAATGCCTCGATCGTTTTCACTTTGCAGGTCCTGCTGAGTTGGTCAGGATAATGAGAGTCTATTCTTACGAGAAGTTGCTATGGACAAGCACGCGTGTCTTGAAAGTATTATCCGTCTGCCCAAAGAATAAACCAGCTATCCTTGAAGCCGGTGGAATGCAGGCTCTTGCGGGCCATCTACATCATCAGTCTCAACGCTTGGTACATAACTGTCTGTGGACATTGAGGAATCTTTCCGATGCAGCAACTTATCTTGACAATCAAGATGATTTGATGCGAAGCTTGGTTCAATTATTGACGAGTAATGATGTGAACATGGTTACATGTGCGGCAGGAATCTTATCCAACCTAACCTGCAACAACCAAAACAACAAACTGAATGTGTTCAGAGTAAGTCGTCCATTCATCTTCACTTTTAACTCATGGAATGTACAAGTAGATAGTTAACTTAATTAAACATCTCAATGCAAAGTAGCGTGCAATTTATAATGTGGTAGTCTATAAAATATTGCACGTGCATTATCGTGTTTTGTCATTTCTATATATTGGATGAAGGTGATGGTTTAGCAATAGTTTATTAATAGCGATGATGTCATCTCAACAATGTGAAATGCAAACAAGATCAATCAGCTTCATAATTTCATAAATCATGCCGAATACCAACACTGACCACACTTGTATGAAACATTTAGTAATAATTTTCTTCCAATCAATGATGAGTCAGACTTCGAAAATGAAATTAACGTCAGGAGTACTGATTCACTTTGGATCTAGTGACCAAAACATGCTAAAATGGAAATGCGCTTCGCTATTTTTCTTTGTTATAAAGCAATTGAGTTTTGTGTCATCAATTTCGGACACAGCTGAGGTGGCTTTACCTAGCCTAGTTCCAACAAAAATGACGCGTATTTATACTGGCTCCCTGCATGTATGTGAGTATGAATCAAGAAGTTATTCTGATCAATGGGTCACATCGCAAGATACTGATGTATCTTCTTTGTCCTACAGCGAAATGCAAGAAAATGATAATACGTAGAAATAAAACTCAAATGATCATGCACGAAGTGATTTGAAGAGGCATTCAATCACCCTGTGCATAAGTGCTTCATTAAAAGTCCTATTATTTGGTAATTACTTGACCTCAATTCATTTTCGATAACCTCATGTTAGGCTAGTTATCTATCTAGACATCTAGGTAATTTTGAAGTGCTTGGTGATTTCTGCAAATAGCTTTATTGGTTTGATAACAATGAACTATCCGTGCTTGAGATCACTTATCACTTCAAATAGGCTTGCTCAAGCATTCTCTTATGGGTTAACGGTTCAAAGATTGCCCTACACTGTTAGCGACTATGCAATTTGCTTATGAATTCACTTCTCATTCTGAAGTTGTTTTGCTTCAAATGGTAATTCTAGTAATCAAAATAGTAATCCAATTATAATTGGCATTGTCTACTTTCCGGAGGAAATCGCATGGAATGGTATCACAGTCGGAAATGGTCTCCGTGGCACAGTGGCTAAGTGCTTGACCTAGCGATCTTCTGGTCCAGAGGTCGAGCCCCGAATTGCTCGAAAGTGTCACTGGAATTTGTCAAGAAGGGCATTCGGACAAAAGATCACAACGCTCCAGATTAAAGTCTGACTATGTCAGCACCGTCCAAGCCCCCAGTATGGGGAAGTAATGACGTTAAACCATCCATATCATTCATCATCAGATCGCATCACCTTGCATAAAAATTCTCCGGTAAATCCTCGCGTAGCTGAGAATGTTAATGTGATGTGCTAGGAAATTTTAAGTAGCAGCTCATGCGAACTTTCCAGTCAGATCACGATGCGATGTGTAGATCAACACGTGTGATTCGACTATCAGCCAGCCTGAACTAAGATGGAATTCGCGGCAAACAACACAAACGTTTAAAAACCTGCAATTTCCAGAAAATTATAAGCGCATTCATGATCTCTACATTCATCAAGTGAAGAAAAATCCTGAGATGAATGTGAAAAATCACATAAAAAGACAGGTTATCATAAATTTGACATCTATGATAAATAATAGAGTCGTAATACATGCACATGCAGCAGTGTTGCCGAGGCAGTTTAGCATACAACTATCGATTCGAGTGAGAAGCATTTCGGTTCAAATGCGTAAGATAGATATTTCCGGGCTTTTGAATGATGTATGTTCCATTACAACATGCTCATTTCCTTCAGTAGGTTGCAATCAGAACACAAGGCAATAATCAATGTCAAACATATGGTATCCCATTTTCATATTAAGCAGTCAGCTATGTGCTCGCATTTCACGATGTTATAACCGAGCTTGACGTTGGTCCTACTGCATGAATAAAGCAACGTGATATTTAGAAAAGAGCGTTTATAGGCTTCAGCATAAAGTATTGAAATTAATCATCATTTGACAAAGAAGACTACAGGGACTACAGAAAAGATATTTCAAGCATGTCACGTGCTTCTCTTGGACACTGAGCGCCTCACCTCAAAAGTATTTTTGAACTGCGGTAGGGACAAATGTCACATCAGTTTGTACACTCATCAGTGTGCAAACTGTTATAAAAATGTAAAATTCATTACTTGCTTTGTAAAGCTCCTTTGTCTTCAGATTTTCAAACTTGAGAATGGGTGCATACTTAAGTTCACAGAAAATATAATTTGATGTGAATAAACTAGTGAGAGGGATAAACATATTTTTCACTTCAAAACATTTTACAAAAAATTAAAAAGCAGCGAAGCCAATGTTGCTAGCAATGTAATGAAAACATCCACTTTTTCCCGGGACACCATAGGGCCGAAGCCGGCCGATAAATTCATTTAAACTTGAAATGCATGATTGAACACTTAACCCGAACTTGATAGACGAAATGGAAAGTACTAATGATTTGAAATTCATGACATCTCAGTGAAAACAGAGGTTAGGACGAAAAAGTTCTGTCACATGTTTGCTCTTCAGTGTAGACGATATTTGTTTAAATTGGTCGACTTCATACACAAGTTCGAGGCACTTGACAGTTCCATCAACGTCTTGACATCAATTTTCGACAGGATTGGTGCTCTGTCAATAATTCTACACTAGTCTGGTTTCTAACCTGTCAATTCGAATGTTAGCGTTCCCTCTGTTAGGTTTGTTGTGTTTGAAGGATAAGTCGCCCCGTTCAACTTTTCTTATTAATTCTTTTTACACGGATCAACAATGACGTGTGTGATAATCAAACTTCAGAACATTATCTTCAAACATTTCTGTATCATAAAGAAACACGCAAGTTGACAGTTTGTAAGCAGGCTTGTACTCTGACGGATGATGTTCTTTGGGAGATTAAGCTCAGTCTGAATTTGATTTACTGAAAATTGGATTAAACTTCATGTTTGATGCCTGACGTGAATTTCCCTCCGTTTTCAAATCACTCTCATGAAACTACTGATATGAATATACTACCGTATTCAAGTTGTTGGATTTATATTAAATTTTCCATTACTGAGTTTGTAGCTAAGTTTGAATTCATACACTGACAATATGATGGTGCGCACCACCCAAGCCTGTCCCAGCCCAATCATATTGGTTCAATCTCGCTCAACTTGCTGATCATGTTCAAGCCGATGCAAAGCGGCTTCTTCATAAAATTCGTTTATTAAGTCTAAATAACACAGTGACTATAAGGATCAAACTTATCTTGTGGTGGTTTTGTAGTCTTCACGAGGATGTCATTAGAAGTCGGCAGGAAATCCCTCTGAAAAGGTGTTTGTAACAGCCTTCCAGCTACGTCTAATTGTGACTGTCATTACCCTTCAAGCCTCGGTTGGCAATGGAACATTTTTGTGAAGATGTGTATCGAACCCGCTTAATATCATTACAGTGGGATTCAGAAAAACGTTGTGATAAGCGGTTTTAGCCGTCTATATTTAAACTCGCTCTCTTCGGTGGCGGTCTATCACAGACTTCACGGTATTCTAAGCAACTTTGTGCATTAATAACGTTTTTGGCTTTTCTAGATGTTTAGCAATTACTGATACCATCTGGCTCGCAATCGCTCTTCATGCAGGCATTATCAGTGGAAATCTTAGTCAGATAAAAATATGAAATTAAATTTCATCGCGGTTACATTGATGCCGTTTGTGAATTTATACATTAGGTTAACTTCAGTTACCTATGGCTGACCTTTACTTATTTAAACAAGTGTAAGTCCACTTAGATCACTTGAGGTGAGCATTTAGTTAGTGACCAGTGATTGTTAAGAAGCACTACAATTTGCAAGGATTTGTTTCCACAGCAATTCATAATGTAAAACGCTTTGCGATATTAAACAAGGATAAAGCTGGTCCTACCACAGGTTTGCAGAAAATACAGGTGCTAGTGCTCCAGTAATTTCTCTTATTACTGCATTTCCTTATCGAATTAATTTTCCTACTATTTCTGCGATTGCTGCCTTGAAAGAGCTCTCTCTCTCTATGTATATTAGTAAGTATATTTGATTTTATTTACAGGACAGTTGAACTAATCCATGCATGTAAGTACTGGTAGATGACGTAAGTTGTTGGTAGATTCCACCAGCATGAAGAATAGGTTTTAAGTAAAACATATTACTTGGCAAAAAGCAAAGGTATCTGAAATCCGTTAACTATTGATGGCTTACGGATAGATATCTCTGAGCAAATGGGACTGTCTCCAAATATAATTGAGAAGATTATTACCTCGGTATTTTATAGAGAAATGTTTGTTACACATTAGTACAAACTTACAAAGGCAGGAAGTTTCGTTAGCAACTTATCTGCATTATACTTTGTTTCAGCTAATGTACCTGTGAGGAATGACACAAAGGAAAACATAAGTCATTTGAAGACAATGCTTTGCGTGACTAGAAATGAAATTTCTATAACGTGCAGATTAGTCATACCTCAAGAAGGCATGAAAGATTGTAACTATCCTATCATTATCTTCAGTTGACGTTAATTTGCGCTTCTAGATTATAAGTAGTTGATATCCCTCCTGTCATTAACTCGATACCTCGATGACTGACATTGGTTCCCATACCTTCTGATACTAGACGTTTCATACATTTTTCCTAGCCGGTCATCCACTTCCAATCAACAATAACCGGATTCTCTTTTCTATTGATTGTCTTTCAGTAATAAAGAGGAAAACAAAGAATTATTTATTGTTTTCCCCATCATCCCTGTATTCGTCTCTTCGCATCTTTCTCTTTTTAGCATGCACATATATGGATAACCCAGGGCTAGGACCGGTTAATTTTTTTGTAACCGGTTAACCGATTATATTTTTAACCGGTTAAAATCGGTTAGAGGAGGATTCCCGGTATTTATTTAGTTGTCAAGGTATATCAAAATACGTCAATGGATCATCGAAAACTTCAGGGATCGCTTGCAATTCATTGTATGAACGATGATTGTAGCTGTAACCTATTATTATTTCATTTTTATTAGTGGTTGTTTCAATAGAAACCGATTTTGCAAGTGACTTTCCCAACTCAATCAAAGTGAGTTAGTTTTATTGCTAACTTATCCTATTCACCACTTTTTAGGTTAAAACTACAAATGGTGTAAGACTTAGTGTAAAATCTTTAGTTCAATCGGATTTCATCATACACGTAGTGTAGTACACGTTAAGATCCTAGCCCTGGGATAACCTATACACTTATCCGATTATACAAAATAGTCACCACTGACTGAACAGCCGTGATGAGTGTGAACTTGATTATAGAGAAAGTTACTAGATTTCAACAAAATTCAGAAAGTTCATTGCGAAATGTTTGGACAAAATGCTTTCAAAAAAGAAAGAAAAAATCATCGCATGACTAGTGAAAGAGCATCAGACTCCACTCTTTTTCCATAATACTCCTTCTTGTGATGTCTGCTACTTTCATCACCTCACTTCTGCCTTTCTTCACTTTCGAAAACTACCCCCGATTGTATTGATAGTCTAAGTGGGATCTTATATCCACCATTGATACTTGAATGAGTTGTTTTAATGATGTGGGGACACATCTTCATAGAGTATTAAACAAATTCATGTCTGTGAAATTCTTGAGCCTGAAGTCGCAAAGTTACGTTAATGTTCTCGAGACATGGAAATATGGCAAGTTTTCAGCCGACCAGACCATAGGACCATCGTTTATTTAGAGAATTCTGATTTCGCTGAAGTTGAGTGAGAGCTCGCTCTAATTTCTTTCCCAAATTTCACTTCTCTTATTTGATCTTCCCGAGGGTCGCCGGCTATCTGCGGCATGTTTCACTTGGAGAAACTAACGTCAGACTCAGTCGCAGGCGAAATGGGTAAGCCATGACGTCTCACTTCTTCGCTTGTGACGTCATCCTCTTCAACATGGCCATTGCAATCTTTCCAGCATTATTTTGTCCGCATCATTGACAAGCTCGATCAGCTTTAAAGTGGTCCCGTTGCAGCACCAAAAAAATAATCCGATATTTCATATGCGTAGGCAATGAAATATATCGGAGACATTACAGTTGTGACTAGACTCATTTTCTCTGGGTTATCGCAGAATTATGCTTGGTTTCAGGACATGATTTCAGACCTTTGTCATCCACTCTACTACTTGACTCTTCTGTTTTTGAAAACCTCGAATAAGTTTCGTCAACCAATAATATCCGCCGCTGTATGTGCTAATAGTTACTTTATTGAACTATCAAAACTACATAATAGCAGTCCGTCTTTGTGTAAAAAGTTATTGGCACTATGTTTCCTTTTATTAGGATTTTGATGGTTTCTGCTTATTTTCTGCCCCAAGTGTCTCAATTTTAGGGTTGTAATTTCTGTATCTCTATAAAACGATTTATTACTATTGTTATAGGGGTACTTGCTACACGCGATGATCAGAAATGAGGGCACTTTTGTACATTATAACAATATTCAGGGCGGTAGGTGCAAAAAGGGCGTACAGCAGGGTTTGAACAAAATTTAAGAAAATGGGGTGGATGTTGCCAAAGTTTTTAGTTCTAGTTGCTATTCGTTTTCACACGTAATGCTGTGTGAAGTAGCACTAAAACGCATGTAATAGAATTTTACCATTTTCAAATTTTAGATTCTCAATTAGGGGGCTTAGTACGGCAAGTGTGCCAAGGGCCCTTATAGAGATGATCAAGCTAACTATTTACAAAGTCCAATTTATACAGAATCTTAAATCATTAGAGGCTATCTCCTATCTAATTTTCCAGTATTTTATGTGGAGACGAAAAAGAGATGTCATCCTCAGTAATAAGCAGTCAAATTGTCGAAGAATCCATCACATAAAGAAACGAAGGCTTCGAAAGCATCAGAAGCTATTTCACAAAGACTGACACCAATGACATTTTTGAGTGTTTTCGCTGTGCTGCCTCATCCTCTAGTGACCAAAATTTGTTAAACTGGCTTGTCTAGTCGCTCTGTTTTACATGTGAATTCAGATTCGACATTTGAGATTATAACTCTGCCTAGTTCACTCCCGTAGAATTAAACTAATTATTATTGTGTTATTCAATGAATTACATGCATAACACTAAATATCTCGGACAGTGTACAGCATTGGACAGAATGGATGCATCCCCTTCAGATTTTTCAATGTCTGGCGAGTTACTCTAAAACTTGAAAATAGTTGTTTTGAAGAACTTATTTGCGATTCTATATTCGAAGAATTATATAAAAGAAGCTAAAAGATCCAAGGTTGAATTCCAAAAGCGAGGAAGTAAAGTAGCAACCTGTTTTGTGTACAGATACAAAATCTGCTTTGTTGACGTTTTGACTTGATTAGAAG
The DNA here is from genome assembly GCA_907163375.1 of Prostheceraeus crozeri. Lineage (NCBI taxonomy): Eukaryota > Metazoa > Platyhelminthes > Polycladida > Euryleptidae > Prostheceraeus > Prostheceraeus crozeri. Next base: position 164,060 of record CAJQUW010002617.1, on the reverse strand, counting down.
TTGAATAGTACGCTCTTGATCCATTTTCATTCGCAGGATGTTATTGAGGACTGTTCCTTTCGCATCCTCGAACATCCTGTGGCGTCTTTGCGCACAGATATTATTAAGTGCACCAGCTATTGCTTGCGAAAGTAAAGACTCTCGCTATAAAATCTGCAGCTGATATCTGAACAAGTGTCCATGTGAATTTCGAATACCCAGTAAAGGAAGAGTTAGCAGAACTCTTTCTGTAGTTAGCTTGAACTCTGACCGACCAAAGAAACCATTTATATGTACCGAGAATGTGAATAACTACATTGCCCTCGGCAAAAGGTGCGAGACAATCACTGAGGAAGACTGGTGCCGAGTGACATCGTTTTGCGATGAATCTTTTGCAACTCAATTATCTGATTTGTCCGACCCATAAGAAAGCCAGCGATTAGACAGGAACAACCCGAAATACTGCGCAAGATGAATGAGGAACGCCGCAAAAGTTATGACATGAAGCACATTCTTCACATCAAGACGCTGCAGTCAGCTAATGATGAAAGCACAGTTTGATTTTTAGGCCTACTTGGACATCATGAACGCGAGGCAGATCGAAGAACATTAAGCTGTCCGCATTTCCGAAATGACGGTGCACTATGTCCGCTCATGGAAGCAGTACTAACTGGGTCCATCATTAAACTGTCCGATTACTTGATTCTTGCCTGAATTTGGTCCTGACATTAACCCAATCCAGAATCAGTCCAATAGTTGTTGAGTGACACTATTGAATACAGAATCCGTCCGAACATAGCCCACTGTCTTTTGCGGAATTGATGAGTATCATGATCGAGAAAGAGCTAAAGACATTAGAATATAACTGTCGCAGTCTTCGCACGTCCATGCCTCTGTGGATCTACTTTATGCTGCAAAATACAGGCCATCATTCCAATTGTTGGGTAATTAATTTATCTATGCATTTATAGAATATCCCCATGGTTCCTACTGACTAATCAATCATCTTTCGATATTTTTGATAAATATGATCTATAAGCATAGTATCACATTCAGAAATCGCCAATACCGTGTTCAAAGTTTTCTTCACTGAATCCAAAAAAGAAGTTTACTAAAATTGAAAAATTTCTTAGAGTGATGCATCCATTCTGTCCAATACTGTATGTTGTGCATCTAAAAACATGACGCGACGCTTTTCGAAAAATTGCAGTTTTCTACAAAGCAAAATTCATAGTTATAGTAAACATCAAGTATTGTAGTTAACAATAATGAACTATCTTAGTTTCAATATACTTTTTCCTGTGGTGCATACGAAAATGTCATTTCAATTATTAGGATTTTTGATATCCTGAATTATAACTGTGTGAATCGTGTTTTAACTTCATTTATCGTATGGGTTTATTTCTTGCTACTTAATCCAAACTTCGCAACTGGTATTCATTGTGAACAGATGTTACTGTTGTTCATGAAAAAGCATGGCATTCAAGTTCAACTGCCGGTCGCGCGTTTTCTATTCATCAATAACTTCATGAAGAATAAAAATTTTGAGCATTCAATTATCGTGTACGCGCGACCGGCAATTGGACTTGGACGAAAGTGCATAGAAATAATTGATTATTCAACTTTTTGTGTTTCGTGTTTACAAAAGCGAGCGAATTCTTCATAATTCCTTTTGAAGCGAAAGCTAGCGACTTTCCTCTACCCACACATGGCAAATACTTCATTTTTCGATTCTCAGCTGGCATTTCTCATTAATAACTCCCTCAGCTCTCTCTACGCTAGACAATGTGGTTTCAGAGTTTTTTATACGGACATCGACGTATTTATTTGAGATATGAAATTACTTCCTTATCATGTACCGTAGTTTGTAGACTTGTTCGAATGCGTTGATAATCAAATAAAATAGTTTTGTCATATGATGTGATGAGGACTTCATGAGTCTGTCAGGGTCAATCACAAAATTCATTTATCATTCTACGATATCCTTTGGGTCTATGGATAGCTAAAGCGTCATACTCGCATATCCTCGATGACTCTCTTTCTCTCTCTCTCGCAAGAAATCCTCCCGTGCTCGAAACTATTGGTGAAGGCCCTAATCAAGGAATTCATTCTCAAATCATGCGCTATTTAAGTTTGATTTCTTCATATCATCAATACGATTTGAATGCGATTATTCGATGAGCTTCAATAGTGAAATGTTTTCACGATCAAGGCCAACAGTGGTTTCTTTGTATTGAGGAGGTGATCGCAGCAGCCCTAGATCTGAACATGGAGCTGATTTGATGACGTTTAGATGCAGCACATGTCTTTATCGATGAGATGAAGCTTCAATATCTCTTCTTTCCTCCCTCACATGATCGGGCTTTGGCGGTGATGACACTGTGAGACTTAGGGTTTGGATACCATCCTACCAGCATCCGGAAGCATTCTCTGACAGTCTCGACTGTGCGACTAAAAGATAATGAACCAGGATTCACTCTACTGTGCCAATGAGGAATTTTGGTGAATATCTCGACGTTCAGGGAATTCCAAGTCGATCAGATTCATCCCTATAGTTTAGTTCATACAAGGCCTTCCCTACCGCACTTATACTCACATTATTCACTTTTTGTGTTTCCTTTCACATTGCAACCTTTGAAGCGTTAGAGTCAACGTCATTTTTGTGACGTGAAGAAAGAAGAGAAATGGTTGATCATGTGAGCCTCTGTCTTGACTGTCTTCATGTTTATCTTCAAGAATTCTAAAACTAAAGTCAAACAATGTATTCCAAGTTCCTCGCAAAACATGGCTGCGTTGATATGTTCCTACTGTTCTCTCTTAAATTTAGAAGCTTGCTGTTCGAGTAAAGCCACGAAAGCAAGACTGTCATTGAGCAATGCCCTCAAGTTGTCAATTGAGATTTTTCTTTTCAAAATACTGTTTTTGGAATTGATTAGTCCCAATTTGTGAAAAACTGCTTTTTAGCGCGCTGCTGTCGGTAAACCATGTTTGCACCACGCACGATTTTGTTATGTGAAGAATGAGCAGAAAGATTGTATCAAACGATCAAAATGGTCATTCACCTGCGATGACTTAGCTGAAGAACGCTTTCATTATTTAATATTATTTGCAGGTAAATTTTTAATACTCTACTTTCAGTATTGTAAAATTTGATACAAAGTTAGAAAATGTTAAGTCAATGTTTGAACGCTATGTCGAAGCATGGAGTGTGTGACTTTGACTTGTTTGCTTTTGATGATGATGTTTTCAATTATTGTGAAATTTGATTTGGTTAGGGATTCTCGACTATCTTTCAACGAGTTCCTTGAGTGCCTTTACTTGAACAGGAAGTGTTTTATGAACAGATATGTGCTTGTTACAGCTATAAAGTGAGGTTGAGAAGCTGCATCAGAATTAGAGAAAGAGAATCAAGTTGTCAAGAAATCCATAAATCTTTCGTTGACCTTTGAAGTAACCTTTAGAGCAGAGGGACTGGCATGTGGCAAGTTCAGCGATTGCTTGAGTTGTTCCGAGGCCGGTTAGAAAGTTCTCATTTTGTCCTAATTTGGTTCGTGGCATTTTTCATCGTATTCGCTCTTCAGTGTCGTGAATTGAGTTTGTCTGTTTGATCAGCTCTGACTGAACATTTAAGTTAAGAGTTGCTACCTTTGTCATGGAATCAGACCAAACTCAAATTTCTGCTAGTTATCATTGATATGTTAAATTCTCATGAAATCACGCCTTCATTCGTCCTCGACCCTCTTCAAGACTTTCGTTCTTGTGATCATATGGAAATGTTTGCTGAGGCACTAAGTCCTATTCATTCCATCGAAAATCCTATTCAAATTTATTAAAAAGGACTTTGCCCACTTTACTATCTATTGATATCGACAGGTATGTTGTGGTCCTCCTCAGTAGAGAGATGGCACGAAATTGATATCGAAAGAGGATGCAACACCTAAAGAAATGCTAACCACATTGTAGGTCTCATGCGGATTTTGTGTCACAGTAATGCATTAGATGCCAGGCACTTACATCAGAAAGTTTCTCAATCTATAGATGAAAACGCACAAATTCCTCTATCAGGGCTTTATGGAGTATCATCTTAGTTTGACTAGAGAGGTTCGGCGCTGATCCGTTGCAAATTTGGATTCCGGTTGGTTCATAAAGCATGCTTCGAGCTAATACAATTTCAAAGCTTCCTTGTGCTTCGATGCTCACGCTCAAATTACATATTAAGGTCGCATTATAATGTCCACAATTTGCATTGCTTGTGTGCTTATTTCATCTGCTTGGCATGGAGCAGCTGGTGACTTGCATGGTTCAGAGACCGAAATAAGCGACTGATAAGGACGAAAAAGTAATTCCTGATATTAGTAGAAATTTATGCTTTATTAAATCTCGAGGATTCAGCATCTAAGACAGTGCAACGCGTGACCCGCGGGCCACTTGGTGGCCCGCCGAGACATATTGGGTGAACCGCCATCGCTTCTATTATCTAAAGTGGCCCGCGGACATTATTTAAATCGATGATGTGAAAATGACTCACTCCGACTATGATCTTTGGGAGGTGAATCTGAAGATGGGGGATCCTCTTTAGGATGCGCGAAACCATTAATTAACAACTAAAGGAACAATTTGATGGCACAAAAAAACAAAATTCACATTCGAATTATCCACCATGCTCCTTTCGTGATGAATATCCTCTCGTATAAGCGCAAAATGGTCATCACCTGCGCGCGTTTGTGCTAAGTCACGTAGTATTCGATGCCCTGCTGAACATTTTCCTCTACGTAATAAACCACGCCTCAATGAACATAGAAAGAGGCTATATTAATTAGACCTTGACTTCGAATGGAGGAATCCAGCCACAAGATTTTAACAGGCCAACATTTTTTTCAAATATTCTCGCTGAATTTCTTTTTAAGCTACTACACATATATATATTTCGTGTACTCGATTGGCATTAGCACACGACTACCATTTGTGGAACCCATGCACAGTTTTTGAAAGCCGTATATATTTTGGGTGAAATCTGTGCACGTATGTACGTGTAGCATGATCAACAATTGTAGCAAAATCAATTTTATCTTATGCGGCTTTCAGGCGGATAGTTGCATGCACTTACAGACCTTTGTTTTTCGATGAAATAAGGTAATGTCGGTCATAACACCAAAAAAGTCAAATTACCGTTTAATTACAAAAGAAAAGCTTCCATGATTTGTTATAGGCCTATTCGCTCTTCAATACTCACATGAATTATAGAAAGTAGATTATGATTCCTTAAGATTAAACAAATTAGTTGCGTACAATGCTGCTGTATACATTTGCATGTAAAATTTTGCGATGTAATTCGACCACTACTTATGCATGCACGTACGGCACAGCAGTCCTTATGTGCACTCGAAAGTACGGAATAAAAGAAAATTAAGCCTATACTACTGCCTTTTAAAATTGGTGGCCCGCTATCCCAATCGGTTGCCTACCACTGATCTATGAAGTTGCATTACATAGGCATGAAGGAAAATGGCAACATGACTGCATGTATATCAACCTAGTAATTAACTGCATTTTCCTTCAAATTGTGTAGAAAATCATCTCTGAATCATCTACGATCAGCTTGATCCGAGAAAGGAAATTATTCTAATCGGGCCAGATTGAGTAATATCATCGGTGGTCACTATAATTCTGCTTTGCACAACATAGAAATTCCTCGACTTCTATGCTCCTCACCCTCACTACACGAGTAATGCTGCTTATATTGTTGCTACTCGCAGTGAGCTATGTAGCATTTGGTCGAGTCGTTCTGTCAGATGTTCTGTCTGTCACATTTCTTGAGCTTCAGTTCGATTTAAAATTTCGCCAAGTATTCGTTGACATCCATATGAAATTCCGTCTCATTAACTTGTCAAGGCGAAGGGAAATTGGATGAGTGATTTTCCTGCATTTCAATCGAAAACATTCGAATGATGGATAGTGTGAAGAGATAAAATCGAATTCCGTCGAAATAATCTTGACCTTCACATCGATGATAGCGTGTTTTGCATCTCCTCTCTCTCCCTTTCCACTACTACCTGCAGGTTAGATTAATCGCTAGCGATCACGTGAAACTGAATGACTTCTATGAAAATGACTCAGCATTTTTGGGAAAAATGATTTCCACTTGGTTCTCAATCTGAGAGAGCGTGTTTTCCTATCTTCTTTTGTTAATAATCATCAAGATCGTGTAGCTAACATTTTGACCTTTGCAAAGCATTTTGGATGTATTTGTCTGATAAACTCGGAGATGGAGAAGCTCTTCTAATCGGAAACGAGAGATTCAAACGAAAGAAATGATGCTGTGAATCACTCCCCGTCATATCAAACAAGGTTCAGGCTCGCGTGTTTCCCGATGTTTTCAGGCTCTCTCCCTCTGTCATATTCGGGTGTGATTTCTATTTATTCAATCGATTTCATGAACAATGTTTGAAGGTTTCTTTCTGCTTGATATTTGAATTGGATTTAATGATATTCAGCTGGCAATGCCTCGCGATTTTCAACGCTCTTTGATGATTATTTTACTGAGTTGGGAGATCGCTCTCTCAACCCTTCTGTACGATAGAGGACAGTATGAAAATCATTCCCTGCAATCCGAATGTGACCGCCACATTACTCGAAAAGTCTTATAGGCAGTGCAGAATAGATACATGTAGTACGAAATGTCTCTAATCGTTCAACTATTTATTTACATGCTTCCTACTTAATGTGATGTATTCTACTCGTACTATTTTCGATGTCTGGGAACTGGTTGTTGCATTGAATACATAACGATAGATCGTAAACGGAAGACAGTAGTAACTATTAATATATATTATTTGTTGTCTACGCAGAGACAAATTGCGGCTTTTCTACCTTCTGAATTTTTTGTGCAGAATGGACGTCTCAGAGCATCAATGCTCTAAACTAGAAATCAGGGGGAGACTGGACTTCCAATCTTAGTTCTGACTAACTTGAAGACTGACTTCACTGCTAATGGTGAATTTAAATCGTAAGAAATCGAGCAGTGCGAATAATGCCTCTTTCTGTTGAATTCATCACAGGTGTAAAGGAAACCAACGATCAGTGACTTGTCTTGTGACGTTGCTATTGAGTGACTGACTATACGATGATGCGAATTTTGCTGTAAAGCAGATAGTGATGCCAGAGGCGCATCCTGAAGTTTTAGATGTGGAGGGAGGGGGCAATTTCTCTACTGTTTGCATGGTTGTACAATTTAATCAATGTTTCAATTATGTACATCTAATACATTAGGTGCCGAAATGATGCATTGAAGAGAATGATATTCCTTATATCTGATACCATCTAATGACTTCAATATTTTAGCAAATGAATGGAGTTTTGTATTTCAATTACTAGTTTTGACATAATTCAAGCAGGAAGAGAATTAACAATCTCAGCTAAAATAGTGGACGTTCTCAATGCTCCCTCCCCGAAAATACGCCATTTGATGAGTCGATGGTCTATCGTGTGAGAGGAACAACCGAAATCTCCAAAGTTATCCCTGAATGTAATGAGACCCATGTAGATGAAGCAAAACATCTCCATGACTAGCTAGGATTATGTTTGTGAGACCGCAGCCTAATTTAGAGTTTCCTAGCTATTGCTCAAAAAAGGAAATGAATACCATTAGACGGCAAATATCATTCAACTTAAGAAGATGTTCGTCTGTACATCTTCTTTTTCAGGGGCCGAAGCCTTGCTTTTTTCAGTCACATGTTCCTCCCTGATGACTCCGTGCATGACGATCTTATTTTGGTTTTCATCATTCATAATTTTCGGTCAGCTTCTCGTCATTTTTCATGCCGAATTGTCATCTTTAGTTTATAGATATAAATAAAAATTGATTATAAGTTTGGATATATTTTACGTCCCCTTAAAAGTTGGGTCGGCTAGGTGTTGTAAGTATTACCAGGTCGTCTGCGCTCCCTGGAAAATCTGGAAAACACCTGCAAAATGAATTTTACCCTGGAAATCCTGGAATACACCTTGAAATTTTGAGATTAATTAGAACACGAACCAATTTCACGCCAACTTTCAAACTTTTTTCGTTCATAATATTGGTTTCATGGTATGCAAACTCCTTAGGCATAGAACCTCGGGCAGATTTTCCACGACATTTTTCAGAATAACAGAGGATTGTTTAGCCGATGCCGTTGACATGATAAAAAAGCCAGACTACGTACCAATTAAAGACTGTATTGCAATAAGTTCATGACGATCATGTGTACATTCTATGATTTATGTATACATTCTAGGAGAATGATGTCTGGCTTGCACTTGCTTGAAATTGCAGGCCGATTAGAGCTTGCTTGTAGAAATTCTTCATACTGGTGCATTATTATGAGTATATCATCTTATTATATTCAAGAAATTTTATTTATATCGGTACTCGTCTTCTTCTCTATTTTAATACATCATTGGCACCAATGTAGATTATTCTTATAAAAACTACATGTACAGCACAATAGTATACCGTTTTGTATCCAAGAAGTAAACCGTACATTGTGAAGTAAGCAATTCCCTTCGTTCTACTGTGTAGACCTACGGGATATATGATTGCTCGCACATTGTGAAACTCATTATACACTCCAAGAAATTTTGGTTCACAAAACCCTCCCTCTTGTCATAAAATTTTGAAATAACATGAAGCTGAGAAAAGTTGTAATTCCTGCTTGATATAATTGCCGAGAAAATGTTTTATACATTTCAGGAGGTTTCGCATGCGACGCTTTAAACAGCTTTAATTCTACGAGTTTTACTCCCAAAGGGCTAGAGGTTTCGCCTGCGTCGCTTTAAAAAACAAAAACTCTGCTAGCTATGCTCCCAAATTCTACTAGTTTCACTGCGGGACTTTATAAAACATTGAAATTCTACTAGTTATACTCCCAAAAGGCTGGAGGTTTCGCCTACGGTACTTCGCCTCAAAATGGCTGAGCTCTAATTATTCATTATCTGTGGCCTTAGTACATCAATAATTAATGTATCTTTAGTCGCAGTATAGGGCCTATAATGTGTAGGCGCATAACATGAAGATTCATAGCCATTTAAAATTGATTCTTCGATTACTTGTAATCATTCTAAAACTGAAAATGGGACCCGGCAAAAGTTACGTATGGGGCCTCCTATAAGAGATCTTCCGTATTTTTGTAAAACCTTGCTATCATCCCTGTTTAAATTTGACGCGTGAATTTGAGTAAAATTTCCTTGCAAAAAGCCTGGAAATTTTCATCCAAATCTGCGCGGACACCCTGTGTTGCGCATCCTACTCTATACTAGGTTAAGGATCTCTATGTTTTCAGTATCAATTTATATTTATACGCTCTGGAATTTTTAAGTAACCTAATATATTACACGATTTTCCACCAGTGTAGTTGTTTTAATTCTGTTTTCTTCCGCTTCCTGGATTGTTAGAAGTTTTTTAATCGCGCCATGATTCAATTTGATTATCGTCATGCAGGTCATAAATCCTGAAAAATGTAAAAATTTCAAATGCCCCACAATTATTACGCGAAACGCTTGAAATCAATTTAGCATCAAAGGAAATTTTTTATAGTTCGTTGGCTTATGCCTACATGTTAGTAAAGCGGAAGTCTATTGTAGGATTAAAATCCGAAAAGGTAATGAAATGAATCTACACTTGTAGTTTTAATTTAAGCTCAGCTTACTAGAATTTGAGAATTATCTAGAATTTCTCGGCATTACTATTTATACCTGAGTAGCTATTTCTTCTCTCTCTTAGTATTTTTTCAAACTGGCATTTTTGGTAGTTTGTCGAGTAGTTAAGTTATCAGATACATGTATCTTATGAAAATTATATCTCTCAGAGTGATGCCCTGAAATCCCAATGAAGATACATCAGAAATGTATCAGATGTTTTCAGCTCATCTCCGACACGCATCACACATTCACATGCAATGTATTTGTCTTAATTTACGGCAGAATAGAATTATCTTAATGATTATTTGATGTACGAAGTTCAGAAGTCTCTGTGTGGATGTTGGATGATGAATTTAAATGTATTGGAATGCTTGTGTATTGCTGCTGACTAATGTTAGATGTTTCTCTTCAGTTCGGCGGCATCGAGTCACTCCTACGAGCTCTCAGCCAGGCGGGTGACAAAGAAGAAATTCTAGAACCTTGTGTCTGCGCATTGCGGCATCTCACGTCAAGACATGAAGGTGCGGAGGCTGCCCAAAATGCCATTCGTGTGCATAATGGGTTGAGTGTCCTTTCACAAGTAAGTAGGTGATGTTTTTGGCGTTTGAATTTGACATTTAAAGGATGTTGACATATGGAAACGTTTCTCAGGGTTCTCAGCCAAGTTGAATCTAACGAGTCAATGTGAAGGGTAATGGGTTAGTTGATATCGTGATACAATCATTGATGCACTAATCGTACAAGTTACATTTGATGAGTCTCTTACCCTCAAGTAAATGTCGTGAAACTGCAACCTCGGAAATACATTTCCTGTTTTCGTAACATGTTTTCTTGAACAGTAGTTAATGTAATCTAGCCGGTAAACCTGCTAAGTTAACATGGTTGATGTGTGTGCACAAAATTGAATTTTGCGTTTAACTATAGATAAGAAGGCGAGCGAAAATCTGCTGTGAAACATTTAAAGTCTTGCGAACTTGAATTAAGAACAAAAAGAAAACATGAAAGGGTAGCAAACTGTAATGATCACCGCCAATAAGGAGAGATGAGTTCTTCTGTCAATTGAATGATACAAAAACCAACTTTGTTTTCAACATTCAAAAAATGATTCAACAAAAAGCAAAGTAACAACTGCTGTCCTTTAAAGCGCAGCGACACCAAACTGCAAGAAGGTTAAAAGAACACAAGAGATTTCTTGGCATACGATGCGTGCCGCTTTCTAGAAGTGCTGTAAAAATTCGCGTGATTGGTAAAATGTACGCTCATAAACGAAGGCGTTCCGAAGAAGTTTTTTGTTTTTAAACTTTGTTGCCTTTCGAATTTGTGGAAAATCCTCGATAAAATGGCCTTTCGTCTCCTCTGTATGCCTCCATAGCGCTTTGAAGATGTGATCGGCGGTCCGAATCCTTGTTCTCGTGATAGCGTGCTCTGACTCCATGAGTGCCTATGCATTGCATTCATGCTTCATCGGTTGCGCACGTGCTGACTTGGTGCAGTATCTTTCACATATTGTTCTCCATCCTTCGTACCATCTCGCTCATTCTTTCCAGTGCGCGGTCATTTCCCATTGCCTCTCACTGTGTCTTTCAGAGTTTCTCCTTTGATTGTTCTTCGTATTCTCACTTCTGTTCTTTCTTGAATTTGCTCAACGTTGCTTGTCACTGTCAACACCCTGGACCTTACATAAACAGTGTTGGTTATCTGCTTGTTCACCTAGTAGATTCTGCCCTATAGTCATAAAGACGAGATTAAAACTCTATATTAGCTTCAATATCTCGATCAGAATCAATCATTAAATCCTCCATGCGAACAATGAGCAAGTCAAGTAACGGTTGTAGATGGGTCAAATTCATATCACCTTCCAAAATCATGTGAACTCGTCTGACAATTGCATAAGAAGCAGTACTATTTTCAAATATTATTAAGCAATACTCATGACTATTATCTATAGTCATAATACACAGCAGGATAGTAATTATTGTTCAAAAGTATAGTGGCGATTATTTCATTGAATTGGCTTTATGTCAGGACGGCATTAGAACCGATCAATCACCGTCTCCGTGGCACAGTGGTTAAATGCTTGGCCTAGCGATCTTACGGTCCAGAGTCCGAGTTCCGAAAGTGTCACTGGAAGTCGTCAAAAAGGGTATCCGGGCTAAAAGATCACAACACTCCAGACAAAGTTGACTATGTCAGCACCGTCCAAGCCCACAGTATGGTAGTAATGTTAAACAAACATCACCATCAATCACGTTCCCCATTGAAGAACTTGACTAGTCGGCTCTTGAGCCGGCCATGAATTGATTAAGATGTTTTTTCATTATTTAAATTGCACATCGAAATATGCAGTTTGATAACTGCACTAAACCATAAACACAAATATATAGGACCTGTCGCTCCGGCTTCAGGTGAAATAGTCATCACATATAAATGAAAAATCATTCTAGTATGCGAAATAATTAAACGAACGTATGAAAGAATGTGTTAAAAGAGTTCTTACTATCTTGTTTAAGAAGGAAATATTGTTGGACCGACAGCATACGAAATGTTATGAAAGGTGAATATTGAATGGCAGTAAGAATTTGACATTTTAATACGTTTTTGTCATTGTGTTCGATTTCTCTGCCATTTCCACTCATCAGAGTGTGACGTCGTCATCAAGTTAATCTCTGACTATTCCATTCAAGGTAATGACACCCGCAACAACACAATGTCCACCACGTAACTGGGCGTTATGCAAGGCGATGGTCGGTCTCCTACGAAATCTCACTCTCTGCACCGGAAACAGTGCGGCTTTGCGAGAAAACGGCTTGGTATTGAAGCTAATCAACATCGTTACGCGTGCCAATCAAGAAATCCATCGGGTGAGTCTCCATCAGTGCACAGTGATATTGAATTGCATGGTTGAGCAAGAATGTGAAATGAAAAGTGCAAGGTAATAAATCATGGTTGAGACGAAGTGACCTGATCTTGACTTCACCGAAATTTTGCATTCTTCATATTAATGAGGAAAGTCGAGATTAATATGCAAAGTCTCAAATTCAGATGGCAAGGGAATATTTGTCTTTCTATAAGTCAATTGAGTCATGAACTCTCTACGTAGTAGAATGGTGAAATCTAGAATCTGATTGTTAGTCGAGTGGTATTTGATAGTTCGGTATGACATTGGACTTGATATGATCAAACAAACATTATAAGGATTCAAAAATTTAAAACAGCCTTTTCTTCCAATGACTTTAAGTAAAGAAAATAAAAATAAACTCATAATATACTGTAATGTATTATCTAAAGCGCTTTCGATGACTCTAATCATAAGATAGCGTCATGATACAAAAGGATTCAAAATAATCTTACACTGAAAGTTATAGACATTCAAAATACATAGCTATGAAAAGATTAAGTTAGTAAAAAATGCATGAATACTGAAATCGAGACATTGGACTACAGAAAATTAACATAGAGAAGATAAAAGTAGAAAAGGGGGGTTAGTCCACGGCAGTCATCGAAAGCGCTTAAGATAATACATTATATTATGAGTTTATTTTTATTTTCTTTACTTAAAGTCATTATAAGGCTATCCATTTGTTCTGGTGGGAGATTAGCGATCCACAATCTCTGTTTGAGAGGATTGGACACTTCAGACGTTATTTTTCTAATGTAATCTGACTAGCATTTATTGAATCTTGATCGAATAACAGCTATTCATTATCAGTAAACTGGCTGGTCTTTTATCTGAAGTTTCGCAAGGTATGTTCCTAATTCTCTCATTGAAAGTCCTTGGCTTTATTCGTTGTTCATGTGGCTCGTAGCTGTGCTAAGGGTTGAAATTCTGTAAAAAAATCTACAGTAGCATGATCATATCCATTTAGTCTCATATGGGAAGCGTTGACATGTATTTTAAATATTTTTCAATCGGACTTTCTGAATAGCCACTAAAAATCTTATCAAGTCTTGCTCTTGAAGCATTGATTCACACTTGCATGGACTATTGAAATGCACCATCCGCAGTGAGGAAACAATCAATACCACAAAGCAATTATTTCAGAAGCAAATATCAATAGTTTTCAAGCTGCAGTCCCCAGCTGGACCTTCTGGTAGGTATATCATAACAACTAATATTCTGTCTTAAGATTACGAAGTTTCTAATCAAGCCTTATGACATTGCCATAGGTGTGATAACAGTCATTCACAGTAGTATGTGACGTTTAGAGGGAAAGGCCATTGTCTCTTCAGATGTTCGATGTCTATTGGCCTACCAGTTCCGACCTATGCTTCGCTCCTGATCACGCCAAGTGACCAGATGATCGTAGGTTGGATAGAAAGAGGGTTCCCAAATGAAGCCGGACATCTCTTATGTATCATCTATCCCGCACACAATCGGATTTATAACTGCTCTGTACTTTTTGCAGTTCATTGATTTCTTTTATTAATTACAAAATATTACATAAATCTCCTTATTTGGTAATCTGAAAGCACGTACGTTACATGTTTTCCAATACGGATGCGACGAGACATGCGTGATCCAAGGAACTTCACACTTTTAATAAAGGAGGCAGATTTATGAATGCGTATAGGCAGCAAAGCACGCACCATTTACGTTGCGATATTCTATCAATCGAATAAGAAAAGAAAATAGTGGAATTGTTGTTGTTGACACAATCACTGCAAAACAATTGTATCAATCGTTATAGTGGCAGAAGATAATTCTGCACTTCATTCTGTTTCCTAATGTATACCAATCATTCTACCAACTGTTCTGGTTGCCTGTCTGTGAATGTCGTACAGACACGTGAACTTTTTGTAATGCAGATGGATAGAACAAATGCCAGTCAGTCAACAGATGCATGCACACATCACCTTTTGTATAAGGCGAAGCTCATTTTTAAATGATTAACGGTACATTGTGAAAATGCGATGAAAATATGCAAAATGTTCGCCCCTTTGTAATTAGCCCCAATTCTCATCCAGTTTATTAAAACACATCATCATTCAGTGATTAAATCAAAAGACAGTTTGTCAATTGCAGTGTTTGCTGATGTTCTTGAGTGCTTTCTCTAATTACCAGTTGACAGACAGATGAAGGTCGTTCTTGCCACTTGATGTCTGTCTCACGGTTGTAAACCCTGGCGTGTTATCAAGACAGACCAGTATTCATCTACAACTACTTAGTTGTCAGTTATGATGTTCAATTCAATTTCACATTCCAATGAGCTAGAAATTGACGTGTGAGACTAACCAGGTGATAATTGATGTGTCTGGCTTCTCCGCTTTCTCAGGATGTCCATCAATCAACGAAAATGTCAACAACATCATTGTGCTCCTGCATACGCTTCGCAATTATTCAGTCTCTGTGAATTTATCTTGACTAGTAAATATACATCGTAAGTGTACATATTAGTGATGGTGATTCCTTCATTGGAATTAAGTGGCCAGATAATCAGTGTGCGATGTTCTCACTGATCTGTTCGTGTTTATACAGCTACTGTCCTCCGTTTCTCGTTCCCTGCATCGCTATTGTGCAGAGAGAATAATAATGGGGCATGAACATCAGTGTTGGGACCGACCACTAACTTGGCCGTGAAATTTGAAGATCATAACCGACCCGGATTCTGGCGATCACCTTGGTGTGCTCGTCGATTTTTTTAAGGCAAAAATGATGTTTATTTAATGACATTTCATAGGAACCCTGAGAATTTGTAAAAGAATGCTACAAAATACGGCGTACCAGGAAATTAGAATTAACATGAAATAGGCCTACTTGAAAATAAAGTAAACATGCGTTTAATGCATAGAAATACAGACATGTAATCATCTGGAAATAGTCTGGACACAGGCAGCATGATGATTCATCCAAGCACTTATAGAATGCATAGAAATAATTCAAAACTGCCAATTTTGAAATACATAAGGAACCATAATTTTAAGAGCAAATTCCTGGGTTATCTTATTTCACATTATTATAGCTTGCAAATTTCCTGAGATATCATGCACACAAGAGCATGAAAATCAATGCAGAAAGATAACTTTTTACATGATGAACTTGCGCCCACTCCCAGCCGAATTGACCAACGATTCCTCCTTTCAAACAGTCCCTGAATTCTCTTCTCTCGATCTTATCCCTCATGATAATTTAGTTCAATATGGACTTTGATTCTCTTTAAGTGGCCCCGCAGCATCTGTAAGATGCGCCACTATAAAATTGTTTGATGAATATGTAAATGTGTACATAATACTCAATAGCTCTCTATGCACCAAGCAAGTCATAGATGTACAAGCTGATAAAATCTCATTATTGCGGGTACATTGTACATGTGTCTCCGATTCATTGGTTCAGGATTTGCTTTGAAAGAAGTGGAAGCAATGGACTTTAATCTGCTTCCTTGATCTCGAAATATGAAGAGAAGTTGACCCCCAGTATATGTTAAAATGGTGACCGTAAGCTATCGTTGTGATAGTTTCAACCATTTTGTCTTGATACAAGCGGGGTATGACTCTCTTGCCAGATAATACATCACCTCCTTCTGAAACTAGTGAAATCATGCTCAATCTTAACTCTCTCGATCAAATACCGGATCTTACTTTTAACCATTATCCGCTATATTTGAAACTGAACGACTGACAGTGCATAATTATCAGATAGTTCATTACTTCCTGTTCAAGTGGCCTTCATTTCGTTGGCGTCACGAAATGCAATGATGTACTCTTACTGGTGTGCTTTTCGTCTTATTCTATGGTATTAAACAATTCGATTATTACAAGTCCCTTAAAAACTTTTTGAAATTATCAAGAGGCGCGCCTTTATGGAGATGTAAGGGCCCGCCGGTTGAATTGGTCAATTTGTCCTGTAAGACCTCGCTGCTCTCAGAATGGGATAGGGAAAGTTAGATGCATCCTTAGTTGAAGCAAAATTATATTCTCAACAGGTGAGGACTTGTCTCTAAGTCGGGAATCCATGCCATAAGACGATAATCTTCTACCAGGTGTCTATCTTACTCTGGTGACACGTGATACAAGCAATGGATGAACAAGAGAAAAGCTCTGTCACTTCTTGCATTCATCCAAAGATTGTTTTCATATCGATCCTCTTATCAGGTAGAAAGCATTCAATTAAGACGTATTAATACTCAGTGACAGTTGTAGGTGGCATGCAAATAGAGAATGACTACAGGATATTCACAGCGGATTACGAAGGTTGGTCATTCGATAATCTTTAACACGATCAGCGACTTCGGTTTCATAACACGCATGGTATTGTTGAGAGGTGTCATTAGATATTCTGTTGAAATACACAAACATCTTCCACCCTATTGCCACTTCATCGAATCGTATAAAACTTCTACCGTGTCCATGAGATTCAAATCTTGAAATTTATTTTTATGGTTGATTCCTTTTTTCCGTTAGTCGGTCAGAGTGTGGGGCGAAATTGGGGGAAATAAATAGTCTAGTGCAAAATTCCGAGTAGACCAGCTTCATTTATGTCCGCTATGTATCCAAACGTCGAAGTGCAATGATAATTTCATACTCCATATTACGTAATTTATCAAAAAAACTAAACAACGCACCATAAATTTCTTCAGATTATTTAATGTTTTACCAAGTCAGGAAACTTGTTCATTTTTTCCAGTGGCTTGAGATCTAAGGATTTTTCGGGTTGTTATTCGGAATCATCACCCTCGTCTGAATCGATTTTAGTCTTCGTCAATCTACTAATCTAGCTTCATAGTTTAGAGGAATCTTCACTTGTTCTGAGATTTTTCGCAATACTGAGTTGCCTAGTGGGATATTATCACAGCTTCAAAATGCACATATATGAGTAATTTCAAAGGTTCACATAATCAAGTACGATAATGCTGCATAGTTTATGCCGTTGTACATGAGCACCACACATCTCTGATAGCAAGAACTACGTGGAATCAAAGCTATCGAAAACGCTTGGACTTCGGTTAAAAACAGACTTGATGCGATACTAACAGATGATCTGAAGCAACCGATAATAACTGATTTTGACTCAATGAAAGTTCCAAACAGGCTTGGGGTCAAGTACAAGTACTTGTACTTAAGTGCATTTTCATGGTAGTTTGTACTTGTACTTGATTTATTTTCCTTTACATGTACTTGTACTGGGTCAAGTACTCAAATTTAAGTACTCAAGTACTTTTTGGCATTTTAAGAGTTTTCGAGTAGGCCTATATGACAAATATCCCACTCTGGTAGTTTAGCATTAAAGTATATTACCTCACCCGCCTCGTTTGCTCCTGTGGAAAGAATATTCAGCATCGCTGGAAAAGTTTTTAGACCAGATCGCTGTCGAATTAAATACCAAAATTTCGAAAGACTAATGTTTATCAAATCATATGACTTCTCCTCCTAAAATGTTATAAGCTTCATACTTGCATCACGTTGTCAACTACAATAGTCTTACTTGCTCCATGAAATAGGAATACATGTACTCCTTCATTATTCAATCAAGTGTTGTTTTCAGTTGCTTGTCATGTACTTCTTAATTTTTGTCACTATAGTGTACACATGTCTTATTCACAATTTTTGTTCTGAACTTGACTAGCACGAGCGCAGAAACAAGAATAACAATACAATTTCAGAATACTTTGCGATTTAACTCGGTAATCATTATTCAGTACTTGCACTTGATTTTTCATTACTTGTAATTGTACTTGAATAACAATTGGATCAAGTACATGTCCTTGGACTTGTATTCATTTATGTTTTCAATGTACTTGTACTCAAGTACAATCGAAGTACTTGACCCCAAGCCTGGTTCCGACCATTGCAAAGTGAATATCCCAAACATTTTTTAATTTTATGCAGACAGTCCAGGTCCAAAACGTCTCGGCGCATATGGTCTGACAAATAGCGAGACCAGTCTGAAGATGATAATAAAGTTATCGACTGTATTTATTTCGTTTGAATCGATTTTGGAAATCATAAGTGACTTTCAGTCATTCGCACGTGACTGTGTAGGAAGGAACACATCTTTGGATAGCTCGATCTTCGTTAAGGTGTAAAGCAAGTATCAGAGATATTTTGGGAAATATTCTGAACAATTTAATATCAAGAAAGTCAGGAAACTGTTTCCGTCTTTTTCAATTCAAAATAAATGATAATGATAAGCGCCACTTTTCATGCATGACCAAATGACATGCCCTGAAATAATATCGCTGTTGTCAACCTTCAATGACAGAATTTCTTCTCATTGCAGCATCTTTCGGTTTCGCCTGCTAATCCATGCGCACCTGTCGTTGTGCAAGGTGTGCGAATGCAGGATGTTCTCGAAGGCTCGTGTGCAGCATTGCATATTCTGGCGCGCGATCTTCCAACCAGGGCTTTATTACGTCACTCTCCGCACATTCATTTATTCATCCAACTGCTTTATTCACCGACAGAGGCAATTCAAAGAGTTGCCGCTGCTCTTATCTGCGAACTGACACAGGTAATCGTCTGTCTGAAATCATGTTCGTTTGTGCTCATTGTCGGAACTTTTGTTGTGTTATACATTGCTCAGAGGGAGGAACATGTAAACCGATTTTTTGAGACAACTGCTTTCCAATGCACATAGTGCCATGTCTCGGCGTATTCCGCAACGTCTGGATATTGATAAGGCGTCGCAGCCACGTGTTCAGATTTCAATAGCTTCATGTTACGGGTGAAAATTCACTGAAATGTTCCGATATACACGCTGTTGTTGAGTGAGGAATGCACAGAAGAAATAATGTCTGGCATATTGATAATGTCGATGGGCATGAACCCATGTCATTTGTAGTTATTGAAAGATGCAAGAAGTAGTCGTCCACTATCCATTTCCATCAATACATTTTTTCCATATTCCTAAATCTAATTCTCTACTTTCGTCTATTCTACATTTTTTCTTACGTAATTTCCATCTTTATCTACAGTCCTTTATCAACCTTCCATTTCTTCCAACCAATCATTTCTCCAACCTCTCACCATAAATTCTTCTTCATTTTCTTTTTATATTCATATCCCTACCTAAGATTTTAATTAACCCTCATTCCCCATAATAACCCAAACATTAACCCCCCCTCCCTCTTATCCACCAAAATCAACACCTCACTCTCCATAAACTAAACACCAACCTTCCTCATCCCCAACCTCCCAACCTTCACTACACATCCCATCCACCAAACAACCCACCCCCACCCACCCCACACCCCCCACCCCCCCCCTACCTCCAACCACCACCCCACCCCTCACCCCTACCCTCCCCTCCCATCCCCCTCCCCCCCCCCTCACCCCCCCCCCCCCCCTACCCCCCCACTCTCCCCCCCTCTCCCCCCCCCCCCCCCCACCCATCCCATCCCCCACCCACACAACCCCCCCCCCCCCCCCCCCTACCTATACACCTCTCCCCCCCCCACCCCCCCCCCCCCCGCCCCCCCCCCCCCCCCCCCCCCCCCCATCTACCCCCACCACTCCCCCACACCCCCCCCCCCCCCCCCCCCCAGCACTGAATTTAAGAGCAATGAGGAAGCATTGACTGACATTTGTGATTTGATGCTGATTTTGCATCTTTTATAACTTAGATTAGACGTGTACAAAGATTCATTACCATTTTGGTCGGGGCGGTTGTGTTTTCATTATGGTTTAGAGAGGATGGCAACTTGACGGGAGGAAAAACCGAATTTTGTGGTCAAATGCGATGCATTTCGGCCATGATCAGGCAGAATGGCGGCTGAAATGTATCGCATTTGACCACAAGATTTGGGTTTTCCACCGTCAAAGGTCATCTTCCTCTCCACTAAATTATGATGTCTGACAATGGAGGATTTATCTGTCGAAGTGTCTTCATTATTACCGAAGATCTTAGACCACTTCATAAGTCTATAAGATGGCTAATGTGTTCTCAATGATTCGGATCTCATGAAAACGTTCTCAGCAAAGTAATGGTTGTTGAACACAACGGGATGATGAGGTGAGGGTCGAAAGGCCCATAATTAATCAGTGTTTTGTATATAATAAGTCTGACATGATTTCTTTTTATCTTCATGAATTGTGCTTTTTTCGGTGAATAATTTGTAAACAAGTACCGCGACAATAATCTACGTATAAGTTTAAAAAAGAAATAGAGAAAAGATTAAGAAAATGACAAGTAACTCCTAGATTTAATCGCGATTCGGAACGATTTTATTTCAAGCTATAACAACTGCACAGATCAAACATGAACAACTAGACATTTATGTTTCAAATTGTGTATTGACCATTCAATTGTACAATTGTGTATGTGTCAAACAGATCAAAATTACTCGCATTTCAAATGCAATATAAAAAGCTCTATTTATAGCTTATATGTAATTGTAGCTCAAAAAGCAATATTTATATAAAGCTCTATAGAAACTCTATATTTGCATACAAAATATATATGACTACATTTGTATACTATGACCAGAAACATGTGGCACTGTCCAGAATCTCTCATCAATGTCTTCATTATTCCGATTATGAAAGTAATTCGTTACCACGTTTTGTCAATGTTTTCTAATGTGAGTAGATGAGCCAATCAAATAGCAAGTTTTAGTCGTAATGACAATATTTATGTGATTCAGGTGTTTTTACAAAATATCCGGAATTTAGGTAAAAAAATCATTTTAGGTGATTCACCTAAATTGTCGCTGTCTAGTGATAACAAATCACAATGATTGTTTCAAATAGACTGATCATTATGCGATCAGGTTGTATTTCTTCTTTCTACAATTGAAGTGTATCTAGATTGTCTCTACAAACTGGCTGATTTTCTTGGCTGTTTGGCACATCGTATTATTTTCACTTAAATGATTGAATAAGCAACAGAAGGATTCATAATAAATATATCATGATTCTGCGATAATCTACTGACTACCTTGCATATATTTTGCTGATTACAAAGAGTCAAGTTGAATTGTAGATGCTGTGTATTAATCGAAATTAAAATACTTGTTAACAATGCAACAGCGAAATTTGAGCTATTTCCTCCCAATCAACAAAGAAGTTGTCTTGATTTTAACTTTCAACAATTGCCAACTTCTAGCAAAATGACATATTGACCATTTTAGATTCACACGTACGAAGGTAGCAGCATTCCGCATCTGAAAACATGCATTTATGTCTCCTTCAGATTCAACTCGCCTATTTTTTCACTATTCCATTTCTTTCGTTTTAGGATCGGGAAGGTGCCGAAGTTCTGGAACGAGAAGGCGGCCCAGCCACTCAACAGCGTCTGTCGGAGATGGCACATTCTCTTAATGAAGGCTTGGCCACCTATGCAACTGCCATCGTGTTGAGGATGTCTGAACTTCGTGAAGAGCGTCAACAGACATTGAATACACCTCCGAATCCTGCGGCAGGAGCTCCCATGCAGCATTGGATGCCGCAATCTGGTCAACACGGTATTCCTGTACCGCAGTCACCACATCCTATGCATCCACATCAACATCAAGGCATGCCTCAGCCGCATCATCATATCCAACCTCAGCCTCCACCTCAACAACAGCCTCCTCCGCCGCCTAATGATCCGTTTCTGGACATGCCGCCTGGTGGAGGGTCGATGCTCAATTATCTGCAGCAAGGAACACCACCTCAAGGCCCTCCAATCCCTCCACCACAACACCAAATGACCGGAAGAGGCCCGAGTCGGTCCATGGACTCGTCCGGGTACGTTAGTCCGGCGGCAGGCTATGCTCAGCATTATGCTGGCCCAGTGGGTCCCCCCGGTAGTGTTGGACCACCTCCGGGAACTGATCCAGGCATGCAGGCTCCGCCGTGGATGTACGAGAATCCACCAGCGCATATGTAAAGTGAGGACAAGTATTTCCTGCAGCGTCGCATCATTTCCTTTGGCGTCGTTTTCAAGAGCTTCATAAAAATCTTTCATTTCTTAACATTTTTCATTTCTGACTTTGGTATCTTACCGACAATGAAGTTTTTGAAGTTTGTTAAACTGTTAATGTTATAATTTTGTATTGAAAAGAAGTAATGAGTGTCTCTTATGCAATAAGTTGGACAGCTCTTGCACACTACATGAACATTTTAACAGCAGTTGTGTCGATTGCAACATTATCCTTTTCGAATTCCCACCCATTGCGGATGATAGCTTTATGTGATAGTCTTTTGTTTGGACGCCGATGACGGACTTGAAACTTTTCGTTTTATCAATATCATTGACAGACGCTGTGCCCTTCAGTTTGTCTAGAGTTAGTCTGACAGTTTCAACGTCGTTTCTCGGACCGACACTTGATAAAGTCTCTGAAGATTGGGCAGTCAATAGTTTCGTCGGCTACTCGTCAAAGGAGTGAGTATCTTTCGTGTTGCTGCGTAATTGCTTCGGCTTTCTGATAACTGACTAATTCTCCGTTATCGCTGTACAGAAGTGTGACAATAATTTTGTTTTTACTAACACTTTCGCTGTTTTAGAGTAGATGATAACGGTGTGCACTTTCGGACTTAACTGATGCCCATCAAAGTTGGTACCTCATCCCTATTTCGGACTCTTCATTTCGATACCAACTTTTCTTTAACACCAATTATTATCATCACTCTCGACTTATCAGGACGCTATCAATGTGGAGTTTTCCTTTTCTGCACTCCATCTGGCACAACACAGCCAACCAGCTTTCGTGTCAAACGTACCTTCACTTGACTGTGTGTGTATGATTGTTGTTGAATCACGCATCATCTTGTAATACACAAATTCTTGTTTTACTATTGTTGGTGTATTTTTAGAACCTATGCATGTCTTATGATATTTTCATTTCTTTTGGCAAGGTACGTACACACTGTATTATTTGAGACTCGTGTATTAAGCACAATGGTGTCTTGTTTTCCAATTTACTTAACTTTCAACCACACTGACTTTCAATTTACTTATGTTAGCGAATTTCAATATCTAAAAATATTTATGGGAATTAAGTTATAAGTGATTAATTTACAGAAAATTTGTGAAAACAAGATACTATATGTACTGCCTTCATTTCTACAATTAAAATCGTTTCTTACCCCGTTATTGTAATCATGCGGAAGTGTAAAAAGTGGTCGTTGCCCTTCTTATGATGTGTTCGTTATCAGGAAGATACACTGAGATTGTTTATAAACTCGCCCTTTCCCATTTCTTAGAATAAATGTAGTACTACGCTTATGTATACCAATATCACTAGCTCAAAAAAGTTTGCGAAACTGAAAGTTTATGCTTTAACTTCATTCAATAATACATTTGCTGTGTACACATCGTCCTTTTTATTTCTAAATTCTGGGATAGTAGGACTCGAGGTACCTAGTTGATCTTTCAGTCAGGAGTTAATTAATATAAAAAATTCAATGATATATAAAAAAAAGTTGATCAAAAATTAATTGCAATCATTTTTAGATAAATTAATTAAATCACTCCAGTATGAGGCAACCAATTAATTGCAATTATTTATCATCGGTACACCGTTAGAATAGACATTTTGAATTTTTAGTCTTAACACTTGAACGAATTAGGCCGGCCTTGCATACATTACAAGTCGCGTGATAGCTTGTTATCAATTTAAATATTGACGTAAGTGTCGATCCCCAAAACATGTAAATATATTCTTAATTAGATTTGAATATTGATAAATTTTGTTACAGACTTATAAGCTAATGTCTTATCATTCATACTTATGGTGATAATAATTATTGAAACTATTACATAATGAATAATCGCACTTCCCTACACAAAATAGAGCTTTAATAAAAGTTATCATTAACATATTGTAATGTAGAGATAAAATGCATACTGCACCAAATAGTTCCTGATGAGAATCCTGAAAGTATTCAGTTATGAATAAGCTCATCTTAGTTGTGAATGCTTATTAAGCTTAGCATCCAAATCACTGATGGTGTCATGTTTTTCTTACGATGGTGATGCATCGTCCGTAAATCAGTAAATTCGATACTTTCCGTCAATACAAATCAGTGGGTTAATTGCAATAATTCGATGACACCAATCAATTAATTGTAATTATCTCCTGCTTTCGTCAGAAGTCTCTGATTATGTTGGCATAATCTCGGCTGTATTCCAATTCAGATAGATGCCGATTTATAAATCGATTGCTTCAAATGAAGATGATGCGGACCTTCAGAAATAGTCTAAATGTCAGATAAAACAAGATGGATTAACATCTACAACTCATGGGAATCAATCTCACATCGGAGATATAATGAGAGTTGTTTGCTTTCGTTGGCCTTCGACGCCTTTAAATAATTTGTTCTGCATTTGCAGTTGTAAATGTAGATATTCTTCAGCTGCATACTACCAAAGAAATTGAAAAGTAGATTGAAATAGCAGAAAAATGATGTTTTAGGAGCGTTCAAATTTCGATTCATCCTAATTTAGGTGGGCCTATAAAAGGAATTGTTCCTGTGACCAGAGCTTTTATATTATGTCGATTGAATTTAAGTTACCCGGCTTTTCCCGCTGCATGGATTATGATCTAAGTCATAGGCCTATAATTTGAATTGTATGACTAATATCCCTAGGTGATGTGCGAAGGCAAGAAAAACATTTGATAATATCAGCAACTATTTTTAGTAGGATCCCATAGTATATACTACTACAATATATCCTATAGCAGGGACAATAGGCATGATAAGAATACGAAAATTGCATTAGCCATTGACAGTTCAAAAAAGAGGCTTTCAAATCGATCAAGAAAAATGTCCGATATTCTGAGTAACATGTGTCTGACTCACTTCTTCACAGTTCAACGGGATTATTTATCATTGTAACGGATGTGTTTTCTGACACAATGACGAGGTCTAATCTGCCTTAATTAAGGCCTTAATCTGCCTTAGAGTCAGATTTCAGATAAGTATCTGAAATCTGACTCTAAGTCTACTTTTTGAATGCATCTTCTTAGTGACTGAAGCATGGTTATACTCATTCTACAATTTCATATATGTGCCTTGATTCACAGCGCTATTGTCATTTTGCTATAAGGTGGGTGAGGTGAATCACTAGGTGACATACCACGCGTAATTACGGAACACCTCAAACATCCGTGGTTATAAGGACGATTCTATTCGTACCCGCGTACCCGCGCCAACTATACTGTTGCAGCAATGTCCCTCATAGCCACGGATGTTTAGAGTCATGTGTAAATACACGTGATTGAGCGTGGCATTGATTGCTGCAACATCTGTTATATAAGTTAGTATAGTTGGCAGTCCTGTTATAGACTTTGCGTCTCATGTGTCTGCATGCATCGAGAGGCTAAACAATGTGATAGGACCTCAATTTCATGCTCTGAGAAGACAGAACATGCTTAGCGGCTCATCCGTGGTTGAAGCGGCAACGCAAGAAAGCTGTAGACGACGCACAAACTATAAACGCTCGCCCGCGAGTATTGATAGACATTCCCCATGTTTTAACAACATCAGATCAAGTGATTTCTGTGCAGCGCGTATATATACGGGTAGAAGAATAGATAATGTCCTTAACCACGGATGTTTGGGGTATTCCGTAATTTCGCGTGAATTACGCGTGGCATGTCACCTAGTGATAAAAGGCCCACCCAGCAGACGGAAAACGGAAAAACCAAAATTGTTCATTGAAATACATCGAATTTTATTGAAAAACAAAAGATATTTTTAACATGAAGAAAAAATAATTGCTGATGGTAAGACCTTGTATTTGGTAGGCCTAACCATAGATATAATCTCTCCATATTATCAATCATAAGCACAGACTTCATAGGGCTACATTGGAACAGTCAGGACAAACAATTAGGAACTCATCCTCGTTACTTCCATGAATTAAACAAACACAATCTTCATGTACCACATTCATCACACGTCCATACATTGTCTCAGGCCTCTAACTTTTCATCTTCCTCACAAATTTTGCAGTACCACGATTCATTGCCTGCTTTTGCTCAGCTTTTCTACACCTAAGCTTAGGCCCACTGTTTTGTTTCTTGGATATTGTTTGTTTGTTTGTTTATTTAAAGCGCGTTTTATTAAAGTTCTTTTGTATAAGCATTTGTGCTTTGTAATTAGGACTACGCTTACGTTTACGTGGATCTGACTTTCGTTGGATTTTCGGAGTATACTGATTACGTGATAGGACTGCTGTATGGGCCTTATTGGCTACATTGTCATCATTTTAATCAGTATTTTTTCGCACTTTCGCCCGAACTCAAAAATCAAACTCCTGTATTAGGTCATAGAGAGGATGCGCCAGAGATAATTTTTAATGGTACGAGCTCATCTACAGCAATAATTAGTGCCATGAAATCCTTGAATGAATGAAGAGCAAATATTAGATCAAAGAAGAAATTTGAGTGTATTTTTTTAGATGCTGTAGAATCTGATCTACTGGACCAAAATCGAGAAAATTTCTGACACTTTTTATTTAAAATTAGACATATTTTCATTTTTTGTTGCGCTCAGATTCGTAAGGTAGTTTCCGAGATCTTCCATGTGGGCCTTATTACCAGCTGGGCCATTCAGCACCTCACCCACCTTAGCAGTTGGATGGCTAGGACGAAGCTTGAAATGAAATACGTATATTTTAAAATTCCCACAAAGTTCTGTATTCTGATAAGCTGCTGTACATGTTATCGGTAAAAAGAATTAAAGACCAAATTTCTAGAATTTTCTTGGAATCGAGATATTGTTATTTTTTGGCTTAAAGGGCTGCATAATCAAGGCATAGATAGGGTGCAGTAGGGTAAAGGCGACATCGGGTCAACGTCAGTCCATCGTCGGTCAGCAAATTTTGGTCGGCTGTTGGTTGGCTACTGGTCGGCCTAAAATATTGTGTTGCCTCATGGTTGGCAATGGTCGGTTTGCTGTCGGCCAAAATTATATGTGGGTGGATGTTAGCTGAATTTTAACCGAAAATGCTGTGTTGGCACATAGTCGGCCAATGTCGGTATATGGTCGGCCAATTATCTATGGTTGGATTGTGTTCGTATTTCAATTGACCATGGTCGGACTAGAGTATTGTTGGCTTCCCAATGGCAAGATCTTGAGAGGGATATCGGACATTATCCGGGAATTCTTTCAGCATCAGAATTTTCTGCAGTGCTGAATCCTCGAATGCAGTTGTACCTGTTCTAGGTTTCATAGCGAATCATGCATTGTAATGAAAAATACAACTGCGGTTTTATATGGGCTGAATCTGGTTATCGAATGTAAAACCCATATTATGCTCATTGCGTATTTCCGATCTAAAAACATGTTATTGATGATCTCTATTCTTTTTAAGTCATCGGTAGTGTGGCTACAATAAGAAATAGACTCACTTTGAAATAATCAATCGACTACTATATATATGGACCTACGCGGTTCTACTTCAGTAAACCCATGTTGTTGATTATGATTGATACAGTTGTATTCGCTAAATTACTTCACTAAAAATGTCTGAACTTTAGATAATGAATCAGAAAGCAGCTGAATCAAACAGATGCGTTAATATCAGCTCACTCAGTCTGTGAGATCTGATCGGACTACGCTATCCTTCTATCACTGTAGAACAATTCGGCGTCAATACAGTTGTGAAGATTCATTCATTTGTCAGAACAGTAGCGGTCGATCATTCCCCGCCGCGTCCTTGCAACAAACCGTCTATGCCTGTGTCTCACAGTGTGCGTGGTCTGCCGTCTGGTGTTCCCTGCTGAATTGTTTCATTGTCCTCGCCGTCAAGTGTAAAGCTGCGCAGTAGCTTGACTGCTCGTTCAGTCTCTTGCATGGTCTATCACAGCAAAGCGCACAACGAGCCCAGTGTTTTCATTAACAATTATTAGCACCAAGCGTCGCCGCAGCAAAGGATATTTAAATACACATATGCGCCTTCTTTCTTCATCTATCATCAGTTTCGTGATCGCACCTGTGCTTTTGTCATTAACTTACTTCATCCATCACAGTACATGGAATGTTACTTACGAGACCACTTCACTGAACTACAGCATTATTGACGTATCGAAGTGATAGATAACTCTTTCAACGATACTGAATTATCATAATAACTCGAAAATTATGAACACTCGTGTGCAGTCAGTCATCACGTGTATGAGAGATTTTCCACGCAAGGAAGCAATCAAATTCCCTCTCAATTTATTTATGCAACAGGATTTAAACCATGCATCTCATGTTATTGTGCATCAAACTACATAGAAAGGGTAAGTTTCGAAATGCAAGCTCAATTTTTACTTGCAAGTCAACATGTAGTCTGCATGCAGCGACTTATGGGTTATCACCAGGGACACGAATTTTCCGCGGAATTCCGCGGGAAACCGCGGAATATGCAACATGCCGCGGAAAAATGAGAAAATGAAATTTTCTACGCTTTTATATGATATATCGAACGTCAAAATCGGTGATTGCTTCAATATGTTAGAATTATTTCAAATATTTCATTTATTTCACTACATAAGTCAATTTTATTTTAAGTTCGTTGCATTTAATGAATTTTTCTGTTGCATTTGTATTAGCACTTTTTGTAATTATCTTGTCATGCAAGTACCTGTTTCCGTATCGAATTATATGCTATAATGATTGTTTTCATTTTTATTTTCTAATTGGAGAAGAAAAGAAAAAATCGTCTTAACTTTTTTTTCTTCGACGCAAATAGCAGCATTTTTATTACCGCGGAAAATTCGTGTCCCTGGTTATCACCCCCACTTTTCAAATTTCTCTAAAACTTTTAAAATGAACCAATTGTCACAAAACTTCGTCATGTCAACGTAGTTGGGTACATTTTCCACCCACAGAAAAAGATTTATGCAAATCGGACAAGTAGCCTACTTTTAAACTAGAGACAATAAAGTCAAATGTCCCACTGTCAACATGCAGGTTGATCTGACTTCTTCTGTTCGATGCATTTTACATTTGTGTACTGTGTGCACTGTTCTCTCTCTGTTTTCGTCTCATCCACTGCTATTTTAAATCTTCCCACGACCACTATCCGGCCACACTTTTTATTAGTTAAATATTTAAGTGTGCGGAATGTGGCTCTGGTCATAATTGTTACTTCACGAATATCTCAAATCTAGTGCTATTGGCTCAGATGATGGGGTCAGAAGAAGTCACATCAAGCTGTGACATCGCTACATTTCAAGTTATCTTCTCTCAATCAAAAAGTACTTGCCCAATTTGCATGAATTTTGATATGCAGGTAGAAAATATCCTCAGCTAAGTTTACTGCAAGATTTGTGACGATTCATTCACTTTTGTTGATTTTACACACATTTCTAAACGTGGTGGAGGTATCAAGTACCAACATGTTTTTTGAAGACTCAAATCAACAAATTTGAATGTTATTTGGATTCATGGATCATGATCATGTAGAGACCTTCCGCATCTGCTCCTGATTATCTTTATCTGCTCTTGTAATTTCGTAATAACTACTTTAAAATTTATGCTACTAATTAAGTATAGGCTTCATTCTTCTCAATTACTTCATTTTTGAAACTGATTGACGCGCCTTATAAATTGTGCAGTGTATTATCAGTGTAATCAATTAAGACTTACTTTTTGTTACAGACCTAGATTCTGTTAAGCAATTTAGAAAAATAATTTTGACGTTTTATGATAACTAGAAAGTTTATTTACATGCTAACTCACTGCTGCTCTTTCATCTCAAAAAGTGCTTTTTGATCTGAAATTATCATTGGTATTCTACTTAGATCTAGGTCTAGATGGTACATGTTTACTGTATCACCATGAATTACATGCATGTACATCAAAATATGTCATCACATAAGCGGTTGTCAAGTGGGTATTTCATTTGCAGATTTCATTTCATTTTGATTAATAGATATATTAAAATGAAAGTATTATTGAAATTTAACAAAATAAAGCAATAGTGAATTCATTTTATCTATCTAGCCTACGTACTGTCTCCACAAGCAAAGTTCAAATTATTTACTTTTACTATTGACTAATATGATAATATAATATATGATTAAATGTTTAATATGATTTAATATGTTTAACTTAACCCTTCAATCTTTATACTTCAAACTGAATAGACTTGTAAGACATTCTTTGGCTATTCATTACACCTAGTTTCAGATCCTCCAAAATCTGCGAGATTTCTTTCCAAACAATTATATTTCTCTATATTATTTCTGAGAAATGTGTCTATTTGGTACAGTTGCCAATAATTGCTCTTGGAATAATCAACATCAATTTCATGAATCCAGTCTTAGTAACGAAAGATGAATGCCATTCTCTAATTCTGGTGAGCTTGAGCTTTTTATTCATCATGTGTCAACTTTAAAAGATTTTCTTGTAATTGTAGAATAATTTATGAATGAATTTCACATACACCGAAAATGTACTTGTTGAAATCATATCTTCAGCAAACAAAACCCATCGCGATGAAATCTCAAAACAACCATTTGGAGTTCGACTCCAGAACACATGACAATCATAACAAGGTGAGTGTATATTTCTTAACTTGATAATTCTTATTTGTAGTCTGTGCCATGGGATTTGACGAAGGCCAAGCCAATTGAGTCGGTGACCACCAGTGTGTCGACGATCAATCCAAGTCAAGCATGTAGTTAGAACAACAATATGTAGTAAGTGTAATAAAAAGCTTTGGTAAAATGAAGGCAAATTTATGCAACTTTGGTAAAATATCATCAAAGAACAGATGCTGCTCACCGTGTTTCACAAATATGCACCGATGAGCTAATGTTTTTTTAATTATATTTTGACATTTTTTCATACGTTTCTGATAAAACTAACTATTAACCATTTGGAGACAAGGACGAAAGATAGTTAGTTTCATCAGAAACTTCAGGCAAAATGATGATAAAAATGCCTCAACTTTAAATGCCTAAAAGAGAGTGTAATATTTCACTCAAGTTACATGGATTAAACCCCCTATTTGTCCACCGCTTTTCATTACACTAACTAGTTATTGTTCCTCGAACCGCATGCTTGACTTAAGATTGATGGTCGGCAAATTGGTGGTCACCGACTCACTGGCCAACTATGAGCCAACGATAGGTCGATGGTCGGCAAATTGGTGGTCACAGACATACTGGCCAACTGTGAGCCGACGTCGGCTTTGGATCGCAATGCGACCATTTGCTAGCCGTCGGCATATCAGCGGCCACCGACTCACTGGCCAACTGTCTACCAAAGTCCGCAGAAAGTCGATTTGGCCGATCGTGCGACCTCGCCTTTGCCACAAGGGAGGATTTTGAGGTCGCCAAGGGTACCTAACTGATGAGGCGCCTGTGAGCTCAATGAGAAAGCCAAAGGCGGTCATGGAAGATCGAGCTCAGTCGATGGCTGCAGATCGAGCTCGCGTTGTGTGGTTGCCAGAATGCTGATCAGACGATTGGCTAAAAATGTAATTTTGCAACGTTTTCAACCGAATCAGTGAATTATTAAAAGAGACAAGTCGAAGAAACTTAGGCCGACATCCAACGCCACTGATGCACCAACTTGGATCAAATTTCTTTCGTTTAATCTATTTCACGTGATATGCAGCTATGCATACAATGCAGTGCACTCCGGATAAGCTGGAATTCCACTTCAGCTGAGGAATTTTTGGCATTATTTATAATTCAGCTATCTTTTGTGGATAACTGGATCATTTTGCATTAAGTGATTTTCGTTTGTGTTTCAACCAAAATCGTATTTGTGTTCTTGCCACGCTGTTCATGCACTGTGGCAGTGCAGCCCAACTAAGAAATCATTCGCTACTTCAAGACACAGTCGCATCGGATGAGAAGGAAATGAATTTCTCACATCAGTGTCGCTTGAGTTCATTTTGACTTTCGGATTCATGCTGCATCACGTTTACATAATTCACGTGAAAGCATGTCGCTATACAGTGTTTCCATTTTCCAAAAACTAAAATCAAGTAGCTTTAGTCTGCCAAAAATGGTCTTTTTCGAAAAATCCCAATATCATGAAAAACGCAGTTTCGATGAGTAAGTTATATAAGAATATATTTGGGCATCAAAAACGGGAAAGATATTTGCTACACAGGTCATTTTATCCAAAACTGGATTTGATATGTTCATTGTCCACCGTCGACATTATACCACTGCGATAATTGATAGACATTGATGAATAAGAATCACTACAGACTTCCAATCTCATTTGATGTAAGCCTTGCCTGAGGTAGACACTGCAAGGACTTCGTCACGTGACACATCGTCAAAGTGGATAATCTGGAAGAAATATGAAGTTTGGTAAAATTTCAAAAGCTTAAAAAATCATGTGCTGTAGACAATTACATTGGATAAACCTTCCATTCTTTATAGGAACCTGCAAGTTCTATGAATTGCTTGTTGGAAATAATTTTTGATGAAAATCATTAACTTTTTCAGAGAAAGATTATGAAATCATTCAATTCAAATAAAAATAGTTCGTGATAATGGGAAAATTGACAATTTTCTTTTCGTCCATTTGCTTCATGAAACTGATTACCTGCAGTGTGAACTCATATTCAAAAAAATTCAAATATTTGTCAATAATAAGAAGGGTGCATTTTTTTTCATAGAAATCAGATACAATCGGTTACAGCATATTAAAAAAAGTTGATGACAAAGGTAAAAGAGATTAGTTGCAAACCATGAAAAGCAACATTAGCCGCAAAAACTGTTTTCTTACATATTATGAGAAGTGAAAGCAGAAGCTCACAAACGGGCAGCTTCCCTAATGAATGCTGAGCAATAAAGAGGGAAAAATTATCTGCATCTTCTCACAGTTCTTCTCTTTGACAACAGGCATCGTCCTGTGCATGACATAACAGAAATCAGTGAATGCAGCGCATGAGAAGGACAAATGACATTCTTTAAGAATCTGATGGATGAAGTCTTACGCCGGAGAGCCAAGGTACAGAAACACTGTGCCCAAAACTCTCTACCACAAACTACAAAGAAGTGAAAAGAAGTCTGGTGTAGAAAGTACACAAAAACATGGAAGAGATAACATAAGGATGACATGCAACCAGTAAACAAAAAGGACTAATTTAGTCAGTGAGCTGTAGGCATTGCACAAATATAAGATGAAAAGATTTCATAAAACTGAAAATAAGAAGGATCCGCATATTAACCACGGAAGTAAAATAAGTATAAAATAAGTGTAATTACCCAAAAGTTGTAGAATTCCTAGTACATAAATCACACTGCCACAATAAGGATAAGACCTATTAATATACAAATTGCAGAATCGCCAGCATTAATTGTTGACCCTCTCATCTGCAGTAATCTTTCTTGGTGCGGCCACATCAAAGAATTAGATTGTTTTAGCTCATCACCTTGATAGAAGTACAACTGATTCAAAACGATGGCACATGCAGGAACTTACTAAGTGGGCAGAAAGAAATGTTCAATGCATTACAGAGATAGGAAAAATAGTCGTGCGTCGCTTGCGGTTTGCTGTGAATTCCTCCAAAATGCTCCGATCGCCACAGCTTCGGAGAATTCCGATCATTTCGCAAAAGTTTTCTCGATACTGTAGGGCCCTCCGATCATTATTAAAAAAGTTAGCAGGCGCATAAAAACGTTCACAAACTTCTTTGTAGAACTTCACATCGACTGTGTCTCTTTGCTGTGTGATGCGGTTGACAACAGTCACTGAAACTGTTGACGCACAATTTGACGTGTTTAATGTTGAGCTAGCTGCTTATTGTTCGATTGCTATGGTATTAGTCCGGCAGCCAGAACGAGTTTCTGCAGGGAACGAGGCCGAAAGTGAGACTTTCACAGAATGATGTACACCCTATGCCTACTACGAATAGGCACGTCTGCCGACTTCTAGTGAGTTCCTCTTCTTGTCAGACAGAATCAAAGAAAAACACATGTAAATCCAATGGGACGCAGATTGCAGTTTTTTAGCTAAAATGAAATTTTCCATGTTTTCTCTGATTAAACGAAAAGTACTAAACCCAGAGTCATGATTTTTAGCATGTAATATCTTCAGGTCATTTCCTTTCATGCTCATGCACCCCTGTCTATAAAGCTAAACACATTTAGATTTGGCGAGCCTTTTAATGTCGGCAAACACAGACATTTTGAGCAAATTTATTCACATTCAAACACATTCTCGCATACATTTCCGATTGGATGCATGACAAAAGCACATGCATATCATAGGAAATGACTTGAAGACATTACATGTTAAAAATCATAACTCTGGGTTTAGTACTTTTCGTCTAATCAGAGAAAACATGGAAAATTTCATTTTAGCCAAAAACTGTAATCTACGTTCTATTGGATTTACATGTGTTTTTCTTTGATTCTGTCTGACAAGAAGAGGAACTCACTAGAAGTCGGCAGACGTGCCTATTCGTAGTAGGCATAGGGTGTACATCATTCTGTGAAAGTCTCACTTTCGGCCTCGTTCCCTGCAGAAACTAGTTCTGGCTGCCGGACTGTATTATGCCAGCAGATTGTGCCATTTCATTAGCGCTACATGTTCCAATATTTCCATTCTAGTCAAGCAGAAGAAGAGACGACCTGTCTAATTCTGTGGGCCGTATTCTGTTACTGCAATTCAGCATGCAAATGATGTGATTATCAAGGAAAATGTTCAAACAATCTGCAGCACCACTTCGTCCTGTTACATCGAAAGACAGTTTAACAAAGTTGGATTGCGGCTCAGTTCCATCACGAAGCTTTTCCACGCTCGCGCGCTTCAACGTTCATGAGTAAGATGAAATCATGTTGAGAGCCGGAATCAGGGATGCAGTTATCGCTGACTGAGTCAATAAAAACATTATGTTAAATTCGGCCGAACAACACCTTTAATTACTTTTCTCATTCTCCTAACGAAAATTTGGGAATAAAATTTGAAGATCAAACAGCATCGGCTATTTTTATATTTAACAATTACTTTTCTTGCTTAAATACAGTATTTAATTACTTTTATTTAATTTATTTATTTATTATTTAATTTTATTAATTTAATTTTATAATTTTATTAATTATATTATTTAATTTATTTAAATATAGTAACTGTTCAATTGACAACATGTACAATGTAAGTACAATAGGTGTGTGTAAAACAAAAATATTACAGGCCACTCTTATTAGCGATTATGTGCCATTATCATGTTCAATGAATCAGAAGCTAAATCGCCTAATTTTGTGAACTTTGAAATAAAGTGAATCCTTCATCGAAGCACTTGACTGGTTGCCTTTTCCATTACCCATTGATTTTAAGTCTGTTCTTACAAGGTGATGTTTGCAAGAATAGACCATCCTGAGGACGGGACTTTTGCATTTGCGCCACTTGGCAATGCATTTGCGCCACTTTTTTCGGTTATGTAATTTTGTAGCAATGCTTTTGCGCCAAAAGGAATCATGCATTTGCGCCAAAAAAATAATGCATTTGCGCCAAATGTGTTATCTATTCATAAGTTATGTGATCTCAGTCTTGTAATTCGCTTGTGAAAAATGATAAAATGATAAGCAGATAAAATCGCTCACATTACTTACGGTTATTAAGTATCTTTTGTCACGAAAATGTATCTAAATTATATTTGGCAACCAGTAATCTATGGATATAGTTGTATGGTAATCTATAGAATTACATATTATGTACATTGTACATGCATGTATGAAAACATCTATCAAATTCACTAAATAAAATAGACCTATTATCCCATATACTAGCGAAGAAAAATACATTGTAATACAGACATAACATTTATTACACGCACCGTACAGTACATTACATGAATAATAAAATTGAAAATGGTGAAAGGGCTGACTACACTCTGTGGGTATAACCTAATAATTTCACGTATGTAAAAGTTTCTATCTCACCAGCATTACGACGAGTGATGAGGTCCATAGTCCGATTCTGCAGTTCTTTCGTGGCATTATCTTTGTATGACACCTTTCCCATATTAGCACTTCGCATTTTCGCAGAGGAAGCGGTTTGATATTTCACAAGCACGTCTATGAATGAATAAATGTTCGGGTGCGTTGAATAAAATTCTTTATTGAAATGTCCATTGAAGGATTCGCACCCATTGTTCGTTCGAAGGGAGGCGTCATCAAATGCCCAAAGGGACGGGGGAAATTTGCTGTTGCTATCAACGAAATTGACCAGCACATAGTCGGCGAACTGATCGCATCTTTCATCATTTGGAGTGATGGCAAATAAGTCATCCGTGAAGCAGTCGCTCACTTCTCCCGGTCGCAAGAATGGAAGTCCAAAGAAGTATGATAGCCATTTCGACACCTCACTTTCCTTGGCGTTGTACTGAGATGATAGTCCGAGACTTTGAATTTTTCGAAACCATGCCTGAGCGAGATGGAATCGGCATCCGTGAAGCTTGGCTGCAGGAAATGCGGAGACTGCAGAATTCATTGCCGCCTTCTCAAAATCCATCATAATAATGGATGCTCGCAGAATCAGATCAGCACTCTCACAATGACCTTTCAATTTGGACCACATGCAGTTGTACTTCTCCTCAGTTCGCTCTGTCATCAAGACGAAAACTAGAGGAATATACCATCCTTGGCGATGTCCGACAATAACATACATTTGTTCGAAGTGTTTGGGGACACATTTAAATGTCCCATCGCAGAGAATATCTTCGCAAGAAGATAGAAATTCCAGATTCTCTTTACATGAGAATAACACCATGGAGTTGCCTGCGTCCAATTCAAGTATGAAATCTTCACCCTTGGCAGTTTTAAGTGGAATTGATTCCAAACATTGAAACACCTCTTCGTGTGATTTTGGAAGAACGGGATATTTCTTTCGTCGTTCACGGTAAATAGCTTCGCGGATGCGTTTGTAATCACCGGCTTCAATTTGAATGTCACCACTTTTGAAGTGTTCAGTCTTTATAATTTTGCTCGGTTTACACGTCAGATCGTCGAGCGCTTTTCTCTTGCATGTACGTCGCAAAACATCTGCCTGTACATTTGGTTGCTCATGGCAATGTGGACCAGTAAAGTTTATTACTTCTCGACGTATAGTATAGAGTGTTGCTGAACAATTCTTCTTACAGCATCTCCATCGGGTAGTACCAGCTTTCGATGTACTTCCCACTCGAAACTTGTAATTGTCGTGGATAAAATAGTTTTCAGACGTGTTCGCTTCCATAATAATACTTCACAATAAAAATTGCTTCGAAAATCTTTCCTTTTAAGGGTTTGA
This sequence comes from Prostheceraeus crozeri, assembly GCA_907163375.1. Classification (NCBI taxonomy): domain Eukaryota; kingdom Metazoa; phylum Platyhelminthes; order Polycladida; family Euryleptidae; genus Prostheceraeus; species Prostheceraeus crozeri. The sequence goes on along the minus strand of CAJQUW010002617.1, from coordinate 126,290 downwards.
AAACCACAATTGACTTCCTCTAATTTGGCAGCTGCTGTATTATGTTGCAAACTAATGTTATTTTACTCTTATTTGTATAATTGCATCACATTTTTCGATTTGTTACAGACCATCGGTCACCGGGTGGTTACAAGATTCACGCCATTCATTAAGAAAAATAAACAGATATGTTCAGACCAATTGAAGCAAACCACAGTGATCTCTGATACAAACACCTTTATCTCGCTTTTGTCCATGCAGAAAGTAAACAAGAAAATGTGACACGCTGTCTTGATAAGAAACTGGCGCAAATGCAAGATCTGTTTTGGCGCAAATGCATTACGAGGAAAATGAATCTGTGGCGCAAAAGCATTGCACCTACATTACATAACCAAAAATTGTGGCGCAAATCCATTATGTCCCTGAGGACCCACTTGTCGATGATCAATTATTGACTTTAAGCGCTAATAGCACAAGAATGATTGCTCAGGCTTACTTTGTCTCCCTTAGTATTGTAGAAACAGACTGCGGGTTTTCGAAGACCCAAACGTTTAGTTGCATTGGTTAGCAGCGCCTCTAAGCAGTCGCCGAATACTGTGACAGCATTTTCTCGATGTTTTCCGTTCTCATAAACAAGAACTCGTTTCTGAAAGAAAATACATTCAAATAAGTATCTTTACCAAGCAGATGAACATAATGTTAAATGCAGTGCTCCGTAACCCTTTTCAAATTCGTTCGCACTGCACATTCACTTGTTAAATTCATACTCTTCATAACCTACGAAACAAGGAATGTCAAATTTTGGCGTTTTGAGAAAACTGCAATTTAAGATTTGAAGACAGACTCTTATTGTCTCAAAGAGTAGGTCTGTGATTTTTTTGCTTTTTTTCAAACGGAATATCTGTATTTGTATTTATTTAGACTGAACATTTTTCTACGATGCTTTGAATAGACGTTGGAGGGTGTTATGCAATAAATGGCTAAAACTGACATTTCTTGTTTTCTGTGGGCTGAACCTTTGCTCGGCAATTCCCGAAAATGCAGTACAAAATGCGATAGTAGATTTCCTTAAATCATGCCAGCCTTAAACTCGGCAATAACAAAATTAGAGATAGTGAAATAGAGACCTCGCCAGCAAAATTGTAAATTTTAATGAGAGACCTTGATTGATGCTTGATCACAGACTGCTTACAAACCTACAAAGAAATATCCGAAGAAGCTTCACTATTTTGAAATCATGACTTATATCAGTCACGAATCAGATAGCGAATTACGAAAATGGCATTGTAGAAATTAGTAGCATTATTGTTAGCACGAGTGTAAATATGAGCGTAATTGTCACAGTCAATGGCTTTTTTGCGCGCAATCGATGTGCTGCGGGGCTACGAAGGCGAGGGCCATCCAAGTCCAGCTTTAAAGCAGAACAGCTTTACGTCCTTTTTCGTTCTGACACTTTCTCACACGTCGTTCGCACTATCATTTTCTCCATTCTCACCAGTGCGAACCATCCCACGGGTTGCGGAGCACTGGTTTAATGTACACGATGAAATCCAAACATCTAACATAGAGGCATGTAGTAGTGCTAGAAACGGCGGGGCCCAGCCGGCAGTCAGAAAAGTAGGCCTGGTCGGCCCGGTGTAATCGAAACCAGTTGGTACTAGGCCAGCGTGTCTGTAACCTACACGTACTAAGCAAGACTGGAATCTGGTCAGCTTAGACTGATATGCATGATCCGATTTCTGTATAGCATGCCTAGGCTTACCGATTCTGCGAGAGCTGCAGATAGAGCGCACCGGTGCTGACTTTTATCAATTTATATCCAAAGGGATCTTCGATCATGTAATTTGACAATTATTCGTACTTTGATAATATGCTTTGTGCGCGTATGAAAAATATGAGCAGCTAAAAGCGTAATGCATGTAACTTATTCAAGATATGGAATAATTTTACCATATACAATATCCTAGGGAACACACAATTCTTACAAAACTCATTTAGACAAGAGTATAAGATCGCGGAACTCTATTTGAGATAGAGAAGGATTTTAACTACATAGATACTACATATTACATAGCACTGTATGTTTAGATTTATGATAGCACGAAATGAACCTCTTCGAATGGAAAAGCAATTATACACAAATATGCCAGCATCGTAGGGTTACTTTAGCTCTACCAGCTAATAGGCAGGTAATACTTTTGCTCAATTCCGGTACATCAGTTTCCAAGCATTTAAGTCTTAAATCAATTGATCTATATAGAATACTGAATATCAAAATAGCTCGGTACACCATCGCCATGATAGAAAGAGTTATACTTGAGCATTGTACTTGCCACAAAATACGTATTACACTTGTCACTCAACAACCCAATAAAAAATGCTACAATTAGGCCAAATTTTCTGTGGTGGATGCATATTAGGGGCAGGTTTTAATTAGCCACAAGGCAGTATAGGAAAAGTTGATTCCGTATTTCCAATACGAATCAATCGCATGTTTTTACAAATTCAAAAATGACTGCATTATTTCAATGCATGAAAATTAAATGGCAGGTTGAAAATGGTTGGGAAATGATTTATTGCAGTGTTTAATAATTTCAGAGACCAAATTAAATTCGTCTCCGGCTGAATATTGTGCAATTCCTTCTGAAGGCGGAAAATTCTCGGAAGTGTTGGCACGTTCAGAACAATCAAAAATTGTTTCTATCCGTTCTGCATTACCTTCGTGGTAAAATATTTACACACAAGAAGAATTACTCATACAACAAGGCTTTATGTCATGAGCATTTAAAGTTTGGACGGTGTAGTCTCACAGGTGATTGATATCGATCACTAGGACTGATATTTCACTGGTAAATTCATTTGTACTTGGAAATATTTTGCCTCGATGGCAACATGAAAAGTAGATAGACAACTTGATTGTTTGAACGTGTCATTGAGCAACCTCACGTAAATCATCTTCAAACGTATTTTCAATTACCAATGATGACATGTGCGACCCTCTACACCTATGCAATTAGTGCACACAGAATTAAAGATCATAAAGTATACGACCGATCCTATAAATAATTTGCAGGCAGTTTTGTATTCAATAGGCTCCCAAAAGATTCCCCTCAACTACGGAGACACTGGGAGAGGTAGGTAATCTTCATGCGCCACAGAGCCTCTGGATCAGATTTCAAACGGAAGCTGAGAAACTTGGGAATCGCACGGAAGGTTTGTATAAGAACACTACAATAAATAAATACACTGTCCGCATTTGTGGTTAAGTTTCCACATATGCTGTAGTGCCTGATTAGAATTAGGGATTCCTAGTAAGGTTGCTTTCAATTAAGTCAATCGGTGACATGTGGTGAAGGTTAAGGTAACAGGACTCTCCAAAACAAATTTACTTCGCAGGACTGGCAACACCAACATGATAAAAAAGCCGAGATGCACACGTGACACGCGCAAACGTCGACGGTAAAACTTCTTAAATTTAAACAACGTAGTAAGTTGTTCTGATATCAACATACTACTGATATTAGGTCAACTATCTTAGTAGTACATGGTGCATCATAAAGCGTGTATGAGAATTATATTGTCGAATAAAAAACGCATAAGCTTGTAAAATTTGGTTAACAAATTGAACTTACGTTTTCAAAGGTTGGCGGCGGATCCGGCCTGCGGATTAGCCCAGGAGGACCGAATGGATCAACTCCTACGACAGCATTTGGACGAGAGAGTACAGCAACTTCTGTGGCTTTGGTTCCATACATTCGTCGTGCACGACTCCAGTTCGCCCGCACTTCCACTTGTTCCTGAACTTTCTTCGGCTTTGCAAATGCCTCACCGGTAGATAAACAAACAATTTGGTCCCGTTCAATTTCTTCAAATTCTCGAATCTGCAAATATTAGGCTGTGTGACCCACTATCATCGACTGAGTATGTCTACTGCAAAATTGTGAATGGTTAAATAAAAACAGTTCACCCGGCGATCCGAAATAATTGCTGTTTGTAATGTCAGTTTGAAGCCTGATACTATCTACTTACAGTCTAAGCCATCATTTTTCTAGCTGCATAGTCATCCTAAACATAGAATTAAATTGTTCCATCGCTTCACTTCAAAATATCTAGCATCTAAAAACAGCTGTGTTCCATCATCAACAGACTCAACCTGGATTGGTAGAATTCAAGTGGAAAATATTGAGAATGATGAGGATAACTATGCACGAGTGGCTGCCGTGTCCATCTCCATAAAGAAGGAAGCCAATTTAATGAATGGGTGTGAGGGGAGGGGAATTTTATCCTTCTTAAGTTGTGTTCTTCTAAGTCTCCGAAGAAATAATTTTTACTCTCCATGCGATGTGATGCTTGAAATGCTATCATCAATTACTTTTCCCTTGACTTTGCATTGCCATATAATTTACCTTTCTTAATGTGTTTTGACTCTATAAATATTTCTTCCCTCCTCACAGAAAGATTATGTAGTGATAGACATCTGTGCATTATATTATTTTGCATTATTTACACTTACATTTTGTATACAAGTATGCTCTTCGATGTTTGTAAAGCCTGATTTGCCTGATTTGTACGTGACCAAGACTTCCGACATGTCGTGCGAATAAACATTTCATACCTATTTTGAGGCGTTTGTCGCAAAAAATAAATAGTAGAATAAAAGGTATGGCCAAGTATCTAAATCATATGTATATCTCATTTCCAGATTGATCCCATTGTTGTCCTTTCTTGTTCTATTGTTCATGGCAATGATTTAAAGTTGTCTAATTGCTCAATGGCTAATGATGTGGCAGTACAAACAATCAACAGGCTATGATCAAACAATCAAACACCTCTAGCTTTCACGAGGGATAAGAGATTTCTCAACGACGATGGTCGCTTTGTTTTTTAATTGACAAAAGATGTAGTCATCATTTTGAGATAAATTTACAAGACAGATATTTCAGATTTTTATGCTGCAACAATTTTAAATCCAATGACATCAGATATATCGTGGAACACAAGGTTCTGACTTACTTTTATCTCAGTAAGTATACGGGACATGAAAGTGACAGAATCTGAGGAAGTTGTAGCTGGTGAACACCTGCAGTGTGTCAGCACGAGACTGCTATGACAACAATATCACCAAATGGCCAAACTCTCAGACACATTCCTTTTAGATCACCCAGACAACCGCGTCTGACACAACGCAAGCAAAGCCAGATAGATTTCAAATTAAATATACAAGGAACTGAATGTGTGCTTATTTGATAACTTCTCGAAGAATCCACATAGAAGGAGATTTAAATTGAAAGAAAATTCCTGCAACTCAACAGCAATTTACTAAAAGCAAACACTCAAATTCTAATTCATTTCATGATATTAATAGATAATCAAATCAACTTTACGATGTCTGAATAACTAGACAAAACTTAAAAAATAAATTAAAGAGTCTTGACTATGCCCAACAAGCATGAAAGGCGTTTTCCTGACCCTCTGCACTTGCTAAAAGAGCCGTATTTTCATACAATGCCAAGCGGTCTGAATTTGAATTATTTTTCGGAATTTTCACCCCTAGCACAGGGATCAGTCATTATAGAAGCTACTGTAGAGGTTTCTCACCGACTATCAGTAGACTGGATGGGATAACTTTTCATGAACAAAAAAAATTATCAGATATTTTTTATGTATAGAAGTGCCTCTTTCTCCATCATAAACACTAAACATATTCGAGCGCATCTTGAAAGTGCCGACATTGCATTGATCAAGGAAAGTGGTCAGAGGAAGAAATATGATTCCAAAGCTTGCACCGTGTGAAGAACAAAACAATTTTCGTGCGACTCACTATGCGAGCACGTTCTAGGGTCATAAGACAGGATATAAGTGCCATTGGATTTACATGCGTTTTTCTTTGATATTGTCTAACAAGAGGAACCAAGGAGAACTCGGCAGGCACGAAGAATTGCAATCACAGAATTGGACAACTTGTTCGTTCAGTCTTCGTTCGCTAGAAGGGTAAGTTGTCGCATTCTATTGGAAATAGCACACACTCAAACAATAGGCTGTCAGCCGGGTTGTGGACAACAGCCAGCGGCGTGCCTGATGCAACATCCTTTCGGTCACACATCGCAGTCTAGTTTATATTCAGTGAGAAATGCTGAGAAGAGAGTGGTACTGAAATCAACAGGTCAACCAATTTTCGTGCGCCTGCTACCTTCTTTGATAATTATAGAAAGGACCAACATTATCGGGGAAACTTGTGCGCAGTGATCTGAATTCTTCGAATCTGAAGGAATTGTGGCAATTGGAGCACTTTGATGGAATTTACAGCAATCCGCAAGCGACACACGACTTTTACCTATATCTGTAGGATATTAAGAATTCATTTTTGCTCACTTACTAAGTTCTTGCATGTACCATCGTTTTGAATTAGTCTGCACTTCTAGTAAATTGAAAGACTTAAATAATCTAATTCTGTGTTTGTAATAGTCATAGGATGTGTATCATTATGTGCGTCTCATTTTCAGCCTCCTACATTGAAGCACGTTCTGGCGGAGAGACTACTATATATATTACCTCAGAATAGTTGTACGTTACATGTAGATACTGTTCATTTTAGCAACAAATAGGCTTTTATAACCACTTTATTAAATTGACGACAGGACTGTTACAACCATAAGAAAATACTGCATTTGAATTACCATATATTATCTAAGCATCGATTTCACATCATGCACCCTCTTCATCCCACTGCTCCATCTCACAGACTGATCACTACAGACTGAAAATGCATCTCTGATTAAAATATGCCACGTTGGATCAATAATGCCGCACATCGTAAGTCTATTGAAAAGCAAAATCGAACCGAAATACGTCATAAAGTACGTGCGAAGATGAGAAAAGGTGAGTATCAGAATTATTCCGAGTACGATGACATGCAGAGAAAAGATCAAGACGAATAAAATAACATGATCGCTTAGAATCACTGGGAATCGAACGATTTCAAATATGAGAGAAAAAAGGAAAATTGACAAGATCCTCTGATACCGGTTCTTTCCAAACCTAGCATTTTACCATGATGAGCGACGACTAGCTCTAGAAAGATATCACTTACATGTTCTAGTTGCACTAATAAATACAAGCTTTTTAAAGTCTGATGTAATAGTGGAGAGTGGAGTATGACGTACACATTATGCTCAGTAGATGTCTTGCAACATAAAAGGTGATGATGCAACCTTCATCATAGCGCTTTTGTAAGATCGACCAACGAAGGCGCTGGACGCTGAAGATCTGTCTTTTACGATATTTACTTTAGCAATTACATCGACGACTATAAACTGTTTGGAGAGATTTTGCTACTTTCTTTTGATGATAGAATCTTCGCAATAAATTTGTTTAGTAAGTGTCTACCTCATTGAATAAAAATCTGGAAACCATAGTTTGATGTTATCACCATGCATTCCTAATTCTAAGAAAACATGGCTAAACGTTCATCTTACCCCATCCTTCGGGGAAAGACGGACAATCTCAATTGGTAAAGATGGACCATTCTAAAAAATGCGAAATAATTAGCAATAGTTCTAATAATCAGTTTATCAATTATAATGATTATCGGGATGCCGCATTTCACGGCTATGAATTTTCGAAACCGATGAGCTGCATACTAACACTTCGTAAAAGAAATCACTCAGATTACATCGAAATGATGATAAGCTGCATTTACGACTCCACGCGTGCACGTAGAAGCGGTATCAAGAAGTGATTCAGCTGTCAATGCTAATTGATTGGTTGTTATTGTTAGCCAATCAGAGTTAAGCTCTCTCTCGTCATTACACTTCGCAGATATAAGACGATGTCCGTCTTACCCATCCTGTCCGCCTTGCATAACTCTCCCCTACCTTTGCCCTCCTTAGGAGCCTTATCATTTCTACTTACACGTTTGCCCTCAAGATCGTAAATACAACGGCCACTCTTTCGCAATCCAAGTCGCATGACGGCATTGTCCATCAGCTGATGTATACTTTCTCCCCAAACATAGACTGCTTGACGAGCGTCCTCTCCATTGGGGAAGATGAGCACGCGTTTCTGCAAAGAAGCAAATTGTGAAAAATTGCATGAAATATTGTCAAGCACCAAGATGAAATAGTGTAAGTAAAATCAAGGATAGAACGCGACCGGCCTCCGCGCGGACCCTGATTGACATTGATTGGTTGTGCTTGAACAAGGCGCAACTTTATCTACCACTTTTTGCTGACACTCGGAGGACAATAAGCTGATGAGATCAATACATTTCTCTTTATCACCCTTCATTAAATTGCTATTGTCTGGACTCGGTCTGATGACGCACGAATCACGATCATTGGAGTCATGTCTTTGTCTCCATTGTTTGCCCATTCTTTTCTGACTCATCATGGATCGATAAGCGTCAGCAATAATGTTGCATGTGTTTCCCTAAGTTCTGCAAGTCATTAACGATAATCAAAATTCTCTCAGTAAATAGAAACAGCTGACTTCAAGGAAAATACTGAAAGACGGAGCATTCCAGAGACTTTCCTCTGTGAATGACTTACCATACTTGGCTGTTGATATAGTTCGCGGTTTGGATCCACCTGCAAACGCATGGCACGACTCGTCGTAGCTTGTCGCACTTTGATTTCGTCCAGACGACCTTGAAGATTATAAATGGCATCATTTTTCAACTGTTCCTCAGTGTTAGGATGTTGCCAATTGCCTTGGATCAATACCGGGTTCTCCGGGTCCATCGTAGCTCGATAATCCCCTGGATTCATAGCTTCCAGCCGACGAGCTTGCATGTGACGCAGAACATGCTTCTGAGTGTCCAACTCGTTAGATACGTCTTGTCGAGCTGCTCTCTGTCGAAGCATTTGTCGATAATCATGATAAACAGCTGAAAAGAAATTGATTGGTGATTATTGTCTCATGTGGTTTCATGTAAAGTTTTAGATGGAGCAGCCCACAGAGACAGATTCATTTGCGTGTGGGTTAGTCTAGAGCGTACATAATCCCATCCCAGCCATTGTATGCAATGGTAGTAAGCGATAGAGATTGACATGGATATTCGTCTCTGTCTTTGGCTTGCGTGATTGGCCAAGCGCGCGCATTGCAGAAGTGGCTCGCATCAGCGAACACAAGAACCTCAGCAGTCACATTGAAGGCAGGCTTGTCAAGTGAAAAGTACCTATCTTTGACTCAACTTTTCACCGTGACAAATTCGTCAAATGGAAATATTATTCACACCGTTCGAAACCTCACGATCTAGATTACTAACTTACGTTTAATGTGGTGTCAATCTTCTGGTTCGTGAGAGTTCAGGCTTGAATTTGCATTACGCTCGATGGAAAATTGATCTTGGCCCTCAAGACTAGCTCTGGCCGTGACCATCAGTATTGAGGAGCTATCTCTAGACCCAAACACTCAGATAAGGCAATTTATCTCTGTGGAGCAGTCTGGCGGGTCTTTAGCGAGATTTCGAGTTCGGAAGCGAACCTGCCACGACTATTGGCCATCTATCACTCTACTTACATGTCGAAATGCATGATAATCATTTATTACAATGAATTCAATAAGACGTTCCTTTACACTGGGTCATCTCTCAAATCAGCGAAATCAATCACAATTCCTCGACGTCGACATGCTGAAACCAGGGAGTTATTTATATCTTCAGCGTTGACGGAATTCTGAGGTTTCAGGACGTCATATTCAAAGAAATAATTTTTTGAAACTTCATTTTGTCCTTTTATGGTATACTCGAGATAATTCTCGACGACAAATCAAAGCTGATACAAGACAAGGAAACCTTTATCAAGGGAAATATTGAAATACTCCTCAATTGTCCATCACGAAATTGAATTGCAAAGAGATAGAAAATAATTTTTCACGTTTATTTCTATTTCATCAACACACTCAAAAGATATTTAAATTCACGAATAATCACGTTTACAATTCTATTAAACCTTCATCATTTTGCGAGATACAAGGATTAAGCGCTGTTAATTGGATAACCGTCACAAATCTTACGTAGTTTATAGGTCAAGGTAAAATACGAATAACAATAGCACTGATGACGGTCACTTGATATTTATCGCCGATTACAATTTCAACGATAATTTGAACACCATAAAGCTTAGTTTCGCGGTGCATATGCACAGATACCGATGAAAAATTCGTTGGATTATGAAATCCATGATTGATTACTGAGAAGTAATTGAAATCGCCCTCAGCACTGCTATTTTATCATTAGAAATACCTTGGTTGAAGGCATTTCATCCGATAATTGACCTTTGAGGTGAGATGGTAATGATTCGCAATTTCTCACTCATCATTTCACAGCTGTCTCCGTGGCACAGCGGCTAAGTGCTTGGCCTAGCAATCATTCCGTCCAGAGGTCGAGCCCCGCAAGTATCATTGGAAGTCGGCAGGAAGGGCATCCGGTTTGTAAAGGTTCACAACGCTTTAAGGTCTGATAATGTCAGTACCGTCCAAGCCTCCAATATGGGAGAGTAGTGACGTTCAACCACAGATGTGTGTTTCAGTCTAGAGATGACTTTCCTCAATACTGATGGTCACGCACAGAATTAGACACGATGGGCAAGAAAATTAATTTTCCATTGAAAGTTATGCAAATTCAAGCTAAGATTCTGAGGGGCTAGAGCATTGACACCACATTATACGTACACAGGCAGTAAATTTAGATCGTGAAAGGTCAAACAGTGTGAATAAAAATTCTATGTGACAAATTTATCACGGAGGAAAATCACGTTAAATATACCTTCTTTCATCTAGCAGGCCTGCAATCTGACCGTTGAGGCTCGTGGGGTCGCTGATACGAGCTACTTCCCCAATGTGCGCGCTTGACCAATCACACAAGCCAAAGACAGACGAAATGTCTATGTCAATCTCTATCGCTTGATACTATTGCATACAGCGGCTGAGATAGGATTGTAACCGCTCTAGACTAACGCACACGCAAATTAATACATTTTCATGCGTTAAATTCTGCCCCTTGGTAAATGACAAATTTCGATGAACTTACTCTTCAGTGGCACAAACGGCTCTCCAGTTGATGCCCACACTTCGATGACAACTGCATTGAAGTCGGCGTCATCCAACTCGACACTTTCATCCTTCTCCACATCTTCACTTGGTGGCGGAACTTCTCCGTTCTGCTGTTGATTGTCTGTCGGCGTGCCTTCCCTGGTCTGCTGTTCACCGTTGATGTCTCCGTGCAGATCTGGTTCTCGCACCAGCTTCAACTCCACACATAGTAGCGCCTCCGTCTTCCCACTTTCTCCCTCGTTAGTGGGCTGGTGGAAGGGCCAGATACCTTCGGAGCTGACCGGTCGGAAGAGGTCAGGACAATCTCTAGGGATGAGACCGGTGAGGGGAACATTACAGACGCCGAGACGAGGACCCTTGGAAGCTTCTTCTTCACCCTCCTTCTCCAGCTCTGCAGTACACAATTCGAATTGCAATCGAGTGAAAGATTTACGGAAGAACTGTTTGAGAGCGCTGAGTTCCGCTCTCAGTCTGATGGTGGTTCGTTCTGCAGAATAATGTTCCTCATTGAGGAAAGGATCGGAGGAAATATCAACGCCGAACAGCGAAAAGGAAAGAACGAAGCTGATTTGAGTACTGGCGACGAGATGCTCCGGCAGCAGCTGAAAATTCAAAAGTTATGATAAGCAAAGATGAGATGCTAGTAATTGATGACAAAAACAGTGAAATCATGTAGCAGTTCAGGTGCTCGGAAATGACGAATCAAAGTTGCCTTAATACCGTATTTCCTCAAATATACAACGCCTTCTAATAAACGCCGCACCTCTGATATCAAAAAACTAGAAATTGTGGTCATGATGATATTGCCTGGTAGTGTAGTCTATATTATGATAGAATAAGTCACATCATACAAGCATCACACTCAACCTTCTCTACAAAATAGCCTAACCTACAAGTTGTTACTTAATGGTGGCTGTCAGAGCCAGAAGAGGGGCTCCTGTCTCTGGCTGCTATACCGCACAGTCGATCACCGAATCATGTCAACTCATAACTCATCACGCTCAAGTTTTGTTTGAGAGTAAGCCCTGCCTTCAAGTGTGCGGGATGGAAACCGCAAATACAGACATCGGTAATTCCAAGAAATTCTTCCCATGATGAGTTCAGTCAGCGTCGGTACCACCACGCTTTGTCGACAATGAATAAATCGGTAATGCAAAAAGAAACCTGCTAGATGAATTTAATAATAATTATTATGATAGTTTATTGCATATCAGACATATTCGGACATGGCATTGCATCACAATAGGAGATAAGTACACGTCTGATGGAAAAATAAGAAAATAAAAAGCAAAAAAGTCAAGCGTATTTGATAAATGAGCTGCCGTAACGGCTGGTCTTCGACATCACTTTGCGGCTAGTGTTCCCAAGTCGACTGGAGTACCTGCTGAATTTTCAGCTCTTATTGATAATTTTCCGTAAAGGCTATATATTAATTGATGTGATAATTATTTTTATTCAATTTGGAAAAATATCATTGGAAAATCGTGCATAATAATAAACGCCACCCTCTAATAAGCGACGTACTTAAAAGCAAGCGATTATCAATAAACCCCGCGACGTTCATTAGAGGAAATACGGGTAGTTGCTTTGATGAGCTGACATCGATTAAGTGGGAAGAGATGTCTAAAAGCATGTCACCTAGGGTTAACAATCTCGAGCCGCTTTCCCAATCCCGGAATTTTTAATCTCGGAGATATGGTTGAGATCCCGAGATTGTAAACCTTTCTTTCAACCTGCTTTATGCAAGATGACAATTCACTGAATGGACTTAAGGTAAGTAGATTATTCTTAAATGAGATGAAATAGATCGAATGTTAATAAATTGTAGCACATGTGGCTGATCACGATTCAACACATTCATGCCTACAGAAGGCAAAATGCAACAAATGATTCTTTCCTGTTAACTGTCAGATTCTGCTACATTTACTGTAAGTGTCACAGTCACATGGAAGTGTCAGAAATAAGCGATAACTTACAAGAAAAATGCCTGTACTGTAATTCAACACAAAAAGTTTTCATTTATCTGGAAAATCAAACACTAGACGAACTGGAGCAGCTTGGCTCTCTTCACTTTCCGACGAGTCATACATCATATGGAAACTATCAAAATCCATATCCATTTCATCTAAAAAAAATCTCAAGCTCGATTCAAGGGTTTGTTGATAGACCATCTTTAATTAGGCTTCATTCAGTCTTACTACAACATGTACGAGAGAAAATTACAACCAATTTGCATCCTATTTCCACGCATGGTAGTTGACACAGCCTCTTTACTCAAGTGGAACAAAGACTGTCTGATTTTGCAATATTCTTTCAGCACCATATATCTCAGATCGTCTATTTTACAATTTTCTTTCAAATGCTCAGAATATGCAACACTGTGGCTCGTCGGCTTCAACTATGCTCGTATCAGATCATTGGCAGAATGATGCGACGCCATCTCGTCCCCTATAGTTGATGATTGCGGTTAACTGGCATCGCAGTTAGCTAGATTGCCTGTCATGCAATGAAAAAGTGAATGAGACAAGGTTGAAAATTTGAACGAACAACACCAGTAGGAGAGTCTAGCCCCCGTTTGCCCAATTTGCACTTAAGTACATGCCCTGCTCTTTCATCGGAGCACACGCCCACGCATCGGGTAGCGAAGAAGACAGGAAACAGAGCACACGCCCACGCATCGGAGCACGCATCGGCGCACTTGGGGGTTGAGCACGGAGCACCAATCGGAGCACGCGGCGCCGAGCACATGTGATGAGTCACAGCAGGGTATATAAGGAAGGCGCTGTCAGAGAAATTCATTCTCATCATATGCCGACAACAGCAACGTTACGCCCTCTGGCTGCGACACGTCATCCCAAGGAGGAGATATCCTATACACCTTATTCATCGAAAGACTTTATTGTGGAACGAGATTGTAATACGCTGTATATTATTCCGACAAAGGAGAAGAGTGTGTCGTTAGAGAAGATTATTGCAGAGCTTCGTATTCAGTTGTTGAATGTAATACTGTATGGACCACGCTTCTTGTTTGATATTCGAACATCTGCAAACTTCCCCAAAGGTGCACTGGACGTGTCCTATCGCTATTTGAACATTGGTGACGATTGGGACGTGGAAGAACTGATTGATTCGTTGCAGAAGAAGTTACGTTCTCAACTGGAGTGTCGTTATTTTGGAGGAATCTTGTGTATGCAGATTGACATTGGGTTTGGTTCATTGTTTACGTAAGATACATGATCTGAACCACGATATAATGGAGCCACCAACAAAGAAGAGGCGAACCACAGTCCGTCCCCGCCCTCAACCCTATTATGAGTGCGAGTTTTGCAATAAACGCTTCCGACTGTTTTCACAATGCATCCGTCATGGACGCAAGGAGATAGGGAAGGAGTATTGCGATCGTTGTGGGAAATGGTGGACTACCGATCATCAGTGCTCACTGGATAGAGGTTATTGGGGCGACAAGGAGAGTGAGTTCACCTGCCTGCTTTGCAAACAAGACTATAATATGGAAGCTTACCATAAACATCCATGTGTGGGTCGGTGCAGGTACTGTGATGAGAAGATTCAGGAGGAGGAGAATGAATGGAATGAACATTTATGTCCCTATTTGAGCATGTATATGCCCACCGAACCCTTGGACCCGAATCGCCCAGTGGAGCCGGAGAGTACGAATTCATATCTGTACGACTTGTCAAAAGTGAAGTTGGCACGCTGTCCCTGGTGTCATAACATGTACCAAGCATTCTTCTTATGGGAACATGTTTGCAAAAAACATAAGGAGGTGTGTGGATGGAATCCGTCGTGGAGCAAGACGAATGAGGCATGCGACAACTTTGTCTATATGTGTGTCTGTGGTGAGATGCTACATCGTGACGTGGAGGAAGAGAAGGTCCGTCAATTTGTCTCGCTGCATAAGGAGCATATGGCCAAGAAGATATGGAAAAATCAGCGCGAAAAGTTGAAACGGATATATGAGAGTCAACCGAATCCACCCAAGGAAGTGAACAGTGTCCCCCAAGCCTCGCTTCGACCAGAGAATAGAAATCGGGACCCACGCAAATATTCATTTGACTTTAGTAAGAAACGAGGGAGACCTCTGAATCCCATTGTTTTTAAGAACCAATTGAATTGGTTCACATATAATGTAGATTTGGATGATGAATAAATGTAGTGATCAATCTCCTATTGTTGTGACTAAGTTCTGATTGGGAAGCGTAAGAACTAAGTAGAGTCATCTAGCCTAACACAGCAATCATGCAACGTGGAGGTATTTATCGCGGAAGCCGTCGTCAAAAAGGCGGAGGTCAGAAAGGGGGTATTTACCGTGGTAGCCGAAGACAAAAGGGTGGAATCTACCGCGGGAGTCGTAAACAAAGAGGAGGTATCCTCCCATTTTTACTCCCCCTCGTCCCTGCACTTATTGCCGCAGGGAAAGCTGCAGCGTTGGGAGCAGCGGGTGCAGCCGGTGCCGCAGGCGTAAGTGCTTTAGCGAATAAAATATCAGGAGGAGGAAAACGTCGAAGGAGACGTCATCATCATCAGTGATTATGCCGAACATCGTACCTTGTGCAAGAATAATGCATGTTGTGAAATAACTCAAGAAAGTGCATCTCTATAATAAAATGTTATTCCAATGACCTGTTATTTTTGATAATCATTGACTTGGGAATGATAGCACTTGTCAATTTTATGAATGCTAACGTGTAAAATTTTATGAACGATTTCCAATCTTAAAATTCAATCATTGATTTTAACTTCTATTCTATCATGATATGTCCTATAACCCAGTTCACCCTTGAATAAAATAGTCAAACCTTACCATGTATGTTTATTGAGAAGAAAACAAGATAGAAAGAATGATTACATTTAAAAAACCCAGTCACTGACTTCACTTATAAAGTCCACACTGTCCCAGTTGGCGATAGCTTCGTTGATGTTGTCAAGCTCTGTTCGACGGTTCAAATAAGCACTAAGGTTCGACAATGGTTCGCGAAAGGGACGGCGAGTGGGTCGAAGATCGAGTTCAGGATAGTCATCGGAGCTAGGTGTCGTATTCTCCTTCTCGTCGTCTAGAAAGTCAAGTTCCCGATTCTCGCTGATCAGACTTGGTGGTCCGGGATCGGTGACGGAGGGTGACGGTGGGATGGGAAATGGCCCATCGATGGTGGGTGGCGTCGGAGGTAGGGAATACGGTCCATCAGGATCGGGAATGGAGCCCCAGTTCGAGGGGAGGTCTGTTGGAAAGTCATCATCATCTTCATCGCTTGAAGGATCTGGACTGTCCGGTGAGGAAGATAATGGACTTGGACTTCCTGGGGTCGGTGGTGGAGTGTCTGGGACCACAATCAACATTTCCCCTTCACTATCCATATCGTGTTGGTGTTGAAAATTACTTCGTTGTAGTATGTTAGTAGGATCCACTTGTCGGAATTGGAGTTCGTAACGTTGGTAAATCATGTTCACGAGTGTTATGAAGGTGGAACATTTTCGACTTGGCTTTATAGTGTTGCAAATGTCCCATCCCCTGCTCCGAGCATTAGACGTGCCCCATTCCATGCTCCGAGCACAGAACGGAGCATTGGGTGTGCCCCATTCCATGTCGGAGCACCTATCGATTGGAGAACTAGGTAAAAATAGAGAAACGATCAAGACACATACATGATGGAAGACTTTCACGTGTACACCTATCCAAATCAGCTCATTATTTATCCGAAAACGACATGTCAACCGCACGCGATGTTGGAGAAAGTGATTCCCTATGTGAAGGAGAAGATCAAAGTGAAGCCTGAATGTGAACTCTCCATGGATACATTCATGATTTATGAATACAAAAGAAATGGTTCTCCACCATTGATGGGTGCCAGTGAACGGTATTATGAAAGTGACGTCGAAGAAATGGATGACTATTTAGCCTCACTAAAGAACGTATGGGACTATGAATTTGTGGACAGTGATAACAAAGAGATTCTTGGTGTCTATTGTATAACGTTTAATTTTGAATATTTCTCTGTTGGATGGACATCAGAAGAAGAAGAATATGTAAGCGACGCAGACTAAGTATGAATAAAGAATGTCGTTGTATGAATCATGTTGCTTTTCCATATGATAAGCATTCTGCTATTGGGGTTGATAGATTTGGAAAAACATGCTACTGGTACTCTTTTTTCTTCTGAGAGAGATTGTACGCATACTCACCGCGATGAGTGACTATTTAAGTTATGGATCCTCACGCTCTCTCAAATAGATCATGTTACTCCTACCCTATTATCGAAAAAGACGACATCGCCCTATTCGGACAAGACATCTTCGAAAAAGACGATCGCGTGAAAGATGGACATCACGCCCACAGACAGTTCGACCACTCCTTCGCACCAAGCGCGGATGAAGATCCTTATTGGTTTTTGGTTCGATGAACGCATCCGAGGCAATGATATCCCCACATTAGAAGAGTTTACCGACACGTCCACCGTCTATTTGAATCAATTGGTACTGAATGACCGCTATTCCATCGTGGGACGTGTGTATTTACTCATGGCTATTTTTGAGGATGACGTTTTGTATGAGGACACACTATGGAAGTTTATGAATGAAAAACATTTGACCTATGTACAAGAGCTGTATCATAAACGTGTGATTTCAGCAGCAAGTCTTATTTATATCAAGGAGACATTGAATCGTATCTGTGCTCATTTCAGTATTTTGTTTCAATGGCCAACAAATGTATTTAAGCATGCACAGGAACACACAACAAAAATCAACCATGAAGGGAGGAGCGCGTGAAAGTGAAGAGACCCTGACGTTGCGAAAATTGAGAATAACCCTATGTCCTATCTGTAAATGCCCTTATCAAAAAGATCGTCTGAGAAGGCATATTTTTAATTCACACCATCTAAAATATAAATCAAAAGAAGAGATCAAAGCAAGTGAAGAGTTCATCTATGCATGTCTATGCGGGGAAACCCTCGATGGAACGGTGGATAGGAAGACAGCTCAACAATTTGCGCGTCAACATACCCATATTTTAAACGAGCGAATGGAGGGAGAAAATGTGAGCAAACTCAAGTATATTATTCAACAGCATGTTCCGAGACCCTCTTTGAAGGTGTCCTCTACGTTGACAGGACAAGATCGACAATTATCACCTGCCTCACGTCGTGCAACCCCCTTGCGACCCCCTCAACCTATGAATACAGATTTGGATGCAGACGATAGTCTAGAAGCACTCATTCGACCCTCTCCAGCGGATCATCGCGCCTTAGCAACACCTGATCCATCTCACGCTATGCTGCAAGCTGTCGTGAAAAGTATGGTTGACGATCGAGCCAGAGTGGATGCTCCCCCGGATCCCACCCATACGGTCCATCAAATACAAGAAGAATGGAATCGATTGCCGCCCGATGTGTTAGCCATGGCTGCGAATGAGATTGATATGAGTCCTCTATCGTTAGAGAATATTCAACCTACACTAAGTCATGTGACATTTGATAACTACCCAGGTCCTGTCAATGATCACAACAGTTATGTCCAAGCCATGTCGAACACAGTGGGAAATCCAGAGGTACAAGAATCAAGCGGTTGTTAGGAACCCCTCAACAACAACACTCAGTGGGGGTAGGAACCTCTCAACAACCCATGGACGCACACCCCGTGGAGGAAAGAATGTTTTATCCAGTCAATTCACCTGTCATTGACAACTCCCACGAATACATTATTCAACTGAACAATTTGAAAAACAGCGCCATTGTTCAACTGTTGAACGATTCTATTCGTCTCCATGAACGTCATTTAAATGCTCGCAAACGCATCTTGCACGTGTTGGAAGATGCATTTAATCAACACATTCATGAACCCAATCGTACAGATGGCAATGGAGACTATTTGGATGAGACATTGGAAAGCATGCGTGACTTGCTGACTCAAAAGGAAGAGTTTATTGCCCACTTAACCAACCAAAATGCAGACGTCCACGCACGCTACATGAATTTGGTGAACGCCATGTAAACTAAGTTATGTGGGATAGAGGATGATAGACAAGAATGACGTGTCAGTGTGAATCATGTTCAAGTCGACGTCAGGACTTTACCAATGTACTGAAATCCCTAAGTTCAGGGATAGGATGCTCGAAAAAGAAAATTAACCGTCATGTCGATCAATTGCCTGAGGAATATGTCAAGGATATGCAAGCACTCATGAGCAGAATGCGAGAGAATCCAGGGAAATTAACACCTTTACAGCACGAGTTTATTCAATCTTATAAAGGAATTCTCCGCAAATTTGTGAAACCACCCCCTCAAACTCGCAAATACTTGGGCCAAAAACGGAAATTTAACAAGAAACAAATCCCTTTCGCACAAGCCTATGCCATGGCATATCACGATAATCCAGCAGCTTTCAAACAAGCCTTACATGCATCGATCGGTTCCAAACACTAAGTAAACCATACCCACGTCATCAACACTATCATCATGGACAATGTTCAATCCATAGTGAACACACTTTCAACAGCCAACGGAGGAGATTTAAAATGTTCACTCATTGGTTCATTCAAAGAAACCCTATCACAATTCTTTACACTCGTCATATTCATTTTGGTTACCCTCTTATCTGGTCGAAAAATGATGAAAGATATCAAAAAACGTAAAGAGAGTGGAAAACCCTTACTCGATGTGGAAGTCGTCAATTATGATGTGTCCAAAACGCCTATACTCAACCCCACCAAACCGCACAATGAAATTCCCATGAAATCGAACGATTTATCGAAGAGTGTGAATAAGACACGTTCACACAGTAAAATTCCTATGAAATCAAACGATATACCGAAGATTTAAAGGATGATTTTCCCATGACATCGTTAAAAATACTACGGATTTGATGTGTTATTTTCCCATGATATCAATCGATTCACTGTGACTTTGAAGAACACACTGTGTTACAAATCCTCGTAAAATCAGGTGATTTATCGAGAATTCTGAGGTCCTTTTCCACACCAAATCGACCGATGTTATCGTAAAATGACTCAGCAAATTCCCATGAAATCAAGCGTTATCTCATGAATTTGACCTACAAAAAGGGACAAGCCCCGTACACCACCAAAAATGAATGATTCATCGTGAATTTGACGGAGCACCAATCAGAGCACTTGCATGCGTGGGCGTCAACAAATGAGAAGAAATTTTCCCACGCTCAACTCTATATAAACTGAGCCATTTCAGTCATTTTCATTCAGTCATGGGTAAACGTACGAACACGTTGGAAGCTCCTCTCGCGAAGAAGGTGAAAGTCACGTATTCGTCAGATACACCGACATCAAAGCCAGTCTTTGTTGAAGCGACGGAGCCCTATTTCCATACGAATGGGAAAGCTGAGAAGAACTACCTTACCAAGGCACATCCACAGTTGGAGCCTCTGCCCATCACACGGCTGGTATTGGGCAAGAAATGGGGTAACACTGGATATTATCCCATTCGCGGAGAGAATGCGATGATGGATGCGATGGATTGGCAATCACGACGAGACATTTCAAAACTCGTGTTTGCCACGGGATTTTATGGATGGCGTGCACAAACGTACAATGACGCTGGGTACGGTTCCGATCAACTCTCCTCACTCTTCACCATTTCTCAAGCCGTCTCACGCGATCTGGAGACGTTGGAAGATGCGATACAATCCCTCTACAAACAAGTCCAACCCGAATCTACCTACAACCTCACCTCCTGTCTCGGTTATGTACACAAGAAATCGGCCTATGACAGTGTCTTTATGAAGCTGAAGCAGGACACACCCATCTTCCTGATGAAGGAGAATGGAAAGAACAAGAAGGTTAGTTTGGCCACTCTTGGACATCTTCTTTCCAATCTCAAGGCGAATACCTTCCTTCAAGCAAATACCATCTTCCGCGTCACAGGCATATACTATAATCCACAGACAAAGACTCTGAAACTGTGTTTTACTGTGGATCAAATCCAAGTCCGTATCAAACAGGTGGAGGAATGTCAGAGCACAGCGGTGGGGGAAAAGAAGAAGAAGACAAAGCTGACACTCGATATAAAGAAGGCACACATTCCCTCCAGTGGTTTATTTGATCTGATACACATGGTGCAATCTAAACAAGACATTGATTGGGAGGAACTCAAACATTTTATAGAGGATCTCGATCATCTCTCCCAATCAGAGGACAGCACTGTACTTATGAAACAAAAGGAGGATGAGATGACAAGCATGCTTTCTCAAAGGTGGAGTGCTCAACCTACGGAGGAGGAGGATTGGAAGATGATGCGGACGGATTATGCCAAGGTGCAAGCACTCGGCGTGTACATTCGCATCCGGGAAGAGTCACACGCGCTGCATATCTTTGACGGTGATCAAATACAAGCCGAGAAATGGATCAATCGATTCCTCGAAATGTTCAAGGATATGGTGGAACATAAGCAGGAGAGTCAGTGGTATGTGTCATCCTCATGGTACAAAGCAGGACAGTGTGTCAATGAGAAGTGGTCTGTGTTGAACTATATTGAACATTATTTCATTGTACGTAGTGCCTACGAAATCCATCGTCGCGCCTTTCCCAACATGTTGAAGGAAGCATTTGCACGGTACAATATGAATCCTCTTACCCATGACATGGAAAGGACATTGATGAGTGAAATGGTGACTGCTCTTGAAAACTCACTCTTTAAAACATGTACACGTGGACGTTTTCTTCCACCTCTTCTTTATTCTGGAAATGATTCTATGTTTTGGAAACTATTTTAAGTTATGTTTAATACATGATGCATGGAATATATGTCTGACTTTTATGATTTGACAAGATGGATTTCCGTTTAGAGAATGACTCATCCATGATTGTCTCGGGTCCTAGTAAATCGGGAAAGTCCACGTTTGTGGCGAATATGATCAAGAACCGTCATACTTTATTCAAAAAGCCCATTCGTAAAGTCTGGTGGTATTATGGGATAGAAAGTCCATTTCATAAAGAGTTACAAGAGGTGATCTTGAAAATGGGTGTTCCTACCCAAGATGATTTTGATCAATTGCAAGAAAATGATTTAATTATTCTCGATGATTTACAACAGGAATCTCAAAACAATGAAACTGTGACGGGCTTATTTTTAAGAGGATCTCATCATAAACGGTTTTTCGCAGTGCAAATCACACAGTATTTGTACGGTGATAAAGAACAACGTATTCGTAATGGCAATGTCCATTATTTGGTCGCGTTCAATAATCCGAGAAATCAACAACAATTGGCTCAATTCATGGGGAAAATGCTCCCAAAAGGCAATATGAGCGTCGTACATGATATTTTAACGACATTGGTTCAAAAGTATGGGAATTATGCCTACCTCTTTATTGATTTCACTACGAATTGTCCGTTTGAGTACCGATTTCGCACCAACTTATTTAATCCACCTATGATTGTGTTTAAGTTAAGCAAAAGACCCAATAAAACGAAAATGGACTTTAGTGAATTAGTGGTGGTTCCCAAATCTGACATGAATGAACACACCGGTGGCGGACAGCAAATGGGCGGCGGTGGTGGTGACAGTACCCAACTGATGTCGACCATGTTGCAACGTCAAGCGGAAGATCAGAGGGTGAGAACCATGATGATGACTCCTCAGCAAGCCCATCTTGACCGTATTGCACGAGATATTGTGCGTCACCGTCCTACTGCCAATGATATCGCTGCATGGAACGCCCGGTTGTATTTGTTCGATAAAGTTCGTCGCCAATTTTTCAATTTGGACAATGATCATGGGAAGCGATTGGAAAAACCTCTGCTCACGCACACCGCAAAACCTCCGCTCACGCACGTCACAAAACCTCCGCTCACGCACGTTGCAGATCCACCCGTCCTCAAGCGATCGAAAGGGAAAGTCGTCAAACCTTCTGTTGTCACCTCTCCCAAGACGAAGCGATCTCCCTTGAAATCATCCATCAATACTCGTTTAAGTAAAAAAGGAGTTCTTGAATTGGGATCCTATGGCTCACCATTCAGGTAATGGCAACGGCAGCCGCGCCAATTGCCTCCTCATTCTTATCGCGTATCTTTGGACGTTGTTGCGGCCAAGGCAACGCAGACGACAGCGCAGAGACACAGTACACCATCACGGCGAGCTTTAATTGTTGTTCCAACGGGAATACCGCCTATCTTCATCCCCCACGTCAATACCAAGCAGATTGTGTCGATGGAGGAGGTGTTGCACAAGATTTATTACAATCCCAAACATCCCGCTGGCTACGGAAGCGTCAATGCACTTGCTGCTGCTTCACATTATTCAAAAACAAAAGTCAAACAATGGTTAATGCGTCAACCGACCTACACCCTTCACAAATCTCGATTGCATCGTATTAAACCCTTGCACCCGTATCGTGTACGCGGTCCGCAAATTCAATTTCAAGCGGATATTGTCGATTATCAAAAGTATGCACAGCATAATCGTGGCTACAAGTATATTCTCATGGTGATGGACATCTTTACACGCAAAGCCTGGGCATTCCCTCTCAAAACCAAGAGTGCCAAAGTGTCGGGGGTTTTAGGAGCCATTTTCGCAACCATTCCCACCCCGCAACGACTGCAAACGGATCAAGGTCGTGAATTTTATAACCGACCGGTGAAAGACGTCTTGGACAAGCACGCTATTGAATTGTTTTCCATCTACAGTCCCTATAAATGTGCTCATGTCGAACGATTGAACCGTACGGTGAAGAATAAATTGGAACGTATCTTTACAGCCACCAATGACAAGAATTGGGTGGATTATATCGCAGATGTCATGTATGCATACAATCACAGCACCCATTCATCCACAGGTTTCACCCCGATGGATGTGAATGCCTCCAATGCCGAGGAAGTGAAACGAAACAATGCGAAACGTCTCCGACAAAACTATAAAAAGGTTGCAGTCCCGGGAAAGTCTATCCCTGTGGAGCACGGGTACGTATTTCACGTGATAAAGGAACGTTTGGACGAGGGTATGAAGCGAATTGGTCGACGGAAGAGTTCATTGTCTCCAACATTCTCAAGAACCCCCATGGTACCAAAATGTACAAGATCAAAGACTTGAGTGGAGAAGAGATCAAAGGATCCTTTTATGCTCAGGAATTACAAGTGATTCATCGGGAGGAAGAAGTCTATCAAGTGGACAAAGTGCTCAAGACCCGACGTCGGAATGGACGACCAGAATATTTTGTGCACTGGCAAGGTTATCCGGCCTCGATGAACTCATGGGTGACAGACTTAGAACCTCTAGGTAATGTACGCCGCTATTGATTTGTAATCATGCAGGAACTGCATGAGGAACAACATGTGTACTTGTTGAGCAATACTCAACCCCATTTGTATGACAATAAAGCCAATCATTTCTTTACACGACTGGAAAATCCACTTTTTATTCCTAAAGGAGAAACATGGGAAGTAGGCTTGAAAGAGTTTGGGTATGTGAATAATGTGGATACGATTCCCGAAGATTGTTATATTACCGTGGGGAAAATGGTGGATACGAAAGATTTGAAGGCCTATTTGCCTTATTATACGATGGAAGGGACCAATGTGGTCCGTCGTCACACCATTTTTGAATCCGATGAGGAAGTGAAACGAGTCCCCATGATCACAGCGTTGGAATTATATACACGCCGCACCATTTCCAGCATGATGACTGTCACGACACATCCATCCTACTTGTATTATGGAGGCAATGGCATAGAGGAAGCAGATGTCTATGTGATTGACATTGCCCCATTTTCCCTGTTTCAAATCAAGGAATTCTCCGCCTTTCATTACGTCCTTGTGTTTTCCCCTCATTTGGCGGCCTCACTCTTATTGGACAAATGTGTCTATCATTTATCGTTGAAGGATGTCGTTCGGATCCATACACGACTCTCCATTCATCGAAAGGAATGTGACGTAAAGAAATATCCCGCTCATGACTATTGGTTCAGTGTGATTCCCTTACACCGCTGTCATTTTGCCAAACATGGGATTGAAAGGATGTTGGGAAATGAAATCTCAGTGCTCAATTTATTCAAACAATTAGAATGGTTTGGTGTGGGGAAGTTAGTGTTTCATTCATCCAACAGATTGTCCTTTCATGTAAAACATGCTTCCAGTTATACATTGTCTGCCATGGATTATGGGATCCTCTCCGAATTGCAGAAAATAGCCACTGTTACCATGGCTCCCCCAGTGACCTATCAGGATATACAACCCCTGAGTGATGATACGACACGTGCAGTGTGGATGAGGACGGATACCTTTGTGAGCTCTCTCAAACGCAATGCAAAGGCCCCTCCTATTCCCAGAGGGCATATAGGTCTGTTTCATAATCTTCGCACCCTTCTTCCTAAACTGAGAGCGTTGATGAAAGCCGTGAAAATGTATCAACACACCTTTTTCCGAATGCAACATTTGGCCTCTAAAAAATGGATTGCTTTACCAACACGCACCATGAAAAATCAATTTATTTTCCCAGTGGAGTTTCTCAATCCACTCACCCCAAAAGAACGTGAAAAGGAGTATCAACATCCCAAGAAAAAACATGTATTATGGTTCAGAAACCGTATTGATCAATTGTATGACAAGATTGATACACAGTTACACAAAATCGATCCTACCCTCCATATAGCCGATGCTCCTGATTTAGTCACCTCCCGTTTCTTGCCTACCTATATCAACACACTGAATGCAAAGTACCGCAACATGATGCGCATCCTACGTCAACACAAGATGGAAGGTGTTTTAGTCTCTAATCGATTTGGAGCCAAGAAGCGATTGTTTGATACGGTCTTATTGAAAAATGTTCGACAATCGATTCAAAAGGAACAAGGTACAAAACGACCCATCATTCATCATTTAGTTCATTCCCATCCTAAAGATGGGAAAGAAAATGTATTGGCCAGTGGTGTGGATATGCAGCATGAAACGGGGCAACATGCCCTTCCCTTCACATCTACGGAAAAGTATCATATCTACAACACGTATAATGTATTTGCCTATCATAGTTTGGTGGATTTGATGGAGATGTATGGGCATATTCTCCATGATTTTGAAGTGAAACAGGAACGGTTGGCTACGTTAAGAAGGAGGGTGAAAGAATTCAAACCCACTGCAGGAACTGACAATCTTGACGAGATCGTTCGTGAACGAGATA
This sequence comes from Prostheceraeus crozeri, assembly GCA_907163375.1. NCBI lineage: Eukaryota > Metazoa > Platyhelminthes > Polycladida > Euryleptidae > Prostheceraeus > Prostheceraeus crozeri. The sequence goes on along the minus strand of CAJQUW010002617.1, from coordinate 100,107 downwards.
GGGTAAATGCAGAAGTGACTGTGTTGACATCGGATCTTTGTCAACTCATCAAGGGGAACAAACTGTTATTTTATGTGTCTAGACCTGAATCGTTTTATTACAAGAATTTAGAGAGTGATAAGACATGGAGTTCTATCGTCCCCACAGGTTATTATTCGTTGGAAACCTATTTGAATACCATCTTCCCCGCCCCCATGACATGGACCATCACATCCATGTCCTATCATTATGAACTGACCATCGATTGCACGGACGATATGGAAATCAAGATGGACCGACACTCTAAAGCCTATGAGATTTTCAAAACAGAACAAGTAGCTACCTACGTGTGGGAAGAATGGATCTTGGAAATCCCCCTCAGCACGATTCATGTTCCCTCCTTTATCCTTCAGAAACAAACCATGGAATTGGACGCTCTCTTTGAAAAGAAGAGTGTCCCCTATGCATTGAGTGGGACCCATGTCTTGCTTCGAAACGGAAAACCGACACAACAGTATAAGACCGAGGATAAGAAGCATCCCAATATTCTCAACATCAAACATGGCGACTCTTTTGAGATTTTTCATACCCTATCTCATCTCCCTAGTCCATTACGCTTCAATTTACCCACGAAATATTATACCCTCCAATCCTTTGTGCAAGCTTTCAATCAAGCCATCCCCCTGCCTGATATGGTGTGGGTGACGTATACAACAGTGGGCGTCTTTCACGTGCTTCACTTTAAAATCGCGGAAGGGTATGGGTTGAAAATCAATCCCCCACAACTCTGGCAACACATGTTGAATCATAGTCATGAATATGGTATGTTCACCTATCATGAACAAACCTGTATACACTCGGAAACGCCGGAACATTGTTCTGCAAGTTACCGTCGGTATCAACAACGTCCAAAACATGTCACCCATGGGATGACATTACACATCTATGGTTTACCGGAATATACCTTTGATTATGCCAAAGGATGGAACCACACCCTCGACACCCTCTTCCCATGGAAAGGGAAGGAATTGGATCGCTTGTTTCAGAAATCCTATTTCCCTTATGCTTACGAATCGAAAGAGCTGTTGGCCAATACGTGTTTACAATCCTACTTGTTTGGAGATAAACTCTCTGATAAGACATTGTATTCACCCGCTGTCGCGTATCAAGAAGGATCCACCCTGAAAGTCTGCAAAGATAGATTGACTTCCTTTATTGGATGGTTCAGTGAGGATATGCAAAAGCTCATGACGACCATGATGGAACGCTGGCAAGAAAACATGTTTTATCTAGTGGATGGTATGGTGTTGGGAGTAGATGTGGGAAAACAAGATATTCAATCGGTGATGGTGAATACACATCCCACACCTCGCCCTTTTCTTCATCTCTATAGCAAGACCATGAAACCGTTGCACATCTATGACCACATGATTCGGCAAGGTTACATCAACCCCACCCTGGACATTTCTACCTCGTTTCATCGTGTCCACATTCCCAAAGGGAGTTATACCTTGGAAGGACTCTTTTCTAAACTCCAAGTGAATTTACAGATGTGGACGGATGTATCCCTCTCTCTCTCGAAAGACCATTATTTGACGGTGAAAACCGCGGAACATGCCTTTATTGATTTTGGAGAAGCGTTGAGTTATCGTATAGGTCTACCCCAATCCTATTATGGACCCAATACACAGATGACAACACTCTCTCCCCTCAGCCTAACTCCCAATTCCTTCAACATTATCGTCTATTGTAATATTGTGGCGGAAAGTATTGTGGGAGGACAACGTGAACAAATCTTGAAAATTCACCCCATTGAAGAGAAACAACGATTGGGGGAAATGGTGTCGTATGAAGTGTCCAATATTGATTATTACCCCATTTTTACATCCGCTATTGATGAGATTGAAATTCAGTTGCGTGGTGATGATGGTGAATTTATTCCGATTCATGAAGGACGATCCTATTTCAAACTCCATCTCCGCCGTAAGGAGACTAGGTAATTATGGACAGAGTGACACTCAACCATGCATGAGGAAACGATTCACTTGTTGAGTAATGCTCAGCCCAATTTGTTTCCTGAAAATAGAGCCAATCATTTCAAAAATCGCTTGGTTCCTTCCATCCCCATAGTCCATGGGGATCAATGGGAAGCCGGTATCTCCGTCGTCAACTTTATCAATACCCTTCAGACAATACCCGTGGATGTCAGCTTTAGTGTGGGGACATTGAAGGATCATCCTGAGACGATTTCGACCGTCTTTACGTCCTCTATCCTTCCTGTCAAAACGGATTCACCGCGAGGAGAGCAAGGCAAACAAGGTGAACAAGGCAAACAAGGTGAACAAGGCAAACAAGGCAAACAGGGTGAACAAGGCAAACAAGACAAACAAGATAAACAAGACAAACAAGGCAAACAGGGAGAACAAGGCAAATTTACGCGCTTCAACATTCCACGCGGTATTTATTCGGAGAAGACGTTGATGCAGTGTTTGAATCAAAATCGACAGCATGGACACAATTTCCACTTTTCTATCACTACATTGGCGCCTCATGTCCATGTTGTTTCAGTGGTCGTACCCCCACACTACAGTATGAAACTCCATCCTTTGCTCAAAGACATTCTTGGGTTTAAAACAGACTTACTCACTTCCTCACAGCAAGCGACTGCCCCGTTGAATTTGAATGCCTTTACCTACAATATTCTCCTGTATTGTAATATTGTAGGTTATCATTATGTAGGAGGTATGAAAACAAACTGTATGTGTGTGATTCCCTACACGGGGAAAGATTATGGAGATAGTATTCATCATGAATTCCAGAATGTCACCTATCTCCCTGTGAAAAGTCAACAGGTGCAAGATAATGAAATCAAACTCATGTCGGATGACGGTCATCCCATCCCTATGACAGACGGACGGTCCTATGTAAAAATGCATCTTCGACGTCGCGCAATTAAGTAATTGTCTGTTCCCAAGCACATCAAGACACGATGACGAATCTCTTTTTAATCCGTAACCGAACACATTCCTCTGGACGATTGTTTGGAAGAGGTTCATTTATGCAACGCGGTGGATGGAATAAAGTGATTGGACAGAAAACACGCATGATTAGACCCCGTGTCACTGGTGTCAAGAAACCATCCATCCGTCTGCCCAAATCACTCAAAAAGAGTGTTCCAGAAAACCCTCTCGAAAAACACCTCGAAAACCCTCTCGAAAACCCTCTCGACAAGCATCACGAAAACCTTCGCAAAAGGGACTTGTACATACGGTACAGAAAACATTGGGAAAATCGTTACGTACGACAGAGTTTCTCAATGCTGCGAAACAAGCTGTCACGGATGCTGTCAGCTCCACCGCACAAGAAGGAGTTCACCATCTTAAAAAGGGTGTGAAAGCGCTCGCCAAACGCACTTTACAGACTGCTCCCGAACGTGTTGTAGAAGCTATTCAAAATAAAGTCAGTCGGAAACGCGTCTTCACGGATGAAGAAGGAGATCGGGTGGAAGCACCTGTTCCTAAACGTCGCCGTGGTCATGTGGCCATTGCTCATCATACGAAATGGGGAAAAGGAAGTTTGATGGGGCGTTATCGCGGAGGAGCTAAACAACGCATGCTCTTTTAAGAACTAAGCAATCTTAGGACATCCGTTCCATCAAGCATGGCGGAAACCCCTGCCTTATTGGATGCGCGTTACGATGTATTCCAAAGTGATAAAGTCGATGTCTCGAGTACTTCTCAGCATACGAGCGTTCTGACGCCAGTCATGGATTGGAAAATCCCGGTACCATTCAATTCACGGTCCCTCGACTAGCCATTCATTGGATGGATGTATGCAATGCCTATTTTCGCGTGGAAGTACAACTCATGAAACATGATTCGGCTAAAGGAGCAGACGTGCCATGTGAGGCGACAGACAAGGCGATTATTATCAACAATACGGCTCACTCCCTCTTTTCCGACATTACTATCCGCTTGAATGAACGCACCATTGAAGGAGGCAATGACTTGTATTATTTGAGAGCTTACCTTAGCAATCTTTTACAATATACCAATGATGTGAAGAATACACACATGGTCACACAAGGATTTACTGTTCCTCAAGTGATGCATGACACGGAGTATGATGCAGCGACGAAGACGATAAAGACTAAAGCGGTAGAGTTTACAGATAAAGAGAATGCACTCAATCAAGCCATTCTCAAAACAATGGTCAGTCAACAAATTTAAACGTACCTTTGACTTTCCCCTGAAATGTAATTTGTTCCAACAAGTGATTGCTCTGCCCCCAGGCATGCAACTGGATCTCATTTTCACCTTGAATAAACCGGAATATGCCATTTATGATATGGAACATCCCTGCAGGGACGACCTCTACAAAGTACAAGTTCAAAATCACCTCTTTCCAATTGTATATGCCCATGCTCACAACCGAATGCAGAACTGCAATTGAAAACTGCGAATCGACGCAAGACAGAAGCCATTTATTATCGCTACAATGGCATGACCGTCCAACGACAAACGATTGAAAGTGGAGTACAAAAGAAGACGTTTTCCAATGTGGCTGCTCTATTGAGTCCTAAACTCATATTTTTCGCGGTTGTTCCCAGTAACTCTTGGTTTGATCCAGGTAGTCGTAAACTCTATTTTGAAAGGCATGGACTCTCTCAAGTCACCATGACCACCAATGGAGCCATCATGACAGGAGGCACCATCAATTGCAAAGATGACGTGATTGCCTACAGTCAATTCAATCGTGCGATTCAAGTCTATAACACGAATGAATCATGTGGTATTGATTTGGAGAGTTTTACCAAATACTGTTACTTTATCGCTTTTGACTGTACCTTGGATAAACAAATCGATAGTGTTCAAACCCACCAATACACGTCAATATGGACTGGAATTGCAATTTGAGAATACGACCAAGCAAAATATGGATTTATTAATGTTTGTCATTCATGACGAACAATTCTCCGTCACACCGGAGAATGCTGTCATCTCCAGTGCGTATATCCCTCCCGCTATTTAAGTGTTGGCGCGCATGGACATCCTCATAAGATATGGTGAAGGAGCCCGAGAATCACGTTCCTCCTATCGCTTGGACATCTCTTTATCAACATCGTCTCATTAAAGCTCAGCGTTGGCTGAATGGGAGACTGGTTAAGCAACACGGAAATCGAAGGAATCATGCAGGGTATGAATCAATTACAAGAGAAACATTTACTCAATGCCTGCATGTGCGAAGATGATTTTCTCTGTGCTATTCAGTGTAGTTGTCAAACGTTTGCTCATCCCCTCCTCCAATCTTCTTACGTTCCCTTCCAAGGTGTGTTTCCTGCTGATCTACTTCCTGCTCATTCCCCGGAATCAAAGACACTTATTGTCAATAGTGATCGCTCTCATCAACCTGGCAAGCATTGGTTGGCCTTTTATCAAAATGCGGATCAACGCGTGTGCGAATTCTTTGACTCTTATGGACTCACTCCATCTCACTATCCGCATGTGACCGAATGGTTATCGACAACACCTTATCCTCTAAACTATCGTCGCCCTCTGCGTATACAAGGACCTAAAGCCTATTGTGGTGCTTACTGTATTTACTTTTTAAACCAACGCCCTTTTAACACGTCTATGGAAAAAACACTGACCTTCTTTCGAACATTGGATGCTTACGAGAAAGATCAAGAACTCATTCAAACCTACTTGTCCTTCAATGATAAAATTGTCTATTCCTATTTGTATTCTACATTATCCCATGTTTTGAAGTCAATAAAGAAATGTATTCATGTCAATGATTGTATTTTTATTTCAGACAGAGGGTAATACTACAAGGTTTTGTACAAGGTTCAGTCACTCGTGATAGTACACTATACACTATTCACAGAGTTTTTCCGTACATCATGCACGATAGACAGTCACTGTTGAAGCAATGTCTTGATCACAAAGAGGGCAAGATAACGTTTCCAAGGCATTATAACATGTAAAACACATAACATTATGAGAACATGGTAAAAAGAGAAGGGACCGTTCCTGTTTAAAACATGTAACACAGTTCAGTTCACATATAATTGAAATGTCTCTTCTTCTAATTTCTTTCTAAAGTCACTTTCATGGGAAGAGTTATCTGACACATCCGTTGCAAATCTCACTTTTTTCACTTTTTTCACTTTCCAGATCGCGCCAATGTCATTGTATTGCAGTGTGGCAGGGAGACATCCTCTATCCACCTACGCTCCAAATGGTGATTCATAGCGTGCTCATCAAGATCCATGAGTCGATCCACTAATTCACCAGCAGTGATCGTTTCATTGAGATGTGTTACCGTTTCTATCGCTTTGAATGAATATCCCAGATCTCTTGCGACAACCCACGACGTTGGGATACTAGTTGCTGTCCGATTCATTGAGGGAATCTCCTTCGAATAGGGATTTGAGAATGTCTTCCACCACGATTCCGCTTCTGCAATCGATAAAACACCCGTCACAATCACACTTCCGTTGGAAAAGAAGGAACAGTGTAAATTACCTTTGCGTATTAACGTTCCGGGAAACAGCTCGCGCTCGTTGGAAATCATTGATGTCGATGGCAACTGTTGAATGGTTTGCATGCGGTCTTTTGTATAGTTCCATTGACATTGAACGGTGCAGGATTTTGTGATTGGGTCGCTCACGTCCAATCCGTAGGGGGCGAGTAATTGGCGCATCTCTTTACAAATACGATCGTAGGTTTCCAGAGAGTGGTTGCCCAAAATTTGGATACACCCCGTGGAAAAATCTGTACAGCAACCGAAGAGTTCCATTTCCAATAGACTCGACAAGGGCGTGATGCTCGGTAGGTGGCCAGAGGAGTTGCGGTAACAATGTCTGCAGTGGTATTGCGGAGGATGCTCTGAGCTCCACCATGCGGTTGCAGATCCTTGACATTTTTGAGAGCGGGGTGTAGATACCCTTCTTCATATAGGCGATGGTTACCGTAGGGAAGGCTCCGATTGGGTAAATACCAACACCGCTTGTCCTCCCAGATACTTAAGGCCTTCTTCACTTGCGTCACTGTTCTCATCACGTGGTGCTGGGATTGGAGGAGGGTTTGTAACACTGTGGTAACGGAATGTTTTTCAAAGGCGTCCACATAATTCTGATGTTTCACTTGTCGCTACTTTGCTTGACACACTCCTTTCATGCGACAGTCGTGGATTTCTTCCTCATTGCCTTTGAGGACAATGTAAGAGTACATCTTGGCACTCAAACATACAAACTCCTTCACCCTATTCCCCACACACTCATCCTTGAAACATCCCAAACGATTCGCATTCTCGGTACGTCTCTCTGGATGACTCACGGGGTAATTTGAGGTATCGAGAACACCTTTCGCCTTTGCATTTGGCTTGATGTTCCACACGTTCTTTGTGCGCCATATCCTTTGTCTTTCCATACTTCATCCCCTTCTCGTAGAAATTAAATCGTAAGCTACATAACTCGCATGTTTCAAATCGTTTTACTTGTGTTTGGCTCATGTTCCGATACCACATGCGAGCACATTTCTGAAAATCCGTCACGGGAAGAAAATGTCCAGACTGATCCTCCATATCGTACCGCGTCACCATCACCAGATGAACGATGCGTGTGTTCTCGTTCACAGCTTGACGGACCGGGTATAATTGGCCCACAAATCCTTTACTGTCATGCACGTGGATACGAAGAATGATATTGTTCTTCTTTTCAAACTCCTGAATATCCCGTGTATTCATCAACCCCTCTGACGTCATCATGGAAAAGTCTAGATGATAATATTGATTCAAATTCAACTTGCGCACTGCAGGAAGTCGATTCTGATAAGTGTTATAGGATTTCTTGGTGCGGGAATTACCACGATCACGTCGAGGAATGCGATTGTCTTGGTAGGCTAGTGCATAGAGGACACTGTCTTGAAAACAATGTGATGTATACGTGTTGCACTCAAACACACATATACCTTTGCAGAGCTTGATATCTCGGGGGATTGGAATCGGTGCGCCCATGCGAAAATTAGGGAAGGAACTTGTTTGAACTAGTAACTCCAATACTTCCTTCACCACAAATCCTGATCCGTCTTCTCGATAGTCTTCAACAAATTCTTCAAACATTGACACCATGTCACGGAACCATGTATCAAAGTTGCGTGCTTGGACGCCTTCGTGAATGTATGGGGGTGTGGTGATGTCTCTCACTTCCTCTTCGCCCGTCGACATATTCGTCTTGGCAAACCTGAGTCTCATACTCACAAACACTTTCACATCCTCGTGGGGGTGTTGTTGTACAATGACACGATATAAGTCCGCATAGATTGAATTTAAATAGACCTTCCATTCATTCGTGGCTTGATGAGGGGTAAATCGATAATTATATCCGCGACCGTCCATGATACGTTCTTCTTCCACAGCTGCACCACCCTCTTGCATGAACTCAAACAGGTAGGGACATAAATGTTCATCCCATCCTTCCGCTTCAGCATTCACCGCTACATCACAGTAGCGACACCGTCCCACACACGCATGCTTATGGTACGCCTCCACGTCGAAACTTCCATCGCAATCCAAACACAGCAAGTCATTGTCATCACCATAATTAAACGCGCGGCAATCGTGTTCGTCTCCATACCATTTACAGCATGTCCAACAATAGTTGCGACCCGTCTCCGCTGCTCCATGGGCAATACAGTCTTGAAAGCGAGAGAAGGACTGACGGCAGAATTCACACGTGTACTGCATGGTTAGAATGAGAATGAATTTCTCTGACAGCGCCTTTCCTTATATACCCTGCTGTGACTCATCACACGTGCTCGGCGCCGCGTGCTCCGATTGGTGCTCCGTGCTCAACCCCCAAGTGTGCCGATGCGTGGGTGTGTGCTCCGTTTCCTGTCCTCTTAGCAACCCCGACAGACAGGGCAGGATTGGACTGCTCACTCAAGATGAATAACCAAACGGAAGAAAGCAAAAGAGCAATCAATGACAAAATCAGTCAATACAAAATCAGTCAATACAAAATTTAACAGAATGATGCGAGATATCAGTTCAATTCAAAAATGAGACGGGAAATTATTCAGTTGTCGGCAATTAGCAGTCAGTGTTCACTACTCAATACAGACGGGCAGATAATATTAAACACAGCTAGGGATAATCTACTTGATCTTATAATTATCAATCAGCTGTAAACAGTCTCAGAATGCACTTGATGATTTTATTTATCAGCTGTTAAAGCATTGCTTAACCTTTATTGAGAGACAGCAGACAGCAAACTCAGTGAATGAATTGAATCAGACAACAATGCAGGGGGGGGACAATAGGGTATGCAGCACGCTAGCGCAAACACACTACAGTCTGAGACTGCACACACAGCAGACGCACGCATACAACGACTCACAGATTTGTCTTAGCCAGGGGCTCACACCCGTTAATGTTGTCGACATATGTTTAGAATGATTTTCTCTGGTGCCCCGGCGCCACGTGCTCTAATGAATGTCAAGTGCTCCACCTCATGACCTCTTGGCCCCCAAGTGCGCCGATGCGTGTCAAATACTCTGATGAATGGGCGTGTGCTCTGTTTCCTGTCTTCTTCGCTACCCGATGCGTGGGCGTGTGCTCCGATGACAGAGCAGGTCATGTACTTAAGTGCAAATTGGGCTAACGGGGGCTAGACTCTCCTACTGTCGTTTACTGTAGACAGCAATCCCACGGTTTATGACAACAGCTGTATAGAATGGAATAGAATAGAAATTGTATATTCGATGAGAATGAAAATCAAAACAGTACAAAGGCATGGCAAGCAAATATTGAAAGTGAGGTCAATTGAAAATAACTCGTTCAAATGTACATTCGATTATAAAGATTAGTGCGAAGGAATGAACGAGGTCGAACGCCGCTTGGTACATTGCTTGGGTGTCATCAAATGCTTTGAGCGTGTAAGAACAGTTGTTGTCAGATGGTTGATAATGTGGCTGGGATTAAGCATTTCCAAAAATGATTTAATTGCTGTGTGATTCCTTCTGGTTTCCAGGGGTGTAAATTTTCCACAATTACACGGTACCTCACACACTATCCTGTGGCAACGACGGCGTATTTGCTCCAAGAGCAAGTTGCATTGACTTGTGAGTCCAACATAAATTGGTGAGTTGTACTTTAGTACACTGATGACACAAGATTGGTACACAGCCATGAGGATTTCTTCACTCACGTTGGGAATTTTCTTGATCTGCTTCAGCAGATAAATCCGTTGACTGGCTAGTTTAGTGACGCAAGATATTGTATTCTGAGTCGCTGTATTTTGTATTCTGAGTATCCAAGGGATCAATCACTAATCCCAGGGTTCAAATAAGACTTCTCAGTGGTGTTGTACTATCACTCAGCCATAGATCAAGTCTATTCTAAATCCAATGTGATGAAGTTTGATGAATTAGGATAAATTGGAAAATTTGGTGAATGTGGGGGAAGAATAGAAGTACCCAAGGTTGTCTTCCACCGGCTACATGAGTGTTGTAAAGAATAACGATAGTATGCATTTGTAAAAGTAATGCAGTCATTACCGGAGTTTTCCACTTAATATGCCCCTACATTTAATATACGCGGGTACGTTAACTCGGGCCAATCTTTCATAATGTCTTTAAAACATTCAACAATTTTCTTGGAAAAAACACTGCTGATTTTTGAGAATCAAGCACTCATCTTGGTATTAGCAAGCTTAATTCATTTACCGATAGTACGCTTTTGGCTAGCTTAGACTGAACAATACTAGGCAGAAATTGTTTTAAATTCTTTTGACGAGTATTTTGAACGATGCACTACAATACAGCTGATGATATCAGATAGACATGTGCCTTGATGTCCATGAATTAATAATAAGTTATCTTTTCACATGCAAACATGAGCTTTAACAATAAGTAGATCTGGTTATCGCAAGCAATATGCGTTGTCGCATTAAAACCTGGGATGAGATTTTCAAATCGAAATGCAAATCCCACGATTTTTTTATGTCTGGTAAAAAAAGCCCGATATTACATAATAATCACTTCAAAAATTCTTTAGGCATTAGTACGCTCGTATGTATAACGCTTATTCTTTCCTTCTCTCGACTGCCTGAACAAATTTTTATTTTTTGATATCAATGGATTGGTTGAAATAGACAGTATATTATTCTGTGCATAGGGGAGTAGCTCTGTCTCGAGTTTGCAAGTGTCTATTGTTAAGTTGATCGTGAGAAGTCAATACTCGTATTTAGTTCTTGCATCGCGTTAACATTCAAGTTTCACGCATTGCATCTGTTAATCCATGTTCCTTGTCCACAGACTTGTTACTCCATCTTCATGCAGCTCCTAACTGCCTTAGAATAGATGCTACCTTATAACGGGATTCAGAATCCTGTAAAAATACGATAATCCCGGGATACCGGGTTTGAAACCCTACTGTATACCTAAGAACTGTTATTCCGTTATTCAGAATTTTATAAGATTTTTATGAGATTGAAACTAAACTGTAATGAAAACAAAGTCACAATTTGAATGTAATTTATTACTATTATTAGATATAAAATGAGGAATGCCGGAATAAGCATCTGAACAAAATCTGAATATAAACCATAATATAAACTATAATTGACGAATTCCATCTCATCTATCAAATATGCTTACTTTGTGGTGTTTCCACTTAATATACCCGGGTAGATAGCCAGATCCAAACTTATTCTGCAATTTCGTCATTTTCCAGTTAAGTTAATATACCGGGTGTATTAAGTGGAAAACTCCGGTAATCAAAATTCTTCACCTTTTGTATGCGATCGAGGTTTAATTAATGACACGGCAAAATTATTGATTAAAAATCACTAAGTCAGCGTATGATGACAACGACCCAGCATAATCGCTCCATAAATATCAAACAGTCTGATTCGATTATCGAAACTGATTTTTCGATCTACTTCCTATTCGAGAATGAAGTTCCGAATATTCGGACTATTCAGTCAGATTGCCCACCTCTACTATTTTAGGTAACACAGAAACGAGTCGAGGCACAGGATTAGACTGCTCGTTCCCTAATCGTTATTTCTGAAGCGAGCTGTAAACTGAAAGAGTTGAACAATCTAATTCTATGAGACAAGGGAACACAAGCGGAAGTGCCCACAGTATTAACAGACATTAGCGCTCACACAGTTAGCCTAGATAATAAATAATAATAAGCGTGTATTTTTCAAAAATGGTAATCAAAGAAATACAAAGTCATCTTTACATCAATTAATAGGATATGTCTACGCAGCTCGGCGTTAAGAATATAGTGAAAGGAAAGAAAGTCTTCTCTCTCTTCAGAGTACGACACAGGTTGACAGTATATTGGCTTCGTAGCTTAAGTGGTATCCGCAAGTGAAGACAGTGACTATTTGTTTTAGAGATCTTGGAAAAGAGCGACTTTCTTAGAAGATCTCGACGGATGGCAATTTCGCTTTTACAGCTATTGCTGGCTGTTCGACTTCCACTTCCGCAATAGATGTTGAATGTCATGCGATGTACTTTGTAATCTAATTTTTGTAGCTGCTTTGATAGATTTTTGTTGATACCAACGAAGACCGGAGAGGCGCATTCAATCAGTGATCTCAATACAGAAGCGTAGATAAAATGAAGCTCTTTCTCAGACGGCGTAGAATGTGGAAGCGTTTGTTGACTTTATTACTGATCAATTTACATATGCTTTCCAGTCCAACTTTTGATCGAGAATGACACCGAGTATGAAAATTTCTCTAACTTTTGGGAGAGGAATTGGCAATGGCAGAGTGAATTCACGATTGGTGAACAAAAAGCATTTTTGATTTTTTCATGTTGAAAATCAGTCGATTATCGTTGCACCAAGACGAAATGTGATCTGATTCTACTTGAATACTCCGCTGTATCTTCCTTTCGCTATCAAAAGGTATGAGGATAATCATATTCACATCATCAGCATATTTGATGCACCGTATATCAGGTGTTGTAGGGAAGAAATCACCAATGAAAGCACAAAACAGAGCAGGAGCGAGTACGGAGCCTTGTGGAACCCCAGTATTCGTCTGAATGAGTCCTGATAATTCTGATCCAATTCTTATTCTGCCAGTTCGTTCTGGATCCACGTCAGTAGCCCACAAGGGAAATCATTAGCTCTTAGACGGTTGATGAGTAAATTGTGGTTCACCAGATCAAATGCACGCGTCAAATCAAAACTGAGGAGAGCAGCTCCGAAATTCATCTTGTCATCGATCATTAGACTCACGTTATCTACAATGTCTATTAACGCCATTGTCGTCGAATGTTGGCGATGGAATCCGTGTTGGCCATCTCCATAAGTCTTCATCAAAAGATGTCGGGCATTGTTAATGACTAGGCCTATGGCCTCCAGAATTTTTGCTAGTACAGAGAGGAGAGTCAAGTAACGTAATTTCGATACAATTGATACTAGATGATCTGATTTCGATACTAGAGGTTTGCATGCGCAAGTGTGCATCGCAAAGAATTCTCCATCTCCGATAATCAAAGATGCACTGATTGAGTCCTTTTCGAAATGTGTATCTACATCATTTTGAGATCTTTACGGCAGTCAACAGAAGCTTCTTAATTGAAATTTGTCTATCAATTTTGTCAATCGGAAAACGGTACTCATATTTATCGATTTCAGAGTTTTGGCACATTATAAGTTGTAGACTTCCTTATAGCATCAAATGTTCAGAAAGAACAAAACTTGAATCTGATTAGCATCTATATTTACAATGTACATATCTTCAAAAGATCAAGGTTCCACAATAGAAGCAGAAATACTCTGTCTCTCCTCAAGTTCATCACCTACGTCCATCTTCTCCTTCATAGATTCCTCAACTAGCGGCAAAGACGGCAGGTCAAAATTCAAGGCGGTTTCGTTTGTAATGCGGGGTCGTCGACAACGATGCCAAGACGCCCACAGATTGATATGTCCATCCCAACTTGCAGATACATACTGAAAACAAAGCATGAATATTAAACACAAATTTGTAAATTACTTTTTTATTGACATCTAGAATATGAATGAACACACTAATAAATCGAGGTTATTATCTTATTATGTTCACTTCAGCTAGTACTGTACAGCAATTTGTATCATTGATAACACAGACGGGTACCTACATATACTAATCGCCGTCATTGCCCTAATACTCACATACGAGTACAAGACTATAATGGATTCAAATTAACGAGCATGCTTTGGAAGACGATTACCAATTCTATCTATGAACAATTCTTTTAATGAGAGCAAATGACCAGACCTTCAGGGATTTGTTGATGTGAAAGGAGACTTTTTCATTGTTAAAATACACTTTATATTGGAAGGAAACCTTTCGGGCTCTAATCTGACTTTTGTTCAGTTATGGCATGGCATTCTGATGTGTAGATTTGTGATTGTGCTCAACTGACGATGGTCGCTTAGTGCGTCAGAAAGATTTCGTCCTAATATGCAGGGACTTCTCTCATCACAGCAATAAATTGCTTTCTTTGTTGCAGTCCGCACTTTTTAAATCAGTTTCAAAGACAGATAGGCAGTCTAGTTGAAATTTTTTCCTAAAAATATTCCTAAACTGTCACCTGCAATCATCATGACACTATGTCTATCACACATCGTTTCATCGGTTGATCTGATAGTCTGATATGCATGTAGGCTGGAAGACAATGAGAGATGACAATTTTGGAAGTTATGCTTGCGAATGCAGATTGAGCATGTATTTTTTTCACTCAGGCATTCAATTTTCATCTACCTAGTATTAGTCAAATTATCTTTTTACAACAAAAAGTGTTTATTGTATTTTCTTATTCACACTTAGCAGCATTCGACATGGAGCGGTAGTTCCATCTCTACTTTCAGCAGAATCGTTTCTATAGTTAATCATTCATAGTCTATTCACCGTTGGGAACAATCCGGCAGTCAAATTTGTTTATGTTAATAACTTAAATGTGGAGTATGAGTATGATTGCTACATGGCAATTGTGTCCAATTATTAGCACTTTTTAAGGTGCTAAAATTCTGTGGTATATTTATGTATACATTTTCATCTCCATTCACCAACCAGAAAAATGAGGCCTTTTGCGTCGGTTACAACTTTAAGCAGGATTTGCTCAGACAGTTAAAATACGGATATTTTGGAAGGAGCCAAACTTTTTGTGATGTTATAGAATCCAACTATCTGCAGCGTTCTGTTACCACCGGCAGCTATCTTTAGGCAAGTGTTGAAGGAGTATCAGTAATATATTCCTTCAACACTTGGTTGAAAATGGATGTTGCCGGCAGCTGAACTTTACCGATAATTGAACTTTACGACATCACAAAAAATGAGCTCTTTCAAAAATATTTCTTTTTCTCTCGGTTGCATCTTGTGATTTTTTGACAGATTTGAAATCGGTTGTTTTAAACAAGCATGCTACAATTCGCAGAAATGCAATGAATTGATATCCCATTGTACTTTTAGATACTTGGGATACCTCTATGGTATTAGAAATAGTGACATTGTCATACCTGTCCAGTCTCCACTACGTGTACAATAGCTCGGATTGAGTCCTGATGGCCACGATTCGTCTGAACTAGACGCATATCCTCCGGATCGAAGACCCTAAAAATAAAAAGAGAGCAAGTAATCTTTTCCGTCAGTAATTTGTCGGTACAACACCGAATGAAGCGTTTGACCTAATTATACATGAGATCATGATCGAGGCCCATTAAGCTATCATGCGGAGGCCATGCAACTCTGAGATTTTACGAATGAAAAGATTAAACGCCTTGGAGGGGCTATTACTGCAATTCCGTGCTATGGACATCAATGGAAATGCAGAGCTAATGTCTGTTTGCAGCTGAATTTACATTGACAAGCATTGCTTGAACTTGATTATAATCTGTTAAACAGGACCAGGAAGGAGGTCCATAATAGACAACAGATTCGAGGGCGTGTAGCCTCCGACGAATTGATGACTATTACGGACCGACATTTCAGTCCACTTTGCTATTTGTAACCTACTATATTCACAATCTCACATGTTTATAACCAGCGACCCGTAATGGATATAATTCTATAAAAAAGTAATGTTATACATTTCATCAGTAGGCCTATATGTATTTAAGAAATATCTGCTGTCATCGGTCCATGCTAATATCATTACAGACTTTGGACGATGGAATTTTCTAACCCTGTGAGCGCATTATTCCGGCAGCCAGAGCTAGTATCTGCAGGGAATGGGACTGAAAATGAGACTTTCACAGAGTGATGTGCACCCTATGCCTACCACGAATCTGCGCGGCTGCCGATTGACTTTGAATCACTTGAAGTCAAATATTATAGCTCTTGACTTAGTACTTTTCGCTTAGTCACAGAAAATCGCGTTTTTTTACCGAAAGCTGCCACCTATGTCCCATTGGATTTGCATGTGTTTTTCTTTGATCTTATCCGACAAGAACCGGAGCCGGATAGAACTCGGCAGACGCACAGAATCGTGGGATGTACATCATTCTGTGAAAATCTTATTTTCGGCCTCGTTCCCTGCAGAAATTCACTCTTACTTCCGGACTACACTGAATTCTACATATGTATAGACGAATAAAAACTGATATTCAGGAACACCAACTCTATGATAATATAGAAATGCTCTGGACCAGCAGTGAAAACCTCTGTACGTTTTGTTAGAGAAGATAGCTTTATCATGCCCAACACAAATGAAGTTCTTAGAATTCCACTTTATAAAATTCCATAGTTCCGTCAAGAAATCCTTTTACACATGAATTGATAAATAGGCAATAACTTTTGTGAATCTTTACGAAGAATGCTGATAAGCTAACTTGAATGAACAAACCTAACTTGGTTTATTTCAATTTCGGATTAATGATGCAATAAGAATATCTTGACTATCTCCATGATGTTGTGCAAATGCACTGTGCACTACGCCAGTGAATACATCCAGATCCAGGCATGAAGGAGGTTCTAGTATTGATCTGCCAAACTCTGTTTAGCACCTGAGTTGGTTTGGGAAGAACCAACTTTTATCGAATGTTCAAAATCTATTTTTTTCTCCTTACGACAAATTTCGACAGGCACATGTAAATCATCTTCAGGCAAATTAATCTATTTGCAATGCAAATTCGAAGGAACTCGAAAAATGCTTTGAATTAAGTATTGTATATATATTCACTTGCCTGAGGATGATCGGCATGATCTGATAAAAACATATCGCAAAGAGAAAATGTGTATTTTAAATATCCAACAACGCTTGGTTCTTCCCAACTCAATTCAATTATGTCAAACCAAGGCATTTTCACAACATCTCAGATTTATTTTGAAACATAAAAAGTACGCAATATACTCGTACATGTAACAAAAGCATATAGGCAGAAGTCATCGTCAGCACAGCAACATTCATATACAAGTACGTAAAATGCATTTACATTCAATTAAAATTGCATGTATCTAATGAAATATTCCAGAGCATGTTAGCACAATAGCTACAGACCCCTTTGTACACACAGAATGCTCAGATCAGTATAATAAGATTCTGTAGTAGCTCAATAAGGGTGCAGCGAAAGAGAGAAGACCTAGAGTTGCTGTTAAGTTGAAAAGATGAATTTAGAATCATGTCTGACCAGCAGACCACTAGTAGCTGTGTTGTGTAATAGCAATGTAGGACCACAGTCATAATGAAAGATTCTTCTTATGAAGTGGATATTTATTCTGCTGCAATCGTGATGAAAAAACGATCGAGGACATTTAAAAGAATTAGGCGCAATCAATAAATTACATGGAAATGTCCTATTTAATATTGAATGCATCTTGAATAGCTGCCATTTTATCTAATATCAGGAATCATCATCTCTCAACATCAACACAACCGCCTATTTAAAAACTGCAATTAAGAATTATTAACCGAGAAAATTTATTAAATATGCTAATTGCGCATATGAAGTGACGTGGATGTGATGAGATCACATGTGAGCACGCATAAGAGTCAGAGGATTATAAGATTCTCAAAACAAATCACATTGACTTGCAAGAATGATGATGATAAAAAGAAAACTCATTGCTAATAATGATATAACGGAGAATAATAACGAAAGATTTGTGTAAAGCAATTCAATGAATGATTACTCAATAAAGAATGAGCAAACCGAGGGTTAAGTCTGAGAATAAATTACTTTGTATTCTCAATATGAACGCATGTAAATGAGTGTTGTACGAAGGATAGTGTTTGTGCCGTCAAAATAATTGAGAAATTTAACTTATAAAGTAGTTAGGTACTCCAATTCCCGATCGAAGGGATATTGGTTTTTCCATCCCTCCTGGTGAGTTCTGAATGTGAGACTAAGATTCAAAATATCCTTCTCTTTAGACTGCAAGTACAGAAAAAGACAATAAGTCTTTAAGATGACAATCAGTTATAAAAGTATTACTAATGCACATTCAAGTAAGTCTGCATCAAATATTCGAATGTTATGTGGTTAGTATCCAGCATCGTTACGCATGTAAATCACGAGTTCATTTTCATAATTATCTTTATCTCTGAGAAAGTTAAGATATTGTAAAGACAAGCTGCAAAATTTTATGACCCTGCCTTCCTTCAATCGTGACTTGATTAGTGTTATATCTTTGTTAACATTGTCACACACTGATTGCTTGTCTTTAGTTGCAAATGTTTTACTAATGTTTTAAACAACAGACATTTTCATTCATGGCATACATCACTTTTCGGCATCATATTGCATTGTATTGCTGACTTGCAAAGATCTTGAGCTTAAGTTAGGACGAGTCATTATTCCAAGGAGCTGGTGCGAGATTGCTTTGATGAATAAATGAAAAAATGATAAAAAGAAAGTGGATCTATAATGAAATATTGCATAAAATGCTCTGAAAAGTTTTGCACTATGTAGTACAACATCAAGTTTACCTTTTACCTTTCCCGTCAAAGTTCATCGCTGTCTGTGATTAATTCTGAGAGCCTGAGATATTTATTCAGCAGAGTAATCATTTAATATTTTTCACATAAAGACGCTGATGAAAACTACAAATTTCAGGCAATATTTGCAGAAACCAAACCGAGAGAAAAGTCCAATACAGATAAGTTAGTATTCCACAAATAGGTCAGGACTCTCTAATACTGTGTCAAATATTATTAACCGAATTAGCGACTTAGTTCAGATGTTCCTGTAATTTGCATATCTATTGAAAATTCAGAAATATATTTCTCTAAAAATCGTGAAAACCTATTTATGTAGGGTGCATCAACGAAAATAATTAATATAAAACAATATAATGCAACATCAGATTCATGTAGCAGTGTAACAGTTCTGCACTACCTGCAATGTACACTATCATTTAGAATTGTTCATAATGGTTGGAAAAATCAAGTATGTAATGCTCTTATCTTTGTTAGATGACAACAATTAATTTCGGCTATATTCCATAGCCATTCTCAAGTGAAAAGAAAAGTATAAAATGAACAAAAAAGAAGTAAAAATGATGTAAGATATCTTTGTGAGCTTATAGCATGCATCATGACAAGAAATAGCAATCACAGTGGGCAAAAAGCCCATGATATATAAGAATAGAAACTCTTTGAATTGTTTACATTCAGTCCGATTGCTTCTGTTTGGTTTTTGTTCTCTGATGATGATTGATTCTTTTAAATCTGAGATTTGCTTCATAATCTGTTGAATTGAGGAATTTTAGATAGAAAGTTTTGATCTGATTGCATGTCTGATGATGGTTGTAAATAGATGAATTCTTGTTGCAGTGATGTTTTTTAGTCTATCGTGAAGATGCCGAATAGTGCTACCAACGTAATCTCGTAGCTTTGTTAGCATTGATAATCAAATGCTATTTTGCTGCGGAAACACATGTTGGGATTGGAGGGGATCGTACAATTTTTCATTTAACATTGATTTTGTCTTGGAGGTTATTAGGATATTTCTTAATGTTCTCGATTTGCTGGCAAGACGTAGGCTATAGGGATTCCTTACGTTGAAATGTATTTTACATGTAGTGACATATTTTTGAAAGTAATTGTTGCCATCTAATTAAAATAAGACAATTAAATACTTGATTTCTCCAATCATTATGAATAATTCCATCAATCAATGCATATTTCAAACTAGACTGTTTCATAAAAAATGGATCACCCTTGAACATCGCCTTAACTTCAACTTTGTCTAACTCCGCCAAACTTGAACGAATTTCTCTGAAATTTGGAAGATATGTCAGTTGTGCTTACTAATATCATTGTTGGAAATTTCAAGCATGAATATTGAGTTGTTTTCCTGTTATAGATAAAAAAGTAGTAGATAATTTGATCTTCATTTAGCAATGTTACACAAAATCATACCTCACTCTTATAAAATTACATTTGTTTCCTTTGTTATGTAATATGTTCTTCTACAAGCCAAAAGCTATCAAGCAAAACAAAAATAAAGAAAATCGGTCAATCAGAGCCAGTATAGAACCATTATTCATCAACAATACTGTGACTGCTACATGTGATCAACTGGACTTCATGTTCCATAGCTTCCTGACTTCGTTGCGGTGGTGTTGGCAGCATTCCTGATTGCTTTCAGCTAGAAATCTATCTCTTACCGGTTGAAAACAATACAAAGCACAAATGAACAATAACGAGATCGCATTCACAAAAGGCAAAGTGTCAGCCTTGCTAGAACTAGGGTTTTCTTTGCGAGCTACAAGCAGCAACTAAATGTCCCTTACACAAATGTGCATCGATGGCATAATGATGATTTTCGACTCTGTCGTAAAGACGGCTCTGGCCGTCCACGCAAAACATCCAAACGTAGAGACCGCCTAATTTTGAGATTTGTTAAAGTTGATCCAAGTCTCTCGTTAACTGAGATGGCTGCACTAGTCTCGTCTATTTCTAAGTCCACTATTCGTAGAAGACTTATTGAGTCGAATTTCAAGAGCTGTAAGAGGCCCTCTCAGATCGAATTATCAGATCAGCATACAAAAAGACGTCTCAGATGGGCAATGAGTCATTGTCACTGGCGAAATCAATGGGATCGGGTTGTCTGGTCTGATGAGGCATCAGTCCGTCTGAAGGATAGTGATGGTCGATTGAGATTATGGATAAAATCTGATCAGGAAATTCCGAGACATTTACATCGTCCCCGGGTACAAGGTGGTGCGACTCTACTGATTTGGGCTGGCATTTGGACCAATGGCCGCTCTGAACTTCACATACAGCAAGGAACCATGAATTCTGAACGCTATGTGAATGTTTTACGAATGAACATTGGCCAAATGACAGATCAACTTGGTTATTTATGGATGATAAAGCTACGTGTCACAGGAGTAGTAGAGTCAACTTATGCAAGTCTCAATTAGGGCTTAGGACATTATCTTGGCCAGCTCGTTCTCCAGATCTGAATCCCATAGAAAATGTATGGAGTATTCTAAAACGTAACGTTCGTCGTTCACTGCTACCTACAGATGGCGTATCACAACTTACGTCACTGTTAAAAAGAGAGTGGAGAAAGTTAGATCAGTCAAAAATCAACGATATCATCGAATCAATGCCTAGACGAATTGGTAATGTCATTGACAATAAGGGTAGGGCCACAAAATATTAGCTTCTTAAGAACCGTTACGTATCATAGCTTATCAGATTATATAAGGACATTTAAATATATAAGGGACATGAAATAACATGAAAAATGCTTTCTGTATCATACTTATGTTTTATTTAGTCAAATTTTAGGATGATCCACTCTTTATGAAACGGACTGTACTATTTGGGAAAAGTCAAGTCTTGAGTTGTTGTAAAATACAAAAATACAAAATGTATACAAGCCCGTGATCTACTTCGCCCTAAACTAAAGAGTATCATCAGAAGAAAAGGCTTTAAAGCAACATCTGTTTCAAAATATTAACTAGAAACCAAAATCATTCTAGAACATAAATTCAAGATCAAATGTGAAAACCTAGAAGTACGCTAGGTTTTGTCTGTTGTTAAGCATTTATGTTTGATGTTGAGGCCAGGCCATAGATAAGATGAGGAAATGCAAATAAAAACAACAACTGCAGTTAAACTGCTAGATAGCTATGTTAGATCGCAAGTAAGCTCTGAAGTTTATGAATAGGCTTTATGGAGCATTCAGTTATTGATAATAGTGTATTCTTAAATACTTCCTTACTTTAACTCGTTTGCAACTCCTGCAACAATTGCACCATTAGTTTCGTCTATACAAAGGGAATATACAGGACCTCCTGTGTTGAGAATCTGAAGACAATCATTGAGCCCGGCACCATCCTGCAAAAGGAAAAACTCATGGAATCAAGGTGTTTGGTGCTTATTGTGCAACTAACAAGTTTCAAGAAGGTTTTATTAAAATGAATAGCTATAATATTTAGTTTTGCATTATTTTGTGGTGTGTACAGTACATTCATCATTTATGGTTAGAATTCGTCTAGTCTATCAGCAGTAATACTTTGGAAAAATTTTTGACGACATTTAATTATACATGCATTAGGTGCCATGATTATTATCTCCACGACCTAACGTCTGATGAATGAAATTTATAAAGCAACTATTCACTCGCTAATGGATTGTGGTAGTCCATCATTTACCGAGTTGAAAAAGCATCGATAAATCGAGGTTATGGCATCACTTGTGGTTGGTTTTCAGAAGACAATTTGTAAGTAAAGATATAGCTTGAGGTGCAATTGCTCAATTATTGATGAACGTCGTTGGCGCTCTGCATGACATTGTGGAACTGAGCATTAAGCATGAGAATAACACATTAAGCCTTTGCTTCACATCCAAATTAACCCCAGAAATCAAATCCAAAGAAGCTATCTCCCTTCTTACATGGCGAGACTTTGTAACAGCAGCCATCAACGTCAATTTGGTATATGCGCTGAGTTTCCTTGCTTAATGGTTATATTAGTAATATGTAGTATATTTTGAAGAGTACATTTGCTATCCAACTTTTTGTATTGTACATGCAAATTTATTTGTGTATTGTGAGTCCCATTCCAATGAAGATATGCACAACTCATCATCATCATGATATCATTAGTCATCAATCGAATCATCAAAGTATTTACCCAGAGTCGAATAGAGTGGTCTTCACTTCCAGTAATCCACCGTGAGTGTCCATTTTGACCTTTGAACCATCGAACGCAAGTAATTTCAGCTTCATGACCTTGTAGAGTATTGAGAAGATGAAGTTCCGTACCAACATGGGAGAATCGGCGAATATACACCAAATTATCGGCGCAACTGTATGCAAATTCCCGTCTACAATAGAAGTACGTTCAGGATCGTTTATCATATAAATACTATCTAAATTAA
This sequence comes from Prostheceraeus crozeri, assembly GCA_907163375.1. Lineage (NCBI taxonomy): Eukaryota > Metazoa > Platyhelminthes > Polycladida > Euryleptidae > Prostheceraeus > Prostheceraeus crozeri. The sequence continues at coordinate 76,783 of CAJQUW010002617.1, read as the reverse complement.
TAATATTTTACCCTCTTTGATTTTGGTGATAATTTTACACTACTTTATTTCAGCAACAGCAACATTCAACCATAGAAAGTTGTGGTCATAGCATATGAAATATCATATTACAGCGTTGCTTAGGTGATCAACGTACTTTCTTTATCAGTGCATATTGATTTAACTTACATGTAGAAATTGTAAGAATAAAATCGAAATTTTACCTATCTGGATTAAAACACATATCCAGCACGACATCATCTGCAGCCAATTCCCTCTCTTCCCATGTTTTCGAGTTGGCATTTCGGAAGACGTCGCAAAGACTGGAATAATTTGAACATTTTATCATTCTGTGAAACTTCATCCATGGACTTCAACTTACTCTCCGGTCTTGAGGTTCCACACACAAAGTCGTTGATCCCAGCCCGAACTTACGAGGTAATATTTGCTGTCGCTCTCGAGATCATCAGCACCAGCATCACCAGCGAGAATCGGAGGAGCGACACAAAATGAAGTGACAACTGAGTGATGCTCCATCAGAACACTGCGGCAAGTGAAGCCTGCGACACGCCGAGTGACATCATCGCCTCCCTGAAATAAATCCATGATTCTGGCTTTCATATGCCTAATGTCAGGCAGACATTCGATCGAAAAATGTTTATCATTAACACTTGAGTACTGTTGTGCCCGAGCGATATAAAACGGTGCTTCGTTATTAAGTTATTTCACAACTCAAAAATTGAAGTTGATTAAAATCCTCTGCTCATTGCTACACTCTCATCCACTTCTCATTCAAGCTGCAATTTCAAAGCAAAAGCTCGCATATATTGGACTCACCAGGGTGGTGGTAGTGGTGGTGGTGGTGGTAGTAGTGGTGGTGGTAGTGGTGGTAGTGGTGGTAGTGGTGGTAGTGGTGGTGGTGGTGGTGGTGGTAGTGGTGGTGGTGGTAGTGGTAGTGGTAGTGGTGGTGGTAGGTAATAGGAAGCGTCGACCTTGTTGAGGCCGACGCATGTCGCTCACTCTGTCACGCTCTGAATAAAAAAAGCTGAGATGTTCGTCAATATGCACCAAATATATTTCGGCCCTCGGCCTTCTTCAGTGGTGATACAATTAGAACTGATGTTGAAATTCACAATCGGATGGAAAAGTGGCACAGCGAATTTTACTCAAAATTGCGGACATGGATATAAGGCTAGCAAGCATATCATGTGCAGTGTCGCAGATAAAACGTAAGCATAGAAATCAGACTTAGGCATTGCACAATAGGATGACTAACAATGGACAGAAATTCGTGACATGTAGACGCTTTTAACAATAATTGATCAATGCAAAATGGATTGCATCAAAAATCGACGGACAGGTAAGTTGATCATGACAATATAATACACAATCACATCATGCTAAATTGAACTTAAAATGATAATCTTACCATTTGAACAGCAAGATAAGTAAATGGATAAATAAATAAATAAAATAATAATAAATAAATCCATAATACAGCTAATGACTGGATCATGAAAATATACGTAACAATAATTTAAAGCAAATGCATAGGAAACATTTGAAAGCACAAGTAATTTGTAAGAATGTCGATACTTAAAACTGAGACGCTAAAATCACGTCAATAAAGAGCGAAGATTCCTGTCGGTACGATAGGATAAACGTACACTGATGTCTGTAGCCTCCCTGCAGGTATGACGGATAAAGGAATTGAGTCTTGAGGTGCAGTCCCCATGATAAGTAGTGAGGTTGATGATGCGCCTTGGAGCGACTGTGGTCTTGTTGAGGCCATGGGGAGTGGCAGTGCGAAGAGTTTTGATCCACTTCTCCTCCTTGGAAAGTCGCCGTGAATCTGTGTAAGCGCGATCGATAGCGCAGAACCTCAAGCTTGAAATGGAATGAACAGCAGTAAAATGTGGTACAAGAGGAGAAGAAGTGAGCCCATTTCTTATGTCATTCAAATGCTGTCCAATCCTCTGACGTAATGGTAGCGATGATTGGCCGACATATTTTATGTGGCAGTCCTGGCATTCCACTAGATACACGCAATGAGTGGATCCGCAGTCCAGATTGAAAAGGATGGGAAAAATTTGAGTTGGAGCCCAGCCTGAGAAGGACAGAGTTTCACGTGAGTAGCTGCAGGATCTGCAACGCACACCGTTGCATTTATGAAAGCCTGGAGACCAATCAGGAACAAAATTTGTAAGGGTGAGTACACGCCTTGTTGCACTCCGAATCATTGATCTCGTAGCACCTTGGGATCTCCAAGAGGGGGCAACAGTATGACAGGTCGCATTGAAATCTTCGCGAGTGGAAGAGTAAGTCGCCCATCGTAGAATTTGGGAATAAATCACTGCTTTGTGGACGTGTGAAACGTGATGGGAGTCTTTTGGTAGAAGCGAGTGAGATGCAGTTTCCTTGAAATGTATGCGATGTAATAATTGGGTGCTGTTTCCAGTTGGGCGATAGATTGTGAGATCCAGGAAGTTTATTGCGTCGAAACTGAAGGACATCTCGAGTTGAATGTGATGGTCGATGGAGTTTAGATGTTGATGGAAAGAAGACAGGGAGTCAACGCCATGAGGCCAAATCATAAAAATGTCATCCTGATAACGAACCCATAAAGTTGGCTGCCTGGAGAATGTAGATAGGGCTAATTGCTCCCATTCGCCCATGTAAATGTTCGCGAAGGAGCCGCCGAAGGCTTTCCCCATGGCAACACCTGATCTTTGGATCCATCTCTCGTCATCAAACACAAAATCATTCCGGTACAAGGATAGCTTAAGAATCTCCAATACAGAATCATCCGGCCGCGAGGAATCCGGGAAACGTAAAAAGGCACGTGATACGGATTGTAATCCCCCTTCAATAGGAATGTTGGTGTACAGTGAGCTCACATCGAAGGTACATAAAAGGCAATTCGTGGAGACAGTAACACGACGGAGGATGGCGATCAGCTGCTGGGAGTCACGAAGGAAGCTTGGTAGCTGCTGAGCAAGAGGATATAGATAGTAGTCGACGAAGCGGGCGATATTGCTGGATTCGGTTTTGACATCGGAAATAATTGGACGTCCTGGTGGCATGTTCATGGAAGGCCAGGAATCCTTATGAAGTTTGGGAAGAATGGTAAAACGGCGATCGTTGTGGTGAAGAGGAGGATTCAAAAAACGGAACTCCTTCCTATTGATCGTTCCTGACGAAAGGAGAGAGTCAGTTAAAGCAGAGAACACTTGTACATTATCCAAAGGATTCTGCAGACGCTCGTAGAAAGCTGTATCATTGAGCTGACGTAAGCCCTCACTTATGTAATCAGCCGTATCGGTCACGACCCACATTCCACCCTTATCAGCTGGACGAATCTTTATTTCGGAATTAGAGCGCAGTTCATTAAGCAAACCTCGCTCGTCTTCAGATAAATTATTGCTTGAGTAACATGAATGATCGCTAAAGAGCATGTCCCGGGCAGCGGAAAGAAGCTTCTCAGATAACATGTGGATCTCTGGAGGAACCGTACCATGTGGTGGCCAGGCAGAAGAGGTAGCGACACCAAAGCGGCAACTGTTGAATTGTCTTGAACCAAGGAACGATGAATGCCAATGCAGCTTCCGGATGAAGTCAACGACGTAATGAAATGCCTGTTGATGACCACAGTGGTCAGGAGTGGGTATAAATTTTGGAGGGCGTGAGAGAAGTTGCAATAACTGGTGAGAGGTAGGACAGGATGACGAAAGGTTCACTAAGGAGTCCAGAGAATGGGGCTTCAGCCTCCCATACATCAGTTTAAATGATTCAGAATCTTAGAAAATACCGCAGATCTTGTTAGTTGGCTCCAATCATTTCCGGTAGCGTGAAAAGGAGAAGGGGCGGAAATGACGATGCTGTTGGATGGATGCTTGTTGCGAATAGTTCGGTGCAGTTCATGAGCAGTTGCGCGTTGAGAGGCACTGAAGTACTCAGGAATGCCACACAGAAAGATGAAGAGTGTAGCGTTAGGAAACAAAACATGACAACGGCTCATCGTGCTCTTCAATGCAGTAAAATTGGTCACAACTCGATTGTCACGATCCAGGAGACTAAGGCACAGAAAAACTTTCGTAGTTGAGGAATCGGGTGAGTAATTTTGTAGAAGTCTACGAAGGGCTGACAAGCGTCCATTTGGTAGAGTCAACAATTTACACCGGTGATCTTGGAACGTGGAGAGGTTAGAGTCCCCAAGAATGATCGAAGTAGCTGAAGCAGTACCATTCTCAGAAGTATCACATGGCACTACTTGGAGGTCTGTAGATGGATCTCCTTCAACAGTA
>CAJQUW010002617.1:0-67500 GCA_907163375.1 Prostheceraeus crozeri | reverse complement strand
GTTTTGGATGTGAGTTTGCTTTCTTGTATGCATGTGATGTTGGCTTTGTTGTCTAGGATGAGCTGTGTGAGTTCAAAGATTTTGTTTTGGATGCCGTTGATGTTGAGTTGTATGATAGTGAGAGAATTACTTTTGTGTTTTACGGTGTTGGTTTGAGTGCTTTTGGTACCTCTGGTAAGCTGCTGTCTGGAGGTGCTGGGTTGGGGGTTGGGATAGAGGGGTGGGGGAAGTAGTGGTCGTGATGTGGGTGGGAGTAGGAATGATGGGAGGGCGGAGAGTTGCGTAGGGTTGTTAGAGGGTTTGTTTTGATTGTTCGCAATGGTGGTATTCAGTCTGTGTTTAGCACAAATCCAGTGTGTGGTGTATTGAGTGACTGTGATGCTTGTGCATTTGGGATGAGGTTAGTGGTTGCTTGTGATGTTGCACCATGTACCGCATGGATGTTTGTCTTCTTGTGATGGGTTTGCCACATGCGATGCAGGTGTAAGTGGCGGGGGGACCGGGGTTGCGTTCGATGTCTCCTGCCAGAGAGGATAAGGGGCGCCAGCCACCACGCGGGAACAGGCGGTCGGCCCACCCAAAACCTCAGCGGCTCCCCGGGCCTCTTCCGAGACAAGTGATGAGGGATGGACTTTGCTCCCCAGGGGGAGGCGGATTTCACACCGTGCAGACCACATCCTTGACAATCCTGAGGGCCAACATTATGACGGCCTCCAAACAGACTAGGAAAACAGATATTGGAGAAGTAGACCGATGGAACGAACAAAAAAGAGAAGAGGACCAAGAAAGTGTTGGATGGATGACAGAAATCGGTGTGAAGCTGCCAACGACCGCTACAAATGGAGACGTATCTTCCTGGTTGTAGCTAGGAGCCGTTAAAATCGCTCGAATACTCATTTTTCGACTCAACTCAGCGATTGCCACCAATTCATTATTCGCAATATGACTAGTAGAAAGCAAAGGCAAAATTTAAAATTGTATGACCTTGCAAATGCCTTCCGCTGCATTTGCATATTATGTGTAGGAGATCAACAGCTGAGAAACTCTTAAGACACAAAATTCATTTCACTTGATGCTAGATCGCTTTATCATATTTTTCTTTGAGGTGAAAGTAATTAGCTGTTTGTCACGAGCGATGGAGATTAAATTTCCATTGACTTTTGAAACATAAGATGAAAACCAAAACTAAGCTCTGAATGCGCATCATCGTCAATAAAACTCTCACATTCTCTTAAGATGAAAGCTATCATCAGAATATCATTTGATTTTCTCGTTCAAATATTTTATATGTAAGTGCATAATTGAAAATAGTATCCTCTTCGATTACCAGAAGCTGTTCTTCGCATACTATAAATAATTTCGATTTCATTTACTTCTTGATGATCTTGGAAAACATCACGATTAAAGTAGCTTCACAGAATGCTACGTGGGAGGATCTTTAAGAAAATGTGCATAAGTAGCCTACATTACGAAGGAGCTAAAAGATGATAGGCAAGGGTTTCGGCCCAGGCACACATCACGTGTTGTATCAATCATGCGACACACAGTTACTCGCAAATTACCATAAACTTCTGCAAAAAATGTCCATGATGCATTTGGAAAAAAACTTGAAGGACCATTTACTATCTTAAAAAAATCTAAAAATCTTGCAACAATATCTGATATATTTGCAGATCATGTTTTACATTAACAATTGATATGGTGCATACATATCTTCAAAAAATTTTGAAAGATCAAAAGATCAGAAAAATGTTGGGATCATTTTCAACATATTAGATAAAAATGACATGATTGCTTCGATTGTAACAAATCGCATGATTTATTGAAATGGTTATATAAACAACTTGGCTTGTAACAACTATTCCATTATTGTCTATGTAAGTCGTATTATAACCTGTTTTACAATAACAAATTAAATTTTTCCTTTACTTGCATTAGCTTTCAATCATATTTTTTAGTTTTAATAACTGAACAAGTCAAGTTGTTAATTACACCGCTGTTATTTTCATTTTCTGAATTTTTGCCCATATGATTTTTTTACTCATTTCATTTCAAATGTAAGTGATATTTTATAAGTTGCTAACACATCTAATCAGAATCAGAGATTGAAAAATTTGTTGCTTCACTTCTTTGAAAATTAAAACTATTTGCATCAGTGACATCCATTCATGCAAGTGCACGAGAAATGCCTTACCTGTACTTCATGGGATTCCACAGAGTCGGCGTCTGACAGATTGTCTTCATGATCTTCTACCAAAATAGCAAATTTCTTATTCACTTCCGTTTTCTCTCCTTCAGGCTCCATGTTAAGGAGAACTTGTACTGCTCGCTCATCGTACCCGAAAATATCTAAGATTAACAGGCAGACTTCAGTAAAACACGTTCTACATTGCAACTTGATACAGATACTTACAGAGATTGCTATCCTCACAGGCTGCAATGAGCAAATCCAGTTCCTCTACGTAATGAAGTCGCAGAAATGTTTTTCTGGCACTCTGAAAGGTCGAGCGATTTAATTTATTCCTTGAATTTGGTGCATTATGCACCACGATATGTCACTTGAGAATATTTCCTTTAAGCAACATTTTGAACCGGATTATTTCCAACAACATTACGCAACGATGCTGATCCCAAAGCGGAAAAGATTTGTAATTAAAAGAAAGAGGAGATAAATGCGATTCTAATGGCATCATTCCCAACCTCGTGTGATGCCGTAAGAACGCTCGCAAATTGCATTTGAAAAAAAGATTTTGAAAATAATTCATGCAAAAAGGCATCAGAAAAACGAAAGAAGCATGTTTTCTTCAAATAACCTTGTATTTTTCTTGGTAAATAACATGCAAACAGAAACGATGCTATGAAAAGACTTATCAACGACTTACAAAAGTAGCACAGTGATCATTGTCTACGACACGCAAACTTGGGCGGTTGATGACAACAGTTAGATTATCCATACTACACAATTGCTTAGGGAGCTTAACTGCGATATATTACTGACAGTGACTACTCAATAAATTAGTCTTGTGTCTCCCCTTCACGTTTAACATTTCTTAGTCTCCATGAGCCCCTCCATGGGGAAGGGGAATACGGTTAATAGAAAAATCACACTTTGCAAATTTTCTTGTAAATACACAAAAATGCAACTTGATCAAGGTTGGAGATAATTCTTGTTCTTACTTGGGATTTCTTTTTCTTGCTTTCCTTAGCAGCCTCCAATTTGAGTTGACCTTGAGGTTTCTGATCCAACACTCGCTGTCTATTCGCCATCTTCTTCTTTAGTAACCTCTGCATCGATTCCGTTGCCTTGAAAGCTTCTCGACTGAAATAGGATACTTCGTCTCATAAATGTTATCATTATCAGCTAAACGCAACAGAACAGCTGAATAAGTGACGAGAACTGTAGGAAGTGCATCGTATTTCGAAATAGAACCAAATGTTGAAATCATTCCGAGCTAAATGTAGAGGATATGACAGTCAACCTTTAACTGCTTCTTTAATCAAAATTTATACTCCATGAAAGGATTCGATCACCACAAACTGTACACAGTGGAAAGTGAAAAATAACAGCTAAAATTATTTTTCGACATTTGAACTATTTTTCACAGTTTGAGCAGAAAAATAACTGCAATTTTTCTGTTATTGATTAATTCTGACTCTGGCATCATGAAATTGTGACGTCATCAAATTCATCTGATATTGACGGACATTCTGTGAAACTTAGCTGCTATTTTCACTGCAACGGTCTACAGCTTACTATATGTAAACTGCTTATTTGATGCACTTGCCACAATCCTCACAGTTTTCCAGTTTAACGATCGTGCTCATAAATATATCCACATTCGCCGTTTAAGAGATAGAAGCATGAAATCCAGGAAATTGAGTTGTATTCAAGCCAACTTATAGAAATTGTCAGACGAATTTTCTAGAGTATAATTGATGTTCCACTTTTGGTTAATAATATTTTACATTGTGTGCCGTAGGTGGATTTGAACGACGGACTTCTGGAATTGTGAGCCTCTACTCTACGAACTGAGCTATTGAACAACGACAGACAAGACAAGAGATCTCTTCACCATCAGTGACATCATCATCCCCAACAGTCACAGTTTTATCCGTCAACCTACTAATATACCGTAGCTTGATAGCTCATCTAGGACGGACATCAGCAGGTCAAATCCAGCGTTAAAGGATTTTGTTATCGGGAAGTACGAATGGTTTTGTGAAATAGTGAGGAGCCACCTATGTCGAACACTTCTCACAAAGAATACAGCATAAAGACAATTCCCAACCGTGCTCATATCATGAACCTCGTGGTGCATCAGACTTGGACTTTTCGAGGTGTCTCATTCTACGGGCGATTCAGGCTTCGCTAAGATCAACCTTACTGCTGTCCCAGCTCTGATGGAAACTTAAGGAGAGTATATTTCGGTAGGATTTGCACAATATAGGTATTGGCTTCGGACACCACCGCAACATGGAATAAATACCTCACACGTTCCTCAATACTTCATGAAGTCTCTCTAGCATGCGGTTATACGAAATCACCGCTTGATTCAATGCTTCATTGTGTTTTGAAGAGCAATCAACAGCTCTAATGCCATCAGCCAATCCTGCAATGCTGGTTGTTGTAATGAAAATCAAGACACTGGTTGGTGTACAAAACTCAAAATGCATTAAATCCCAGATGTTTTACACAGTGCTATTTGTCTTCTTCAGCGACATATGCATCGTCCCAAGATGAAGGTGATTTACAAAAGTTCGTTTAGAAAGTGTGAATTGCAGAGTTAGGAAGTGGCTGAGGACACTCAAAGAGTTATGAAGACCATGAAGCTCAATGTAATTAACATTCTCGCCTTAGCTGCTGATGTGCTGATCTGACTTCTTTATATACAGTTGATGATATTTTGACATCTCTGATTTGCGCAGCTCAGTAATCAAATGAAGACGAACCCAATGTTTTGGAGACAAAGTAAACGTTGGATCATGAATTCTCATTGACAGTAGAATTCATTCCTCTCAAATGAGTCATGCTTTGGGTCTTATGTAGATTTCTTTACCACAAAAATTGTACCTTATGCGAAGCAAAGGACAGCAATGAAATTTCTGAAGGCAAGTCTTAAGGGACGCAGAAATATGAAATGTCAGAGCCCAACCCCAGATCAGATAGGACTAATCGGCCTGCGAATTAATGTGTCGGACACTTAACTTCTCGTACTATGAATGTGGACAGATACTAATCAGTACTTATTACGTAGACATAAATAATTAAAGAAGATTTGCCGTTGTTAGGCTACATTCAAAAATACTTCACGTGTAGTCAAGTATTAATGTCTCATTATAAACTCTTCTTCATGCCGTAATGGGAGCAATCAGATTCCAAAACACCACCGTCAAGGTTTCTCGAGATAGCATTGCATCAAAACTTCACTATTATTTCATATTTAACGTCCATGTTTTTCTAAGTGGTCACATACACGCATCTTTCTATCTGTGAATTCACATTCAATAGCGCAGGTCTTTGAAAGGTTTCTTTGACTAATTAATTGGTTGATTTTAAATGTTTATCAGTATAAAGTTGAACCAACACCTCCATGCAGAAGACAACACAAGTGAAGGTATTGCTGAACGCTTAACTTGACATGCAGCGTTCATGTATTGACTCACGCAGTTGAAGGTACAAAAGAACAGAGAGCCTACATGGTCAAAACTTTGAACTTCTGACTTAATCTGCTTGATGATTTCAAATATTTGATCTCATTTCTGTTGCATAAGAATCGTCTTCGTTGAATGCCTTAGACTCACTGTTGACGTTAAAAAAATTAGAGTTGACATTTATTTTGCGGGCTTGCGAGCGACTGCTCATCTGACTATCATAAATGAGCAAACAATGAATTCTACAACATGCTAAACATCATTCCCGTTCGATAATTTCACAGTTACAAACTCGTACATCCAACCAAACAAATGTCGCTTTTGATTCATGTACAAAACTTTGTTTCAAATGTACCACTCACAGATCATTGATAATATGATCAAAATCGACAAATACATGTTAGTGACAATATGCATAGAAAAATGAATTGAATACAAAACAGATTCCCTGGATTTTGGTAGGCTGTTTAACGGTGCAGTTGAGGTTTGTGCAAAGTGAGCACTGCGATGCTGTTGTATCTTGGAGGTCACGAGTTAGCGGCGAGTTAGACATTGAATACGACAGGTGGAAACTTACTGAACGGAAAAAATAGAAGTTGGTATCCTGCTCAAAGAACAGACACATGCGATGCATTGATGAGACAGATTATTCTTGTGAGAAGAGAAAATCGAAGTAGTAAAATTACGTAGGTAAAATGCATAGAAATTGATACAAATAAAACCTCCAGAATGGAAGTTAAGCTTCATTCATGCTATACACAAAAGTGGCACATAAATCGCACGCATTTCCACTTAGGAAAACTTTTCAACGACTGCATCATTGGGTTAGAATCAGTCATATGTGCAATTGTAAGCTTTTCATTGGTCATTCATGCCCCAACTTAGGTCCCCGGATGTGCCGCGACCTTGAGTCAGCTTCCATTCTGGTCAACTTTAGAAAAATAACAATCTATCTCTATGGTAGAATGTGAGTAGCTTAAAATCATGGATATTTCAATGAATTTCAAAGGCAACAACGAATGGCATAAAATGCTTCATGACGTTTGAATCACGTCTCAACCACAAGAGACCCGACACTCTTACAATAACAAAGGACCATAACGGACATGCACGAAAGAAAACAATGCCACATCGTGGACATGCGTTGTCATGACAACGGCACCTAAACGAAGGCGGCTTCCAGTGGTGACCATGGTTGCGTACTGGCAGCTTGTCAGTGTACTTCGTGAAGATTCGCGGTTATTATCATTTCTCTTTAAATGTCAAATCACTTTGATAAAATAATTTACAATATGTCGCCTTGCGGCGAGAATTTTTAACTGTGGCAGGTTTCAGAAAGTTGATTCTTCTTAACATCTAGCAACCTTGACTTAGATCGGTGCCTGACCGTGAAGCTGAAATTACCATCAACAAACAGCTGTTGATAATTCTGCAGCTGTCCCACTAACTTAAACAAGGCGAAAAGTGGGATTTCTATGTGCTGCTTGAAGCAGTTCCTGACGTGACACAATTCTTAAGTCATTTGACATTGGTTGGATTTCTCCACACAATCAACGTTTACGGAAACATCGGTATAATCACTCTACCCTCATAGGACTAATACTGTTCATTCATTCAAGTCTCAATGAAATTCGCCATGAAAATGGCCAACTCATCGCTCTCCTGACGAGAAGCCCATAGAAAAAGTAGTATTCGATGGTTGCTGCAAGACACTAATAAACTGCGAATCAAGTAGTCTTTTTTCCTTTATAATAATGTCGAACAAAATAAAGTAAAAACATACAATTCTCAATAAATAATTTTCGAATAATAATCATCACGAGGACACCCACGGAATTCATTTAATTAAGATAATCCCGATAGAGTGCCGGCATTGGTACATATAGCTGGAAATGCTATCGATTCCATCTCTGAATTAAGCACTATTTTCAAGACAATTTGAGGCTGGACAACGCGTTGCTCGCGTTGTATATGGATCTTAAGTCTTTCCAATGGAACTGCTACTGGCATTGGCATGAGAAATGGCAATGACGTGTGCATGCCCGAGCCCGACCCAACACAAATTCACGTTTGGTTGGGAGATGGTCGGGTCAGTTTCTGGTTGAATTAATTCAGGAATGTCAGACATCTACGCGTTCTGAGACTTAGTTAAACAAAAATATTTAATTAAGCATAGTTGTCCACCGCTCACATTTTAGCCTTACATCAAAGATTTTAGTTTAACGGGATCGGGAGCGAACCAATAAAACTAGAGGTATAGGATTCTTGTCACAGAATATTAGAATACATTCAAGAGAATTTAGACTTGAACGTAAAGAGATGGTAAACTACATGTACGTGAACTCAATTTGCCAAGGCTGCTAAACTGACTTTAAAGTGGTTCCCGTATGTAGGATTTGAGACCCAAATGTGAACACTTATGAATCCAAATGTGACATTGCAAGAGCAAATGCATCATTGATGCGGCAAAAGTGTGTAGAATATATAGCAAATGAGAATATTTCAAGCCAAATACAACTATTTTATATTTTTTTAATATCAGACTCTTTTACATCAAAATTGATTGTGAGAGTGCATGTTGAGCTTACGTTATTATGCTTCTTGATTAATGACTATTCAGATTGAAATATGTTTTGAATATATGTTTTCATTTTTTTTCATTGCATTTAGCGTGAACATGGCAACGACGTTGCCGAAATGCATCGCTTGACACCAGCAATTGGTTTTCTATAATTCAAGCCGATATCAGGGCTGACCTCTATCCCCAAGAATACATATTTGAATAAATGTATCAATTTATGAGAGAAGTCAAATGCGAAATGAAGTTATTTTTCAAGATGTTTCTAATTGACTGAATTCAATAGGTCCAAAAATAACTCCTACAAAGCACCGAACCATTGCCAAAAGTTAGTCATAGCACATAACCAAATACAACTATTTTACATTTGTTAAAATTAGACTCTTTTACATCGAAATTGAATGCTACCTACCCTTCCTGCCTGATGACTATTCAGATGAAATATCTGTAGAATAAATGTATCAATTATGAAAGAGGTCAAATGCGAGATGTGCATGTATTTATTTTTCAAGATGTTTCAATTAAAATGAATTCAGTATATCTCTATGATAATCTTACAAAATAGCTACTTCAAAACATCGCGCAAATACGCTGTCAATTTCCAAAAAATGCTTCTTCATTTACATTAAAATGTCCGGCTGTGTCAGACATAAAGGAATGCGACTCTAATAAAAGTCAAACCACTGCATAGGGTTGTTATTGCCAGTCGGGGGGGGGGAGGAGGATTTGGAGAAGAGTCAGAGCATTTTTCTCCTCAATAATCGAGTATGCTATGCTAACCATTTCTTCAGTCATTTTCTTCCCCCTGAATCCTCCACAAGGCCTTGTCAACTCTCAGGAATCGAGGAACAGCCGTACGATAGAGTACGCGGTTGTTTTGCCAGTACCTATAACTCGCGCTAGTTCCTGGTAATAATTACCAATATGATATGCAGCTATGAGGCACTCATTATCGGCGGTGGATACACGAGAGTAGGCCTATGGCATTTTTTCATCTGACACCTTAATGATGTAATATTTGCTTCTTTAATGTCGTGTTTGATCTACAACCATTGACTGATTTTCTATCGCTATGAGCCAGAGTTCCAATAAGTTCACATGTCAGATGTCAGACTTTGTTTGGAATGGTCGTATTTGGGTTGAAATAATAGGTGTCAGATTTTGTTTGGAATGGTCGTATGTGGGTTGGAATTATGTGTCAGATTTGGTTTGGAATAGTTACGCTCAGTTTGGAATGAAGATATTTGCTTTTAATAATAATAAGATATGTCGTATTTGGATTTACAAGTTTCACATTTGGGTCGCAGATCCTATATAATAATTGACTGATTTATTTTCTATCGCCATGATTCAGAGCTCCAGTTAGATACATGTCAATATTATCAGAATTGGTTTGGAATTGTCCCACTTGGTTTGGAGTGGTCGTATTTGGATTGGAATAGTTACTTTAGGCATGGAATGAAGATTATACCATGTCGTATTTGGATTTACAAGTTTCACATTTGGGTCGCAAATCCTATACTACGAAAAAGATGAATAACTACAGGTAACATACACGTATTACACGTGCAGCACCTATACAGTGTATGCATTTGCAGCAACTGGTGAAAATCTAAATGAAGTGATAGTTTTCAAGTCAGCTCTTTACAATTTTGCAGAAAATTATGTATCAAAGGTATTCCGAGTTAATAACTGAAGGTAAATATTCTAGTGGGGTTCGGACCGAGTTCGAGTCACCGAACGCGTGGTCTTTGTACATCTTTAATTTGAATTGGCAGGTGCCTCTTTCAACTTTTAAGCATCATTCTCACTTTTATATCATTTTTTACTATTACATCTGGCAGTTGTTTCAGTATTTGTCTATCGATTTATCAATTTTGTGGATGAATTTTTACATTCTAAAGCTAGATTAATAAACCATAGAGATGGTTAAACGCTGAAATCCATCGTAGAAAAATGAAAAGCTTCTTGAAAAAGCTTTCGATCATCTTTTGGTCGCATGGCTAAGTCCTGTTGAGAATGTTATCAACAAGTTGGCTGAGAATGGGCACTCCACAAAAGTTTGACTATACATCAGCACCATCCAAGCTCCGATGACGGAATAGTGACAGTGAAGATTCATAGGCCTAAAGGCTAAAGCAAATGTCTAGAGAATTACTTACTATGACCAAATGCGTCAAGGGAAATAGAGGAATAGCACATAGCTTATGAACTTCAACTATTACAAAATGAAATTGATTATTCGCTATTTAGTCATGACAAGCGATCAGCTTTCTTAAATAATGTACTTAATAATTGCACGGAGAATGCAAATACAATTGAAACAAAATATATAAAATTGAATCCTACAACTTCACAACTTTCATTACTTCATTTTATGATCTGAAATAACACGATAACACATATTCACAGAGTCCATCGAACTCACAAATCTTTTATTTATGAGAAAAGTGATGATGAGACACGGCACTCACCATGAATACTTTATTTATAAATGCTACTAAATTCTTTTAGAGAAAATCAAAAAAGTGATCAAGAAATCTAATCTTTTTCACAATACATTTCGTTCACTTTTATTCAAGTGCAAACATCGGACTTAATTTACAATGCAAATTCTGATATCATACATAATGCAGCTATTATACCAAGTCTATTGAGTGAAATTGAAAGCAAGTAGACCTGTCATCTATCAGACTAGGATATGAAATAATAACGTGATTAACCTAAATGAAGGGAGAGGTAAGAAACGTGCTCCAAAGCAGATTGAGAGCTCAAGGACTCGCTCTCGATCAAGGTTTATTGGTCCGAAAAACAGAAATTTTGAAGCTTAAAGCGGAAATTACTTTCTGTCTAACGGTCGATGCATAGTGGTGTGAATAATCATACCTTTACATCGACCCTCTCCGTTTTTAACTACAAAGCTTCTGTCTTTTGGATCAATTAACATTGATCTAGAGATAACTTGATCCTTTGTTCTTCTTTGAAGCACGTGAAAATGAAAAATAGCAGTTGAGTAATTAATTAACCGACGTGTGTACTCGTATATAGTTATTAAAAGAATAGACAAGCGACAAGACTTGAGAACTAACAAGGAAGGTGAAACGTGGACATAATTCTAAAACTAAGCGATAAGATCAATAAGAAAATTAATATGCAATAATGTCCTGACTTTGAGCGGATTGAATGATGTAAAATCTGTTCAGTAAAAAGCAGGCAAAATATCAAATTCGTTATTTTGCTTTTCTAACTTGAAGACTAAGGAATACGTAATTGTTATACAGAAAGTCAGAGTTTAATCTGACATGTTGATTGACATTGTTTATGAAAGGTCAGGCACATCGCAGTTTTCGCAGTTTTTCGTGCGAGGCGTTCGATTTCGATTGACCTAATATCCAGAAAGCCATAACTTAGCACATGATTACCAATGACGCTGAATTTTACGAAGTCTGATAGTCGAAGACAGTTTTTCAATGCCGTTCTAATGATGGATGTATTGATTCAAAGAGCTTTGCTAAGATACTCGTCTAATTTTTGGCTACTCTTATCCGGTGAAAATCATCCACGATTCTCTTCTAATTGCTGTGAACCCTTAAAACCAGATTTACGTCTGTAATCACAGGATTAACTTCACAATCCTATCGTTCACCGTAAAATAGCTGACAATGAGATGCCAGACATTAACGATTCGTTAAACCTCATACTTTAAAGCGATGAAATGCTGACATCACCTGTCACTGATGTGTTCAAGATACTCAGTAATTGTTTCATTTCATTTCAAAAAGATAATGCCTATAAGCCTTACTGGCGAATTCAGTCAGTGTGTATATTGTTTCCACTAAAATTTAAAGGAAACCATAAGGTAGACGAATTTCGACAAGTTATGATTGATGTGATTTATTAGGTTTTAAATTCCAAAATTTCTAACGAAAGATACATTCTGAAAAATTAAATCATCAGTTCATCTACTTTTCACTCAAGTCAATTGAAATGACGTTGTAGCTGCTCTATTTTCAAGAACTGTATTTCTCTGAGCGCTTTCTGCATTCTATTATCACGATGGTCATGTTATCTATGAATGTTGATAATTATGTACAGTGCAGATGTAATTATAATCCGGAGTGAATTTTCGAAAATTTGGAAAGCAGAATTATCTTCATGAGCAGTGAAGTGAATATCAAAACCAAGAATTGCATGAACACAAGAACCACGGACAGCATTTATTGCAGCATAAAGAATCAAACATTAAAAACAAAAGTACAAAAAAACAAAAGTACAAACATTATGACAATCAGTTTGCAACATAAACATGTTCGATGTACAAAGCAGGAAGCCGAGTACAATAATGCAAGAAAATGGATGTGCTGAATGCTACTAAATACTGATAACAAAACGTAGAGGATTCGCTCACCTGTATGCAAATTGGTTCGACTGCTTTCTCTCCCATTTCATTAATTCGCCTTTGTGATCTCCAGAAAAAAGGAGAATAGGAAGCTTGCAAGCTGATGAGAAAAAGTGCGAAAAATTTCAAATTACATATGCATATGACAAATATTAAGTTTCATTACATACTAGCAATATCAGGTAATGCTAATATTTGTTAGTATTTCTAAATTATGGATCACGGGTCATTTATATGTTTGTTTGTACGGAAGTGCATGCATGCACGCTGATGACTTAGTTCTCATAGCCCACTCTGCTGCTGAGAGGTAGAAAAGCTACAAGTTGGAAAAATATCTGTATTTCAAGGGTCTGAAATTCAATGAACATAAGATCAAGGTTATGGTGACTGACGTTGATGGTGATGTGGATGTTGCCATGCATGTGAAGTGACCATGTGGGATGCACGGGAATGGCGTGGGTGCCAACTCGCTGAAGTACAACGTATGCAGGATCTAGAAAATATGGTCAACTGCAGCCTTCAACTTCAAGTCTCGAAGAATGGCGAGATGGATGACAGGCGCAAAGTTGACCGACAAAAGGCTTAATGTTGGTCTTGGACAAGCAATGGTGCTTTCGGAAGTCGTTGGTGAAGGACCTCTACGATGGTTTGGGCACGTGCGGTGTAGTAACCAGCACAGATTGATGAGAAGGGCACCTGAGATGAAGGTAGAAGGGATGATATCACGCAAGATCTGGTTCGACAGGAAAGTCTGCGCAAACTCCACTTCAAAGAGGAAGACGATCACGATCGACAAAAATTGGCAGATCGCCATCAGGAAAAGACCGCCCAACGTAGGGGAGCCCATAAGGTGGACATCAAGGAGATGAGTGAGTGAGGTTTTGACAACACGACTGCACAGGAGAGATAATGATATGTCAGTATGTAAGGTAGTTAACTGAGAATATCCTAAATAGCATTTTTTAATTTACATGCTGAAAATTATGAAACTCAAAAAAGTTGATCTGATTAAAGTATTCCTTGACTAATTACGCTCGTAATCATCTGCATCAGCAGTTTTGAAAGCTTGTTTGAAGGTGCCATTTGAAAAGCATTTGACAGTAAACACGAAAATGAACTTCTCATGACAGCTGAATCTTCCCTCAATCATTTCTTATTCTGAGTCTTTTTTATGAGGTCAAATGCTGTCCACATCGGTCAACCAAAGTCATATTCTTCTATAAGCTGAGCTGTTCTTCAAATCAATAAATAAATTCATGTTACTATGCATGGTATTGTGGCATTGTATGAAAAAAAAAACCCGCGAGCAATTAACATGATGTACCGATATTGCATGTAATTATTTCTTCACAAATAACTTACTGTAAGCCAAGCTTTCGACAGGAATTTCATTGTTTAAAGTTGTTACGCAAGCTGAGGGTTGATATTTCCACGCGATAAGATGCCGACGACTTGTTGAACCTGCGAAATTGAAAAAGTTAGTTCGACAGAAACTCTCCGTCGCTTTCTATTCCGGTAACCGGATGCATTCTTTGTGTGAAAATCAGTGCAGAAACAGTGATGGTGTTGTCAAACAGTCAGGTAAAACCAACATGCATTCCAATTTACAGTCTGAAGCAAAAAATGAATTCCACTGGATTGCAAATCCAATGGATCTATGTGCGAAGCTGCATTATCCATTACAAGAAGCGCCATATCATATCGATTGCATACGTAGCTTACTTTGTTTCAAATATTTGGATACAGCAGCTTAATATGTTTGCTTAGTATCTGTATTACGTCATAGACGCAGCATAAATTAATACATTTTCAGAGGACGTTTGTCGAATTGACTACCAGCAACTTTCGTCTTTCCTCGTAGCATATTAAATAACATGATAAAGGCTGCAAAAATGGAAGCTGATTCATAAGGTCGTAATGGTAGCATGCCTCCTCAAGAGAAATAATAGATAAAGGATAATACAGAATAACAGGATGCCAAGGCTATTTTTACTAATAACAATTACTATATCTTACATTCATGATATTCATTGATATTCCAGTACATGGAACGCTATATCATTTCAACTGAAAAATTCTCGCAGTCCTTGAGTCCTTGAACTTATGATGAGATCGGATAAAAACATCGACGCTTGAGTACAACAACCCATTTATCAACGATATCACCTGCAACCTTATCATTTATTACTTCAAATGTATTATCGTCTGTAATTGTGAAAAAAGCAAACGTGATGGAAATAGCAAAGCTATCGTGATTCAACTTCACATCAGCCTCAACGGAACTACTGTAGGGATATTACTGGGGAAATGATCGCAGATTTGCATCTGAAATCCAAAGTTATTGATAAAAAATCAAAATATAAAATGTGAAACATGTCATCTACGAAGATTTACCAATAACCATGTTCATCTCTGGATAAAATTTCATCAATTGCAGCTGATATTTTTCATTTTCTTTCCCGACGAAAGTTCCACAGAACTCCGACACCTGAAAGAAATGAAGAGAGGATCATTTTAGCATGATGTAATGAGTAAGAACATTTATAAAAATGTATTCTGCTTGGCGGAGTCACAAAATCGCAGAAAAACAGTGCATACAGTGAATTCTAAGGCACAGTGTATTTTCATAGACCGAAGCCTTCATTCAGACAATGAGTAATAGAGCGAACAAGGTAAAATGAGGGTTCGACTTCGAATTGGTACCTCCATTTGTCACCCACAAATTGTAACATTTTCGCATCATACAAGTACATCTTTCCAAGTCACATTTGAAAGACAAAGCCCAATAAGGTAATGCCTTAATTTTGCTGCCTGTTAGTACCTGTTAGACCGGACGCCTACACGATTTATGGAAATCTGGTAGATATTTGACCACGGAAATATGCAGGGAACAGCCTATCAGGGTTGCATCAGACGCATCCGTCCTTTTTGTCCTTCCATCAGAAGCGCATCCACTGTTTTTGATGTGCACTATAATTAGTCAGTTTCCTTCTAATTCTTGGAGAGTAGAGTACAGCACGAAATGAGCGCTCGATAGTCTCAAATTTCAAGTCAGTTGACCTAGAGATTCATCTTTCATATATCGGAGAGTTATGAAAAATTGATGGCAATTTGACTTTTCTAATCAACTTCAAATTAAATTTCGACGAGGTTTTCCTGGAAGTTTGGTCATGGTTCTTGCTACTTCTGTCTTTATTGAACAGATGTATATAACAACTACTATCAGATGTATAACCTTAATTTGTCCATCCAAAATCCAAAATTTCAGTCCATCGCATGCGCAGTCTTTGTTCAACAAACGAAAATGTAAAAAAACTGACTAACTGACGAACTTAACCCATTTAGCGGCAGTGTAACGTTTTCGTTACACCACTTTTCGGAATCTGCTGTCTTCTCCAGCTTGCGACATATGATACAATATTTTGATTACCATCATTTATCACATATTTTCAGGTAAACAATCGCCAATTCAAAAATTAGCACTTTTTAGTGCATTTATTTCATCACGAAATTAGACAAAAAATGGGCTTAAAATCTGCTAATATACTGAAAGACTCAATGTATGAACATCCACATGTAGTTTATTGTCGATGTGATATGCGTGATCTCACTATCCATCAAATGCCGAAAATAGCAATCAATACTTCCTCGGATATTCATTCATGACATGGCACGCTATTTTCTTGAACCGTAACGTTTTAGTTACACTGGCGTAATATGATATACAAAATGTCAAAAACAACAATATAAATGAAGTAAATTATGATGGTGAGTACTATCAATTTTCTTCAAAACTAATGTTTGTTGAATACTGAAAGCGAACAATTTCATTGAAATATTGCATTCTTAATGTATTCTATGAGAGTGTAGGCTAATGCTTGTTGCTATTTATAGTCTATGGATTTCCCGTCAAAAAACCAACCGAAGTCCATTGCCGTAGTATTTTCCTCAACATTAGACTTGTTAGCTCATGTGCGGAAGTAAGTCAAAGAGAGATCCAATCTCAAGCATTTCCTCTTGTAGCTTAATCATAAACATTTCAGGGGGGCCACTTCGCGTGGGCATAGAATACAAATATGTCCTCCGATTCGAGCAATTTCAATACAAAACTTCTTTGGCCGTAGACGATGCGTCTCTCCCTACAAGGGCATGCCAGCGGTTCGAGATGGCCCAAGCTGGTTTATAATATCTATAAAGGCTAAACTTGATTATATCAACCTGTGTAGCTATCTGAAGACAATACCCAAGCTGTTGCTTACTATGGATGAAGAAATTATTGAAATATGCAATAGGCCTAATGCCGACGATGACGGTATATGACTGTTGCCACAAAACTTCCAGAAGCAAATGCTTCATCAGAGTTATGAGACGATGATGAGTTCATGTGTCTCAGAGGAATGTCTGTCAAACGATGTCTCATCAGTTAGTTATATCTTAGGGCAGTGTGAGATTGCAACGAAAGATGATTTGAATGATCATTTCAGCAACAGAAAAAGCAGTCAATAAAATGGCAAATATCGGTAATTTCCATCCGCAGACAGGACAAACATTCTCTGGATGCATTTCAAGGCAAGAATCTTTATGAGATGCTTGATACGCATGCTGATGGTCTTATCGACCTTAGTAGCAGAAACCAATGACTACCCGGGACAAAAGAATTGTTTAGGCCTACATAATACTAAACAATCTCAAATGCGTTCATTTCTTGGTGTTCTTTATTTATGTGGACATTGCGAATTACCGAGGCGTCTCCAACTCTACCATGACTTTGGAGTCGACGCAGTAAGAGAATCAATTTCTCGACAGGAATTTCGAAATATAAAAACTTGTTCTTATTTCAACGATAACGATTTCATAGCAAACAGCAACGACAAGTAGCATAAGGCAGGCATTTGATTAAATTTGCTAATTCACAGTTTCCAAAAATGCCTCTGAAATATGATGGAGAGCTTTTATGATGAAGCTATGACTCATTACTTCGGCAGGAATTGCTTGGAGCAATTCATAACCTGCATTTGAAAAAAAACATGCTTTTGTATATTTTGACATCATATGACGCCATCGTAACGAAATCGTTACGGCTTTAATTTCTAAGAAAGAGTTATTGTAATGAACTGGTCATCATATATTATTCTAAAATTGTAACATTCTGAAATACTTACCACCGTTTTTATAGAAAATTTGCCAATATTTATATAGGCGGCCTTAAATGAGTTAACAAGGAAATTTGCATGCCCTTGTATTTCTAATGGAAAAATCAGGAAAAGCCAACCGCGGAGAAGGCATAGGATACATTCTGGCTGTAAGCGATTTCTGGTATCAGTCAAATAGGATATTCCCTGCTAATTTATGTGGTCAAATATGTCACTAATTTCAAACAGTGGTCGAATGTCAAACACCTAAATTTTCTCTGTCAATAGCTACATATTCAAAATGCATCTTGATTGCATCAAGAACAAATCGGCTCGGATCAAAGTCAAAACAATCAATTTTCAATTTGCTTTTTGAAGCATTATTGGGAATCTGAAATCAAAATTTGAAGGTTAAAACTTGTATGAGAGGCTTAGTTATTCAGAAAACAAGACAGGAGAAAAAGTTCCGGTGTTGCAAAGGCTGCGTTTTACATGAAAAATTTGAAATCAAAAACATCGTATAACGCACCAAATAATGTGATATGATATACTGCACATGCGATCTGATGCTTATTGAAAACATCATGGTCAATGAAATTTATGATATCAATATAATTCGTCCATTGTTGGAAATATGATATTGCAGTTTAAGTCATTAAATGTTCAATCATGTTCGCTAGCTTGGTATTTCAAAAGAGCATGTTAGCATCTTTTCTAAAGAAAAAAGCATTGAGATCAACTCTAAGGTTAGATTATCAACAGAATAACTTTGATATCTTCATAAAATCGGTCCAGTGGTCTTCATAAAATCGGACCACCGGATCACCCACCGGTAGGAATCATCTTGTCTTGGAAGTCTCATTTGAACATTTTTTCATGCTGTACATATGGAATTGCAGCTGTTATAATTTACATCTAATTTACGAAATTGACTAGGCGACGGGAGATCATAGTAATTCTTCCACAAAAAAGCGTAACAAAAACTCCCAAAATTTGCGGTCGTCAACGTAGTAAAGTTAAATTAGCAAACGACAGATCTTCGGCTTCCAGCGCCTTCGGTGATCGACCTTACAATAAAAAGCGTTGATATTGTAACATTTTGTATTGTAAAATCGACCTTCGAAGGCGCTGGACACCGACGATCTTTCCTTTATCAATTTAACTTTATTACATCGACGACCGATAACTTTGGGAAGCTTTTGTTACGCTTTTTTTGTGGAAAAATACATTTGTTTAGATAATTGTTATGACAATATGATAATCCTTGCAGCAAAGCTTAGTGGAGATGTATAGTCACAAAGAAAATTCGGTCTAGATTCAAGAATGACAGCTACACTTGGGATGAGATTGCGGTTGGCAGCGACACTTGTAGAAGATTGCACACTACTGTGGCTTACAACATTCAGTGTGACTGGCATATGCAGTGAGAAAGGTCTTACGTTTTCTCCACTTTTCGGATCGTAGATCCATGCATATGGCGCTCCTCCTGTTGCCCAAACAGTACGGTTGCGAGGAATATAAACCAGTCCTGCAGAAATACCTCAATGTATTCACTGAATGACAAAACAAGCCTATCAACGAAGTCTTACCAGCGATAGAAGTCATAAAGTTGTCAATCTTGTGAACAACTTTACCATCAGTTGACCAAATCTTGATGCATTTATCAAAACCTCCTGTCACAATCCAAGCATTATTCTCATTATCCCTCGCAATAACCAGATTGTTGATTCCGGCATCGTGAGCACGGCTTATAATGACAGTTGGAAGCATCTCTTTTTCTCCCGTATAGGAAGAGTCATAGATGATGAGTCTTTGGTCAAATCTGAAACCACAAAATCCAGAAATAGATTGATGCTATCAAATATAATGTGGGAAGTGGATGAAAATTGTGTTAAACATCAAGGCATGTTTAGGTATTGTTTATATAGACATCCAAAAATGCGTAAGGTACTGCACAGGAAAGGGTCACATAGAGAACTCAACAGAAGTAAGTTCATAACGAATAAGGAATGAACAATTAAGTTTCGTTCCTGATAATGGAGGAATGCATTTTGTGCATTTTGCATATTTGGTCGGCCCTGGTAAAAGGGCTTACTTTGAGACTTCATGATCTTCAAGACCGAATATTAACAATTATAGGCAAAATCAGTTGTTCAACTTATTGAATTCTTTGCCAATTTTGGAGAAGTAAGATTTGAGTTACATGCTGAGCGATGGCTGTTTGATAGGAAAGACAAGGTGTAAAAAAGACGGAAAGGACTGAAAAGACAGGAATTTACGAACCCCGCCTATTATACAGCATGGACCTCTATCTTCTCTTAATTATATATTTGGAAGAATCTCATAACTTATTTAATTTCATCTCAAATATCCAGAAATACGGAGCTTCCCTGAAGAACCTCATAGTTGTGTAAAATGCTATTTTTCCTGAATTAGCACGTGTATGAAGATAATTACCCAGCTGAATAAACCCTTGTATCGTGAACAGCAATGCATTTCACTATATCCTTGTGCTCTTTTGCATGATAGCAGCTGTTCACATTGATGTAATGTCCACTGACACGCGCTGTAACGGCAAGAGAATGAATGCTTTACAGATGACATTTGATTTACAGACTACTGACTTACACTCATCAAAGTCGTACAAACGAATGCCATTGGCCGTGCCACAAAGTAACTGCCGTTTCCTAGGATTCATAGTCATCGTGTAAACAGCACCATCAACCTGAAACATGAAATTAATGCAATTGTTTACAAGGTCAGTCTGAACATTAAACGCATGATCTAGACACTAAAGGTGTGAAATTTAGTGATTAGAATTTCTGTTGGGTATACAATGTTACTCACATATTACATGTAAATGGTCCCGTTTACTCACACGACCATTTACGATATTTTCAACAGCAAAATGCATCTTTTAACATTTTCAGCTACCTGGAACTTGATTCTTTATAGATAAACCGACAATATCACCTCTAACATTTGATTGTAGTCAATAAAATTGACAGTAATCAAGGGGAGCATGCTATAGATCACAAATTCTATTTTCCTCTCGTACAGGAAGAGTCATAGATGATGAGTCAATACTTACGAAGACTTTGTCTGTAATTGTATTTCCAGACCAAAAGAGGATGACACTGTCATGACCGCACGTTAAGACAAGTTTCATTTGTGTCCTGAAAAATGTATGAGCAGATCAATTCCAAATTCAAAAAAAATTGTGCTCCTTATAAAAGTACGTTGGCTGAGGTCGGCATTTATCAGTCCACTCCAAATAGCACAATGTTATGTACAGCGCCCACAGAAGCCAATACTCTTGATGTCATGGTTCTTGGTCTTCCATGACGCTTACTATGTGGTCAATTTTCATGTTAACTTATCTTTGTCAACACAGAAGTCTTGTTTGTCTTTTAGTGCATTTTAGCGAACATTTGCCAATGCATGACGTTATCTATTCCTCAGCATAATTAGACAGAAAACTCACAAAATATCATTTATAAAGATTTTCAATTCATCCGAGATTATGATTATGAATTATGATTGTCAAAATGATGTGTAAGAGTAAGAGAGTAGAAACCTTACCATGGAGAGAAACATCTTTTTTAAAGCAATGTTGAGCTATCACATTGATTGACGTGGTACATTTGTTCACAATCCATATCAAGCACATGCTGACATGCATGGATGACTCGTTCATGATCACGCAAATGCTGCGCTTTTTGTAAGCAAATGAGTGAATATAACATGAAAGTTTGACAACAAGGATTCGCCTCTTATTGATTAGCGCAAATACTTTAAGCTATCATTTTGAAATCAAATTTTCGCATGAAAAATAGCAGGGATGTTAGAATAATTGCATGTGGTGGGCAGAGATTCAAAGATGCAGCTATTCGACACAGTTCATTTTCAAGATCACATTACTAACCACAGAGATGGACTCGTCTGTCGTTGTTACTCTGGAGGTGACGCGATTCTATCTCAGCCGTTGTATTACGTGATTGGCCAAGAGCACGCCATGCGTGAGGAAAGTTGTATTGCGGAACCCACGATCTACCGTTTTCACATTGAAGACTGGACATCTGCCAAGTGATTATTACCTATCTTTGATTGAATGTTTCTCCGTGAAAAATTCATCAAATGGAAATGTTATTCATATTGTTCGACTCCTCACGATCTAAATTTACTAACTGTGAACGGTCAATGTGATGTCAATTATTTAATTCGTCGAAGTTCAGGCTTGAATTTGCATTACGTTCAATGGAAAATGGATCGTTCTGTCCCTCGGGACTAGTTCTAAGCGTGACCATCAGTATTCAAAAATTTCATCTCTAAGCCAAACAACGCAGACAAAGCAATTTATCTCTATGTTACTACCTGTCAGGTGGCATATGATATGCGGGTATGGTAGCGCATCTGGCATCATCAGATGATCGAATGTCCTGACTAGCAATCCAATGCAACATTAATGTCGCGCACGAGTACGCAATGTTCAAAATTTACATAAATAATCACTATGTAGAAATATGGGATGAAAAGGCGGTTTTAAATTTTTGAATGTTTATCATTTGTCAATTTAGATGCTACCATTCAGCTGATAGAATAATCGGCATTTGAGTTTCATGTAAGTCGATGAACGTTTCAAACAACGTTTAGTTATAAAATTATTGAATAGTCATAAAATCTCAAAGTAAAATTTATAACATAATAGGTAAAAAAACAAAAGTGCTAGAAAATATCTGAATCCAGTTCCATCACAGGCATCTATGCATAAGCGAAAAAGCTACATGTCAAGCTGATATGTTTATGAATCATCATCAACACGTGACACGTCTTATCGAGATACGTTGCAATGAGCAGATGCGATAGGAAGTCTCCGATGAATGATTCACGATCCAAGGAGCAAGAGATCTACACGTAGCATTATGTAATTAAGATTTACTTGATGGTTACAAAAATACATATTGTGATTCCTGTAGTGAGCTGGTCTACTTATTCGGAGTAGAGGGTATGCAAATGCCGAATATATAAAGGAGATTGATCTGAAATGTGAAAATGAGGCCCTGTTATTTAGTTGGTCAGCTTATCCGACTGCTCCGCCGGAGTAGAGGAAGACTAATTCAGAGACTACGATGTCCATTACTTACCAGTAAAGAAAGTGTGTTACCCATCCTCTGTGGGCTTTTATGGATTGAATTGGATAACCAGTTTCCGCCTCCCACACCTTGACTACACCATCTAAAATTGAAAAGAGGAAGCGCTAATGAAAGAATGAATTTCCAAACAATCCCACTACTGCTGTGCCTACTGTCATCTGCATGCAAATAATCATAACAACACAAAATCCGCGGATATTGATAATACATTTCAAGAATGGAAAATCAAAGCTCAAATTATGAGAAAAATGCATGACAGAAAATTAAAGGCTGAGTATAAGAAGATGCTAATAGCCGATTCAGTGAGAATTGTGTGTGTCTCGAAACTACCAAATGATTGATCAATAATTCAATCTTATAAAAGAACATCGAATTTTGCTAAGATGCGGAAAAGTTTGTTCGCCTGCAATTTAAGATAAAAGCCACAATTTATGAACGCACATGTATATCATATGCCTTATTTCGGCCAGCTTTCTTTCAAGTTCAACGCTGGACTGACAGGCATTTTACAAAATGTGCGCTGAAATCACAATTGACTAATAACACAAATTGCTAGCAATATCACTGGACCACTGAACAAGCAAATGTAATCAGAAAATCAATAGGCCTATAGACACAGCATAAGTATCATGATGATGACAGTCCTATTGAAGTTATGATTTAAGTAATCAATTATTAAACGACAGCTAATGAAAAGCAAGATAATAACAGACTGAATATAATGCTGAAAAAATGTGGACAGCTAAAATACTTTATGCATGAATGTCACAATAAAAAAGCTAAAATGAAATTAGCAGTACATGGAGAAAACAAATAAATGTCAAAATGTCAGAAGAGTAATGAAAATAAAGAAAATATATCTAAAATATACGAATAACCAAAATCATACAAATATTTCAATGAAAACCAAATCAATGATGTATTCCTTTTGAATACACAAAATCTGGACAAAATCTGGCAACGCCTCTTACATGAAAACAAAACTTCGAAGCGTTGCTAAGCATTCCCCTGCGAACAAGTGTCTGGTGATCGAGCTGCTTGGAATATGTGTAGATGTGGAGGACAGCGACTTTCTTGCGATTGTCAAGGATGAGGCCTGCTCGGGGTTCAATGCGCCTCCCCCTGGCAGCAAATCCACTCCCTCATCAACTGCCTCGTAAAAGGCCCGGCAGCCATCGCGTATTTAGTGTTTTTCCGTGTGGTGACTGGCGCTCCTCATCCTCCAGGCGGGAGGCACCGAACGCAACCCCGGTCCCAGCCCACATACACCTGCACCACATGCAACAGACTAATAACAAGAAAACAAACATACGGGGCAAGATCCTAAACAACCACTGACTTCACCTCAAATATACAAACATCACACCCACCCAATGATGATTGAGAAAAGAGAACAAAAGACCCAGCAATATCCAAGTACACCATCATTCGAACAGATCGAAAACACAGCAAATGCGATGGCCTCCTCACCTACATACACAGCTCCATCAAATTCCAAATCATTGAGGTCCTGTCTTCATACAAACACCTAGAACAACAGCACCTCGAATGCAATTCGCACACAGGAGTACGCTCCTTATGACCAACGCGTATATCCTTCCAAAAAAGGCAACCACAAATTTATACAGGAAAGCAACACCGAAATCAACCGCTTTCTCTCCTATCACAAGCAACAAACCTTGTCCTATCAGACGCAAACGCACACCCACTCACATGGCTATCAGCACTAAACGACAGTAGAGGAGATGACATTGCCGACTCTTGGCCACAACAGATTACTCAACACCAACACAACTGCACGCCTCCCTCCAATCCACAAGCGACAGAACTCTTTTCCAGGCATCCATCGCCAGCAGCCAAACTGTACCTCGCACAACATGGAAAAACTTTAACAATGACACATCCGACCACATACCCATACTAATCACCACACGCACATCTTCACAGGCCAAAGAAAAAAACCTCAAACAAACCTTCATTAACTTCTACAACAAAGTAAAATTGGCGGATTTCACTGCGCACATCGAACAAGAGATCTCAAAACACCACTCGACCAACAACGTTCACAAAGTCACTATAAACGCATGACACAACTAACACACAAACGCAATCTTGCAAGCAGACGAACGACCTATGCTAGTAGGGATCCAACAAATCAAAACGCCCATACTATCAACACACATCAGACTGGCCATCAAGCGAAGAACCAAGGATCGGCAGTGCAGACCCAAAAGATCCATAACTCATATCACAACACAGAAATCATTATGGAAATCAATCCAAACAAGCAAAACAATAGTCCAGAAAAATCTCTTCTGACTGGTCTCACAGCAAAACACACCAGCAGACTTTGGAGAACATTGCACACACTGAACGTCAAGCGTGGAAACCACCCAAAAACATCACAATCAACGTCTTCGACAAACCTCTTCCCCTCAACTGCGAACGACTTCTACGAACACTTCACCACACAAAACAAGAAAAGAATACAGGAAAATCGACAGACGTACACTGCGCGTCTTTGAAAAGGTCAAAACCCCTGACGGAAAGATCGCTTCAAAAAAGAAGCAGCCTCGTCACTAATGAAAGAGGTGCATATAAAAATTGACTCCATTAGGGTCAACTAGCGGATGTATTCTTTAGCTGAACAGACAACTCTTAACTTAAACTATCTTCAAAGTCAATGCATGCGTTCAAATAATCGAGCATCGCATCAAACCAATTTTACGCGAACGCGGGACAAAGATGAAAATATTTGTGTACAGCTCTGTCCACGCACTCTTTCCGTGAACAGAAGTAAGAACAAATCCATCGCGACGTCAAGAGTACACGACATCAGGTAAATGAGACTGTTGTTCGACTAACTTTCGTAAGTAAAATTGATTGATGAATATATCTCGTTAACCAAAAAATCGTGATCACATGCATCCACATTTACATTAATAGAAATATTGTTATAATTCAAGCATACGATTTACAATCACTCTCAATATGTGAAGATTATGTCAGTGAGCGCACTCAACATTTCTGACATCATCATCATGTTGCCTAGACTATGTCAATATTGATATTGATACCATTTGATTCTTCAGTTGCTCAGCGACATTGCTAGTATGCCCATAGTCAATTGTGATTTCAATTCCGCAACGTGTAGATTTTGTGCAATGCATATCAACACAGCGTTGCAATAGAAGGAAAACTGGCCAGATTGTGTAGTGCAAGACTGTGGTCCCTTTCTTCCTTTACTAAATTTCGCAAAATCAACCTGAGGCATCGCAGTCAAGGCGTCTATGTGTAGGAGATGAATTCATCCCTATTCAATTACAGAAACTGATAAATTTAATTAATTAACTGAAATTTCCCACGAATTTGAATTTAGATATCTGGATATTCAGAAAAAATGAGCCAGATCATTTCAGCCGAACTGTGTCCATTGTTGGTAGAGCATTTATCAAATCCTTAACTTAAAAATCATTTTTCCTGCAACAGTCAAATTTCTAAATTTGAGTGTGAATGATTGATACTTTCGAACTACAGAAGCCATCGTCAGCAAACGCTTACAATTTCTGAACCGTTTTACATTGCCTCTCACTTTTTCATTCAAATACACTATTTTGTGAAAACAAAAGTTGATGCATTTCTTCACCGCTGTCAAATGTGTGAGCAGCGATGCTTGTATTCTCATCAATCTATTTTTGTCTGTTAGAAGTGGCAGTAAGCCTTTTTGTTGAGTTGATTGTATTTATTATATTTGACGTCACTTCTCTAAAGACAGAAAAGATTTTGAAATATTTTCGGAAGCTCGAATGCAATTTTGCCGCACGCACCTTCACATCCTATAAGTAATTCTCGCCTGGCCGGATTATATCCCAATGCAGTGATTGATCTTGTATGGGTTTCTTTAATACTGTATAAATACTCCATTACACAGAACAATGAGGAATATCAAAATACTTAATAGTTCCAGTTAGTCACATGTTTTCAGTCATCGAAAATGTTGTATTGTGCGCTCACGCAAACAATTTACATAGAAACCTCATTTGATTCTGCTAAACAAACCAAAGCTTGACATTAAATGGGAAATGAAGCACTTTTGCATGTTATCATCAAATCACCAGTTTAATCCTCTTGCATTGAAAATTGAAAACGCGAGTTTAATCCGATGCCTGTGAGGTGAGATACGTGCCATTTACAGCCAGAGTCGCTATTGTCTAGCATTAGTCACAGCCCCGTAGTCAGACACTGCTCTTAGGGGGGGGCGACTTTCTAATGAATTTTCTAACCAAAAATGAACAATGTGCTTACATGATAGTTTTAAATAATAAAACAGTTTCATCTGTTCCACTTTCTCTAGGAAATCCACTTTCATCGTTTCCTAGTTCTTGACCCCTTGTAGTAATTGACGAAATTTTAGATTTTTTAATATCAAACTTGTCCATAACGTATTTTCCACTGTGCCTGCAATAAGAAGCAAAATCCTATTTAAATAAATAAACAAATAAGAGTTTATTTGAAAACAAATCAAAACAAGAAATCTCCCATGGGAATCGGGGAGATTTAGCATTTATTTTACAAATATGAAGAGAGATATACAGCCATAAAATATGAAAATAAAAAATAATTGCACTCCATATGAGTAAACGATTTTTATGAGATGTATGTAGTATCACGTTATGATTATCAGGGTTATCTCTATGCGAAAATTACTATACAAAGTAAAGCGAAAGTAGTTTTCGGAAATGTGAAGACGTCCATTTTCATCATTTCCCAAAATCTCCAAATGAGTTATCTCAACAGGAAGTCGTAACAATTCTCGCTGAATCGCTTCTTTATCATGATAAACAAAGGTGTTGAACATTTCATTCACCGAGAATAAAAGCAAAACGACATATGCATACGGAGCTCTTCGCCCATTTTCCAGAAATTTCAACTAAGATACATTAATTTCCGACCCAGGAAGCTGCCCAGGAAGTTGGAGAGTGTTAACTGATTTCATTTGTTTGTCAATGACATAATCACCTGCATCATACCCCCTGCCGCATCGTCTGCAGATGAAGGATGAAAGCGGAAATTTTATTAACAGTCAAAATTGATAAAAACTTTTAGAGATTGAAATTTTAACTTGAAAATTACAGTTTCAGAAATACAGAAATTATAGTTTCCAGTCCATTTAACCGTATCTTCACCATGATTTTCTAGGGGGGCGAAAAATTTTGCAGGTGGGGCACCGCCTCCGTGACCCCCCTTAGCTACGAGCCTGATTAGTCAATCAAATCGCGAACAGCGCTTGACGTAGCTGTGTCAGCCGCAGTGTTGCTCTCTGACTCTTCCCAATACCTGCTATGCAGTCAATGTGCGACTCGATTCACCGGCTGAACATTCATGATGAGCGATAGTGAGGAATGTGATAAAATTACTGAAAGTGAGATATCTCAAAATGCGATGCTGTACTTGCTTCAGCCGGTCAGACCCTTATCTATTGATAGTTTGAGGCAATCGAACGAAATGAACACAGGGAGCACCATTGTCAGTGTCAGAAATGTCCTGCAGCCAGTTCTGCTACGCATCCCGGAGCCTGTTGTGTACAAAGTTCGCTCATCAAACGAAAATTGGACTACGTGTAATTGTATTACGTCGACTTTTCGTGTTCTTTGCTTGAATGAATAAGTATTGAAAGTTAGTTTTCAGCGAATGCTAGCAATCCGGAAGAAAAGACGAAAACCATCACGAGAAGACTTCGATAATAGCGCTCGACGATGGAGTGCCTACTCTCAATTTGTATTATGGATTCATGAGGGACCTATAGGTGAAGAAGTCAGGAAACTTCTTCCTAGTTGCGTCTACGATACAATACGCAAGGAGTTTCCATCTGTAGATGGTATCTACACTGACTTTCAACCTCATGATAGCGACCGGATTCTGATTGACTAAACACCTTTACCAGATACTGTAGTTATTACAAGCCTATTAAAAATCTGCTCGTCAATATGTGTGTTTTTACTTCAGCTACAATGACCGCGTGATAAGCAATGGAATATGTACTTGAATACACCGGTATGTACATGTAGGTCTACATACTTTCGCTGAAAAAATACGTACTTTTTTTGTTTAACTGCTACTCGCTATACTTAGCACATTATCTTTCCTATTTATATACAGCTACGTACTTAGGCATGTTTGATAATCGTCATCATCATTTCCTTTCTTCATATCACTTTTAAAACACCGCTGTTGTTTATTAATTATTGATATCCCCTTGAAATGTAGACATTGTAATTGAATTCCTAATTAGTACCGCTGTGTTTCATGATTACTTAAGAATATTGCAATTCAAATTAAAAAAACATGTATGATGCATACATAGAAAATGATATCTATACAGAAATTGCTTGCCCAACAAAACTAGTGAATATGCCTCGTATTTTCTCTGAGTGAAGCGAGTAACTGTTCTTTCTCAGGCATAGGTACCGGAGCAATATTTTTTGGTATATGAATGTCAGAAAAGGGTGGATCACAATTGGGTGCATGAATTCCAAATTGTCGCAACATTACGGCGTCTTGGAGAAGTTCTTTCCTCCATGTGTAATCCTTTGTAACGTACTGCTGTCGCACAATCCAATTTCCCGTTGCCTTTGAATACTGGCTTTTGAAGGAATTTGCTTTCTTTTCCCTGAGGATGTTCCTGTTGTGATCTAGGTAAGCTAGACAAGTCCGGAGGCTAATTGACGTGAAAGTGAAATGCAGTCGTTTCGGTGCGTATTTTAACATCAAACTATGGACGTTTTCCAATTCAGAAGTAGAGAGAGCGAGCGTACAATGATGCAGTGCAGACAGGATAGGCTTCGAAGTAATGATATCACGCAACACAGAGAAGGCCTCAGAATCCGAAAGGGGGTAGGCTTTTTCAAGGCCCTCTGATGCTAGCTCTGCATCAATATCGTCATGAAAGCAGGAGAGCACACAGTGGAATCTCGGTCGTGCCTCCCAGCCATGAATTCCACGAATATGGTTTAAAAGTGAAAGCCACATCTCTGTCAACTTATCGGCATCTCCGTTACATGTTTGTGCACAGAAGTATAGATGATTGATAATACTGCGCAGCCAGTCAACTAAGATGCATGTAGATTTTCTTTTACTGGCAAATCATAATCCTTTTCTTTAGCGATTTTGCCATATGCCAAATGTCATATTGATGATTGATCTGGGGATAATTGGACTTCATGAATTTGATTACAGACGGACTGCGGTCAGTAGCGAGATCAGTCACTGGCAAACTGCAGATAGCATCATTGAAGCAGGATTGCAAGCCTACTTTTTCCATGCCAATACTGGAGGTCGACTCTTGACCCAACTGAACTACTCGACCACTGACGATATATTTAGTATCGTATTCCATCAAAGTATAAGTAGAATATTTGGCTGAAAATCCCGGTGAATCACACCTAGCGTCTCCTGCTAATCGAACTTCTGATTTGTTTTTCAACTCTTCGTGTATAGGCTTTCGCTGAAGAGACCATGCACTAAAAACCACTGGTGAAGTAAAATGGCGCTGAATTTTGGGTGTCAAGTCACTTCGACCCCCTGACATTTCGACCCCATTAATTAAGTCTTCTTAAGTGACCCCATATAATGGGGTTATTAAATCCACGCTTCTGCATAGTGCGTAATTGGCTACAGATATAGATAAATTGATGTGCTCTGTTCAATTTCCTGCCTATTAGCTGGCTGTTACAAGCTCCATCCGTCTGTTTCATCGATTTTAACATCTATCAAAGATTTTAAATTCTGCGTGTTGTGGGTTATTTTTCCTAATGGATATTTCGACTGTAATTTGCATTCATTAGTTAAAGCAAGCATGCCGGCACGGGGTGGGCAGGGTGGGCAAAGCCCATGCTGCCCTTTTCACAGGGTGGGCAGGGTGGGCAATGCTGCCTTTTTAGAGGAGGGGAAAATTGTCTTTTCACGGGATGGGCAAATTTGTTTAATTACCTATATTACGCTCGTATATTGCCCTTTCTTCAAGTACGATGTAAGTGACTTCAATTAGGATGTTTCCTTTAGACAGGATGGACAAGTTAATATGTGTCGCCTTTTGGTTGACAGAGTGGGCAAGTTGATCAACATAATTGCCGTTTTGTAGGGTGGGCAAATTGATCTATTTTGCCTTTTTACATGGTCGGCATAAGTTATTAATGTACATATGTTGCCTTTTTTACGAGTACAAGGTGGGCACGTGTTTCTATGTTGCCTTTTTGCGCGGCGGCCAAGTTATTCTACTGTGTCTTGCATTTTGACATCTGCAATTTGCCCCTGTGCAATTTATAGAGGATGGGCAAATAGAAACAATGCTGACTTTTTCACAAGGCGTGGGTCTGCGGTCACATTTACAAAATATGTAATGTCATACAGTTGGGAGACTCGCGAAAAGTCGAAAGGAATAGTGAATCAATTGAGGGACACCTTTTTGATCGCTAGCATTAAGTGCTCATACGACGTGATCTGTATAATGGAGAATATTTCCAGGACTACTCAAAGATCTGATGTTAGTGCTCAAGAAGCGAATTTCGTCATCAACCTTGCGAAGCAACGATTCAAAGAAATGTGCTGCAATGACGAAGCTAGTAAGATATGGAGTCATGCAGAAAAGCTACAAGCAGAATTAGGGGACGAAATGACAGATAGCATCATGGAGAGAAAGGAAAAGAGAAAAAGAAAACTGCCAGAAATATTGTCCGAAATGACAGACCTGCCTGATGTTGATACACCGGATACGTTCCAATCTTTTTCACAGAAGTATTTTGATTTGATCAATTTGATCGACGGAGCGATGCAGAGAAGATTCTCCCAAAATGATATGAAAATATTAGAAGATATTGAAATAGCCCTGATAGACTCTGTAAATGGCAAACTCGAGAAGGAATCATTTGACAAAATATTTCCAATTGTGTCCAGAGTAATGAAGCTTCAACAATCTCGCAAAGCAGAATTTGAAGAAGAACTGAAGGGTTTTCCAGTCCTCCTCAAAATGCGAAATGAACAGATCAAACCAAGAATAAAGACGGTTACAAAGATATCAACAATTTGTGATATATTTAACGCAATGCCAATGACGAAAAAAGCTTGCAAAATTACCCACGACTTGCTGAAATATTATTGCACAGTACTCATGAGCTCAGCGACAGCGGAAAGAAGTTTCAGCGCAATGCGACGCCTGAAAACATGGACCAGAGCCAAGACTGGACCAAACCACCTTAACAATATATTGTTTGCAGTATTGCATAAGGATTACATGGACGATGTTAATATCCACACCGTTACTGATGAATTCATCAAATTCAATGAAAAGAGACTCTCATACTTTGGAAATTTCTGATCTGGCTCTTGTTTTTCTTGTTTATATCAGTAGAGTTATCACAGAGGTTTAGATTATATTGTTTGATATTTTGTACATAAATAGATCATAATAGTAGTAAGCAAGTGACAAACAATCGACCGGCGCCCCCCCCTCTGGAACGGCAGAGTGTCGTGGTCGGCCGCCGTGGTGCTTCGGGTCTGAGTCCCCCCCCCCTCTGGAACGACAGAGTCTGTCGTGGTGTGCCGGCCAGGTGGGTTCACAACATGTTCGCTGACTCCCCCCCCTCTGCAACGACAGAGTGTGAGACTCGGATGTGTTGGTCTCGTATGGGTTGACGTGACCGACCGCCTAGGTTGACGTGGCCGACCGCCTAGGTTGACGTGGGCGACCGTCTAGGTTGACGTGGGCGACCGTCTAGGTTGTCGTGGATGGTGAAATGGCTGCCAGATTCGGATTCAGCGTAAAATTCTGCATCGGTAGGGTGAGTTTCAAGGCAATTGGCGAGAAAAAATTTTTCTTCAAAATTTTAACAGAGTTAGAATTTGGGACGTTTTGGTGTGTAGCGCCCGAACGAAGCATCGGATGAGAAAACGGAGGCCAGATTCGGAATCTACGTGAAATTTTGGGTTAGGAAGGATGTTTCCAGCGAAATCGGAGAGAAAAAATTTTCGGCTGACTTCCCCCCCCCTCTGGACAGCTTGCTTCGATTTTGGCTTCCAGTGGACGGATTTTGTCGTGCGATAGCTCGTTTGAAAGCTAAGAGTGAGACAAATTCAGTGAAAGAATCGGCTTGTTCCTATCTGTCTTCGTTTAGATGTGAGACGCCATTTAAGATTTTGGGACATTGGTGAAAAACGACAGAGTTAGAATTTGGGACGTTTTGGGCTGTAGCTTCAAAACGAAGCATCGGATTGGAAAACGGATTTCAGATTTGGAATCAGCGTGAAATTCTTTATCTGTATAGTGAGTTTCAAGTCAATCGGAGAGAAAAAATTTTCAACATTTTTCGAAAAAACGACAGAGTTAGAATTTGGGATGTTTTGGTGTGTAGCGCCCAAACGAAGCATCGGATGAGAAAACGGAGGCCAGATTCGGAATCTACGTGAAATTTTGGCTTAGGAAGGATGTTTCCAGCGAAATCGGAGAGAAAAAATTTTCGGCTGACGTCCCCCCCCCTCTGGACAGCTTGCTTCGATCTTGGCTTCCAGTGGACGGATTTTGTCGTGCGATAGCTCGTTTGAAAGCTAAGAGTGAGACAAATTCAGTGAAACAATCGGCTTGTTCCTATCTGTCTTCATTCAAAAGTTAGAGCGGTTACAAGATTTTAGGTCGGAGCTCGCTCACCTGAAAAAATCCTAAGTGTCAGAGTGGCTTTGTATGGGTAAAAATTTGAAAATTTTCCAAAGTGTGGAATTTCGACCTGGGACCGTCACCAAAACATTTTTCATCAAATTTTGAAATTTCACTGACGTCCCCCCCCCTCTGGACAGCTTGCTTCGATTTTGGCTTCCAGTGGACGGATTTTGTCGTGCGATAGCTCGTTTGAAAGCTAAGAGTGAGACAAATTCAGTGAAACAATCGGCTTGTTCCTATCTGTCTTCGTTCAAAAGTTAGAGCGGTTACAAGATTTTAGGTCGGAGCTCGCTCACCTGAAAAAATCCTAAGTGTCAGAGTGGCTTTGTATGGGTAAAAATTTGAAAATTTTCCAAAGTGTGGAATTTCGACCTGGGACCGTCACCAAAACATTTTTCATCAAATTTTGAAATTTCACTGACGTCCCCCCCCCTCTGGACAGCTTGCTTCGATTTTGGCTTCCAGTGGACGGATTTTGTCGTGCGATAGCTCGTTTGAAAGCTAAGAGTGAGACAAATTCAGTGAAACAATCGGCTTGTTCCTATCTGTCTTCGTTCAAAAGTTAGAGCGGTTACAAGATTTTAGGTCGGAGCTCGCTCACCTGAAAAAATCCTAAGTGTCAGAGTGGCTTTGTATGGGTAAAAATTTGAAAATTTTCCAAAGTGTGGAATTTCGACCTGGGACCGTCACCAAAACATTTTTCATCAAATTTTGAAATTTCACTGACGTCCCCCCCCCTCTTATCGATTGCATATTCACAGGGTATATAAGAACGGGATCGGGAGAGGCATTTCACTAAGTTGAGAAACTGACTACAGGTAAGTCGTTTCTCTTGAGGTCCGATATCGGACTTCTGACTTTACATTGCTGATATCAGCTAAGGTGTCAGACTTATAGGTTAGTCAGTATAGCATGTCTGACCATTTGATGATAGTAGGCCGAAATCTTCAAACGGCTATAACTTTGCTTCTACAAGTCCTTTAGACTTGATTCAAAAAACATTCGACAGCGTTTGCTATGCTGAAGGTGACAGACTACTTATAAACGTTTTATGAGTAGTACTAAAATACTGAAAAATTTAAATTCATATTTAATGATAATAATTAAAGTTTTTGAATAAAAAGCAGTCGTTTATGAGTCTCTGTGACTTGGGTCGTTTCCTCTTGTAAATAACTCCACCGGTTTTCATGTCAAAACTGGGGCCCGGATACCAACACAGTGATATGACGCACGCTCTGTCCGATCGAGGTTGGATTTGTGGGTCGAGGCCTTGGAGCTGGGATAAGATCCCCTCTGAGTAATGCCTGTAACGGATTCAAGAGCTTAACACCCAAACGGTTGCTGACTTGCTATCAAATGTTTGGTGACTTAGTCTTTCAATACATATCAGCAAGTAGTATCCTATAAACACTTGCTATCAAATTTTACTCTATCTTTACAGAATTATCATGACGAAAGCGAGTAACGCCAAGATGCTAGTGGGGAAGTGCAGTTGTGGCAAGATTGCTAGAGGTAGCGAACTCAAGAAACATTTGAAAGAAAAAGAGGGGACGATGGGCCATGAGAGGAAAGTGATGTTGAGGTTGTGTGTGTCTTGTCGGAAATGTGTGATGGGGGATGAGAAGGAATTTATGAAGGCGCATTTGCAGTGTGAGAGTGGGAACATCGGAGAGAAGGGGTTCAAGGCATGGTTTGAGGGAGAGTTGTTGGAGAGGGAAGAGGTGACAAAGGCGGTGGCAGCGATACAGGACGTGATTGGGGAGAAAGTGGTGAGGAATGCGAGTGAGGGGAGTTCGAGTGATGGGAGTTCGAATGAGGAAGTTGAGTTGAGAGCGAATATGAAGAAGAAGGATGATGTTGATTTGGATGCGGTGATGGAAGATTTGTTTGGGGACATAGCGGATTTGAAGGAAGAGTGGGAGGGGGAGGAAGTGGCTAAGCCGATGGCAGCGTCATCGCCACGGCAGCAAGAGGCGTATGACACGGAGGTATTTGTGAGAATGAAGGATCGTGTGATGGCTTTGGAAAGTAATAATAGAAAAGTTTTGAAGGAGAATGAAGAGCTGAAGGTGAAGGTTGAGGGGTATAGGGCAACAAGGGAAGAGTTGGAGAGCTTGAGAAAGAAGGAGAAGGAATGGATGGCGGAAAGGAGCGAGTTGATGAGGAAGGCAGGTTTGGTGGAGAGTTTGCAGGCGAGTGTGTCGAGGAAGGATGAAGAGATAGAGCGGATGCGAAGCGTGGTGAAGGAGACGGAGGAGGTGAAGGTTATTAATAAGAGGTTGACGGGTGAAGTGGAGCGACTGCATGAGCGTTTGAAGTGTCGAAAAAGGAGAGTGTATGAAGTCCATCTTCCCCTCTTTGAGAACAATGTGTGCGACGCCCCAACCATCACGGATGATCCCAACGTAACACAGCAGTGTTATGAGGGCGACGGAGTCCGATGTCTCCACATGAGTATGGACGTTACCGGCCAGCTTGAAGACTTCGTCGTCCGAAAAGTTCGGAAGAAAGTTCCCAGTAAGCTTCCTCAACATGATCATTTTTGTAGCTCATCTAATCTCCTATTCTTTTTCTTTCAGAGTTTTTGCAGAAGTGAGAGGAGTGTCGGTCGACGGAGAACGACCCATGGGCTCTTTTAAGGGCCAACCTTCTAATGCAGCTAAAGCGGTCCCAAGCCCGCCACATATCCTCGGATATGGAATGCAGAGGGGAAGAAAAATAATGAATGGAATGAAATGGGAGGACACTCACGCGCCACACGCAACATAACACACTTCTCTCTTCCGTAGTCTAACAAGCTCTTTACACATGGATCGCAGTCGATTGCTATCCCTGTATCAGAAGTGTAAGCTATCTTAATTTTATTTGATACTATTTCATCTATCATCATCGTCCATATGAAATGTTTTAAGATTTACAAGTTAGACTAAGCGTGCTACTATTTCCAAATGAAAATGTATACATGGTTAAATCATCCACTTAACCCCATCCGTAGTCTAACAAGCTCTTTACACATGGATCGCAGTCGATTGCTATCCCTGTATCAGAAGTGTAAGCTATCTTAATTTTATTTGACACTATTTCATCTATCATCATCGTCCATATGAAATGTTTTAAGATTTACAAGTTAGACTAAGCGTGCTACTATTTCCAAATGAAAAAGTATACATGGTTAAATTATTCACTGAAGCCCCATTCAAGTACGTCAGTATGAAAGCAAAGATAATACGAAATAAAAATTTATTATGGCATGTATTTTAAAAGGTCTTCATCGTCAATATCGTCCCAGAGTCTGACTTCACATAGATCACAAAAACAGTTGAGCTGCTTTAATCGTTCTTCTGCAGCGTCCCTCACGTTGTCAATGTACGCCCACTCCGCCACGGTTCGCGGTTGGGAGTTAGGGGTGTACCACTCCCATATTTGATGCAACTGCGACTTGCTGGTCATCTCCATCACATCGTCAGTATCGTACTGGAGATACTTCCACCTCACGCCTGTTAAGTCGGGACACTCCTTCTCACATACACTCTCCTCTTCCTCATCCGCTGGTAATGATAACTTCCTGATATTGTCCAGTTGGTACACCTTCTCCACCTTCGCCTTTCTTGGTGCATTTGGTGTAACGAGCACCTTTGCTGATGCGCATGGAGAGGAGAACTCCAATGCGGTATTTGGTGTTGTTGGAGGACTTGTCATGTTGTCTTTGAAATGCTGACTTTGAAATGTTTTCTAATTCTTAAGTATCAACAAGCAACCAATCAGAATGAACAGCCAATGAATGATGAGCATGAAAGGATATAAGCAAAGTGACATCCGTGTCATTTCACTCTGTCTTTGAGACGTATAAGTGAAGTATTCTCTAGCGAATTCTGCTATTATTTGAGGTGTACAAGTGAATTCCAAATTTGAGACATATTAATTGAGTGAAGTCTCTATCTTATTGAAGCATCAACCTTAAACATAATTTCGTTCAAATGGTAAGTTGAAAATTTCCTCTCTCATCTCCCTCAAACGTGTGGCTAATAGCATCTTCCTCAATTTCAGGCATCAACTTCATCACCAACACCCTCCCTTCTCGAGGAAAGTTTAGAGTTGTTGAGTCAAGGTAGGTTGTAACAATATACTGACACTTGAACAGAGATGAAAGAATGATTTCTCTTTCAGGTGATACCAGTTCCATCTCGTGCGAGTCCATATCAACATTGTCGCGGGAATGCGACGATCGGCAATGTGCTGACTGTGGACACA
Source organism: Prostheceraeus crozeri (assembly GCA_907163375.1). NCBI lineage: Eukaryota > Metazoa > Platyhelminthes > Polycladida > Euryleptidae > Prostheceraeus > Prostheceraeus crozeri. The sequence goes on along the minus strand of CAJQUW010002617.1, from coordinate 29,627 downwards.
TCTTCACGAGGAAGCGTGATCTCACCCGACACATCAAGCGAGGTGTTTGTCGACCTAAGCCGGCATCAATCTCCGAAGGTAGGGATGATTCTGTTAACGATGTCTCCTTTTCTTGCGACTTGTGCGCTCAGTCTTTCGAGACACGTTTTGAACTATCTTCGCACAGACTTCAACATACACACGCGAACGATACCTACACCAACGGTACCTCCTCTATCCGACTCACTGAAGTGTCCATAAATAATTTAGTGAGGAACTACCAGATGGACTCCTCAGAAACCATTGCTAACTTTGAGGAATGGTTTCATCAAAATTCATCATTGATAGAAGCGCTCTTCAACAATTTAGACAATTTTAGGATGAAGGCGCTCATCTATCTTAAAATAAAATATGTAAAAATCGACCACCATACTGGACAAATAATAGAGAGGTTGGAGTTTCACATACCCTCCTCTCCTGCAACCGAAGTTGTAGACTGTGAGTCTTGGATAAATTTTCATATCCAAGGGTTAAAATTAAATATAGATAAATTTAACGAGCGTGATAGTGGACTCGTTTTTGATGGTATTGAGACCGCCATGATTAAAATCAGTTTATTAGGAAATCATAGTGGTCGAGGCTCCTTTAAACTTCCGAAAAATTTAAGAAATAAAGCAGCAGTCATTTCTGTAGATTGCGAATCGCAATGTTTTAAGTATGCCGTCCTCTCCATTCTCCACTATAATGATGTGCAGAATAGTCGATACCGCAAGAGTAAGTATCAACAGTGGGAGAATGAATTAAACTTCGATGACTGTAATAGTGACGATATGAAAATTAAAGATATAGAAAAATTTGAAAAATTGAACAACATCAAAATAGTTCTCCATGTTTGGGAAAAAGGATTGAAGGGTGTGCGCTACAACTCGCGTTCGAGTTGTTATGAACGTACAGTAAACCTGTTATTAGTAAAACAGGATGATAGTGAGGAATGGCACTACTGCGGTATTCCCAAAATCTCTCGCTTATACCACCACTTAGAAAACTCTAGTAGAGAGTTATATTACTGCGACAGATGTATTCGCCACTTTAGGAGGAAAACTAAATTTGAAACTCATTACGAATGGTGTAAGCGAGGTAAACTGCAAATGGAGCGCATGCCCAAAGATAAGGAGTTTTCATATAGAGAGAATGGTGATGAATTAAGTCCTCTTCGTGTCATCTATGCTGACATCGAATGTTATATCGATGATAACATCCATCGACCAGCAGCCATTTCCTGCTATGAAGTATGGCATGATCACTTTAGGGGTAGGCAAAATAAAATGCGCGTCTGGCAAGGTGAGGATTGTATTTACCAATTCCTACAATTCCTCGAACAGGCTGTAAAATTTCAACAAAAACATGATGGTGAACTCTATCGCAGATCATTGCATATGACAGCAGATGATCAAGCAAAATTTGATAGTTGCAACATTTGCCACAAATGTAGGAAAACATTTGACGATGATAAGATTAAGAAAGTGCGCGACCATGATCACATCACTGCTAAATTTAGAAACGCACTCTGTTCAAAATGCAATTTTTCACTTAGGATGAAACGGAGTACATTACCCGTCATTTTCCATAATTTCAAGGGCTACGACAGCCATATGATAATAAAAGGAGGTTTAGGTCAAATGAAAGAGTGGAAGCTTGATGTAATAGCGCAAACGAGAGAGAAGTTTATGGCCATGACAGCAAAAGTGCCTGTCGATAAAACTAAAGAAAATAAGACGGTCTATTTTGATATAAAATTTTTAGATTCCTACCAATTTATGACTGCTTCACTGGCCTCTCTCGTGCAAAATCTAAAGTCTCTTCCACTAACACAAAATCTTAAGAAACAATACCCAAATCTAACCGATGAAGTCATCACACGGAAAGGAGTCTTTCCATATGCATATTTTGATGCGATTAGTAAACTCGGCGAGACTTCTCTTCCGCCCATAGATAAATTTAAAAATGATTTGACCGGCGCAGAATGTAAGACCGAAGATTATGATCATGCACAAGATGCATGGATAAAATTTGACTGCCATACATTTGGCGAATATATGATTGCCTACCTTAAGTTAGATGTATTTTTGCTGGCTGATGTATTTCAGGAGTTTCGACGAGTGGCATTAGAAGAAGATAAGTTAGATCCCGTCCACTTTGTCAGTCTGCCAGCCATGTCATTTAAGTCTGCTTTTAAAATGACTGGTGAGACCATTCATCTCTTACAAGATCCAGAGATGTATAATTTATTTGAGCGAGGAATTCGCGGTGGTCTCACATTTGTAAATAAACATAGGTTAAAATCTGAAACAGTAGGCAATGACCAGACTCATCTGAAGTATTATGACCAAAATAATTTGTATGGTAGTTCATTATCCAAACCGCTACCTCACTCTGAGTTTAGCTGGTTAGATGATAGTGATATTCAACATTTCTCCAACCCTTCCAACATACTAGCAATTCCAGATGAAGGTGATTGGGGATATTATTTTGAGATAGATCTAATCTATCCAAATAATATTAAACATAAAACCGTAGATTTTCCACTCGCACCCGAATCAGGTGAAGTGAGTAAAGATATGTTTTCCGACTTTATGAAACAATTTCATAAAGATTTAGAATCATGTGGACAACCCGACTATAAGCCTTGTCGCAAACTTTTACTCACCCAGTATGATAAAGAAAACTATCTAGTCCACTTTAGCATCTTAAAATTTTATTTAGAAATGGGTATGATTTTAAAAAGAGTTCACCGCATTATTAAATTTAGACAGAAAGCCTTCCTCAAGCCATATATTGATAGCAACAGCCAGAAACGTGCACTAGCCCAAAATAACTTTGAAAAAGATTTTTATAAATATAAGAACAACAGTCTATTTGGTAAGACGATGGAGGATGTTAGAAAGCGCGTAAACTACAAACTAGTTAATGATGATCAAAAGTATCACAAATTGACCTCATCACCTCTATTCATCGATAGAGACATTATCGATGAGGACCTTATAGGTGTTAAAATGATAAAATCTGAAGTTGAGTTGTGCAAACCCATCTATATTGGTCAAGCTGTACTAGATTATTCTAAGCTTGAAATGTACCAACTCTTTTATAAAATACTAAAACCATGTCCTCTCGTAAAAGAGGTTCGTTTGTTGGGTGGTGATACAGATAGTTTCTTCTTAGGTATTACCACTCAAAAAGATTTAAATTTCAATGAAGTAGGAAAATCTTTAGAAAGATATTTTGATACATCAAATTATCCTGCTGATCATCCACTCTACTCCATCAAAAATAAGGAAAACTTGGCTGCTTTAAGGATGAGACAGCAGGGAAGGAGATAGCTGAAATGATTCTCCTCCGCCCTAAAATGTATTCTATGAAATTAAAGGATAGTGATGATAGCATTAAGCGCGCTAAAGGCATATCAAGATCATTGGTCAAAACATGAAACATAAGAATTTCAGGAAAGCCTATAGAAATAAAAATATAACGTTTGTCAATATGACAATCTTAAAATCTAAGTCGCATGAGATCAAAACTCATACTTTTAGGAAACGGGCGCTTTCAGCATGGGAGGATAAGAGGTGCTGGCTAGAACACAACATATCTCTTCCACATGGACATCCTGACACAAACATACCACCACCCAAAAGAATTAAACTCACACTACCACATTCAGGAGACGTCTTAGCATAATCATCCTTAACTTAGTATTTTGATGTTGATTTCTGTAGATAAACATTGTTGTTTTATGTATCGCATGAGATTGTTTTTTCCTTGTGAATATGTGTCCACATCTGTACATTCCCCATGTGATGACTTTTCCACTGAAAGACATTTTTCCTATCCCTGTATATTTCCACCCTTCACGAAGTAAAAAGACTTTTTGTATATAACAATGTTTATTGAAGTGCGCTCATGTATATATTTTCAGTGGATGTTGTATAAAGTCTATTCCTTCACATTCATGTACATATTTCAATAAATGTATCATAAAGACTTCACTTTGTTTTCCGAAACACTAACGTTATGAGGGATTTAGTATCTTTCACATGGATGCACTCTTGTAAACCATTGGTAATTTTGATAGCAATAGAGGGTATAGTTTGTTTGACGACGGGATGATAGAAAATAGATTCAAACATCTTCTCGACTATTCCATATGAAGCGTCTTTATCATGAATGAAATCACGTAAAATGTATTCTTTTTTCTCACCAACAGAAATAGGTAGAATCAAATCACTTTGAATGTAAAGGTGCTGTTCATGTTTATCAAGTGTCATTGGTGTTTCTATACCAATCGTATGCGCAGCAGCAAACACTGTTTGTAGCATTGAAAAACCAAAGAGTTTTTTCAAATTTTTACTCAATTGACATTGAATGTCATCACCCAGTTTCAGAACAACGCGTTGATTTTCAATTGAAAACGAAATGTGGTGTGTCTTTGCATCATATTTACTTTTCATCACATGCTTCAACTTCTGTTGTATATAAGGATTTACTACATGAATGAAGCTTTCAACTGTATGATATAGACGCGGCATTATATTGATAGCAACTTTAGATTCTTCATAAGACTGGTAAATTTTCTTGATGCGATCGCCATAGATGTCCACCCACCATTCATCATTAACTGAATCAGCTTTAGTGTGATATTCATGAGAAGCATACACCACACCGCTTCCAATAATAGGTGTATAATGTCTTACAAAATGACGCAAGGTTGGAGAGAAATAAACTGTAAGTTTGTCATTATATTTCTGAATAACCAACTTATTTTTGTCCGCCATAATTTTCTCTCCATACTTCTTACCCACAGTCTCATTCCATCGTTTTACTAACTCAATAAGTGATAAAGGTTGAACACCACGCTTTTTCAAAATGATGCGTTCTTCGCATTCTACAACATCTTCATCAAATATTTTAAATCTATAATGAAATTTGTTGATTCGATTTGAATAAACTTTTCTAACATTTGCAGTAGCAATTGACGTTAGATGTAGTCCATGACCAAAACCGAGATGCGGATAGAATTCACTATCCAACCTCAGCGTAAGACCTTTAGTAAAAGAATGAAAGCGGAGGAACTGTCTCCCACTCCAATGATAGATAGTAAACTCATAAGCTTTCTGATTTTTATTCTTCATGATGGAAGTATTACCACTGTTGAATGCCTTAATAATTTTCTCATTCCCAAATGGCTCATAAGAATCTGATTTTATCTGAATCCATTCATAGTTCCACTTTCCATCTGATGTTAAATTGTATGGGAACTGAAATGCATTATTCATCGTTATTCCATCATGGGTGCGAGGAGTCAATATCATTTCTTCCAAATCATTCACATTCTGAATATTGCTATCATAGCAAATACTAGAAACGCCAACCTCCCATTCACCTTCTAAATGCAGTGGGCGATTTAATTCTACTCGATAGTCTGATGGTTTATTTTTGGGAAATTTATTCATAGAAGCATTACTGGGCAAGTAGATTAGAAACGAGTCCTTATTTTCACTTTCCATATTATTCACATTGGAAAAATATATTAGCATACGTTTGCATTAACTCTTCATTCGGAAATGGAGTGTGATACTTGTCACAGCATCTTTATGAAAAGGAATCAACGCACCAGCATCGTCATAAATGGCAATATCAATTTGTGGGATGTAGTTTGATTTCAGCTTTGTATAATGCACTTTCTTGAAAGTATGCTCAGATAAAATACTGCAGCTCTTTGGCTGGTATGGTATCATTGCTAGCAATGGAGCTTCAACATCTCCCACACGTACATCTTCACCAATATTGGAATATATCTGAAAATAGTTAATACGACGCGATAGCGACATGTCTGCGCTAGCTTTGGTTACAGTACCACTTTTAAAGATATTTTGGTCAAAACCCAAAATGTCCATTAGAGTTTTATCCATAATTAGTTCAATACCTTTTCCATTTATAGTGAGAGACAAAGTACCTTCTTTTTCAGAAAATGAAATATGTTGCTCATTAATCACTTCATTTAAATAATCTACAACCAATTTAACCGAAGTAATAATGCGAGGCATCAACACTCTTGTTTCATGTAAGAAACCACCAAAAGGCTCTACACACTTTCTGTATAAAGATACGACCCATTCTGTATCAAATTGATTTGGCCTTTCACATGGTAAATGTTGCATATCAGATTTTCCATGAACAGCTGCAGAACGATGTCGTAAGAACTGATGAAAATCTTTTGAACAAACTAATACTAGATCATCATCATTTAATTTGCTTATTGCAATATGATTAGATGATTTGATATAAGTCAATGTTGCCACTTGTTTACCATCAACTCGAAGGAGATAATTAAATTTCTTCAATAATGTTTCAGGAGTCATGTTTGTCTTTCTTGGCTTAATCACAATCTTCTTCACCAACGTCTTCTCATTTCTTGGAATAAGATCTACATAATAAGCTTCCTCTCGATATATTAACTGTTTATGACCACTTATGTGGTAATTAACGTTAAAATTATCATAGCTTGTTAAGGCGCTAGCGAGGTAGCCTAAATCATTTCTTAAACTTGGACTTAAACCAACAATCCAATCTTTCTCAACTACATGATGTACATAATTATAATCATCATTGTGCGGAGTAAATTGGACAATATGTTTACACGCTTTATTCAAGAAATCATATATAAACTTTTTACATGATAAGAGATCTTTCTTTGACCACTGTGGAATGTATACTCGGCACCCCTTTTCACATTGATAAGCAGCTGTACGCCTCATATTAATAGTCATCACCTCATGATCAAAAGTATAGACACAGTTGCTATAAACAAGTTGAGTGACACCCACTTCCCAATTCCCATTTAGCTGTTGTGCATGATCAATGGGAGTAGAAAAGAGTGCGGCTCGATTACTAGTAAATCTCTTTGTAGCCGCATTGCTAAGCAAAATATGATAAAACGACATTTTTATATTGCTAATCTGCAACTTTGCATAACATCATGAAGACTTGGATTTTGGACTCTCTACAATATATCAGAGTTGATCGTGATGGAAACGTACATTTCAAAAATTCTCATGGTCATACATCAAGAGGAATTACATTAACATGGCGACAATTTGTCAACCTCAATGATATCATGAGGGATTTGGAATATTTTGAAACATTAAGATTCATCTCCTTGGGTGATCAAGTTTGGCTTCAACATTACAGAAATGAAATTCAAATCTACCATTCTCATTCCGCAAACTGTTTCTCATTTCGCAAATACAATTGGGAGAAGTATAGAAGATACATACATCGCTCCATCATGACATTTATTCGTCGTGAGTTCATCGCCCTACTATGCAAATCTTAATCAGATATGATTACCACGCACCATGAGTTGGAAATTAGATTCCCTACAACGTATTGAAACGGATCATGATCGAAACGTCTATTTCAAAGATTCAACTGGAAATGTGAGAAGAGAGTTTGCTTTATCTTATCGTCATTTTCAATCTCTACATCATATCATGAAGGACTTGAAATACTTCTATATGAAAAGACATTCACGTATTGGAAATCGCATCTGGCTGCGCGTCAACAATCGGCGAATTCAACTCTATCATTCCCAACTTCATACTAACTTCACATTTCATCAAGGTAGTTGGGAAAAGTATAAAAGGAAGGTACATCGCTCAATTTACTCATTCTTTCATCATGAAGCGCCATCGCTACACCATCGTCAACATTCTCCGTCGCTTCAGACTCTACACCAAAATCGATCTCACAACATTACGCCAACAGCTTCCAAACAGCAAGTATTACCCGGGCCGTCCTCAAATGTTAGTGGTGAAGATGAACAATTCACGGAATCTTCAACTCTTCCCAAATGGGACTGTACAGATTCTCGGCGCCCTTTCTCATTCATCGGCGCAGTCAATGCGCTTAGAGCTACAAAGACTACTACGTCGGATATGGAAGAGGGAGAGGTGTGTGATGTCGAATCTGACTGTGGACAATATGGTGATCTCTACTCAATTGAGTGACAGTCTATCATTTTTGAAGATTCGTACCAGCAGTTACAGTTTGTGTTATGAACCCGAACTTTTTCCTGCAGCTCTCATTAGTTGTTGGTTGCCTGTGCATGTGGCAATCTTTCATAATAGTAAAGTGATCATTACTGGACTAAAATCTCATGAACAAGCAAATATGATCCTAGACTATCTCATTGAGTATGTACGTACCCAGCGGATTGTAAAATAAAAAACAATTTTTTCCAACATGATGTTTTTATTTCAAATCATGATAGAACTTACAAATCATTTTTTCATTAGAGGATGGATTACATGAAAAGTTTTGAATAACAGATGCAAATCGAGATACATGTAAACGTTTTAAGATGAAGTACAGTACAAAAGCACCACACGTTGATGAAAGTGGATGTTGTAGTATGCGTTCATTTCGCTGATATTGACGCGTATGTTTTCTCAACCACTGCTGTGTTGGTATATTTGGAGGTTGAGCAAGAGAGTCAAATAGTTCACCACGTCGGTCTTCTCCAATAAAGATCGCTTTCCAATGCTCACCGCCTAAATTCTGTGAATGAGTGTTTAGCACAATAAAGATGGGATAGTGATTTACTGCAGGTGGTAAGGTATCGAGTGAATAGACATTATCGAAAGCTTTCAACGTCGCTTCGTCTGCATTACGCTGCACTTTAGTCTTAATATCGTCAGCAGTCAACCAACTCATTAGCGATTATACTGAAGAATCACGTCACGATACTTTGTAATTTCAATATTTGAATCGAAGACTGCATAAATTAATACATTGATCGTCTCAGGTAGTGTTCTTTTGAACGTCAAATCCAAACGAATATTATGAGGCACGTTCGCTTGACGATAGGGTGCACTAATATCGCTGTCAGCAGTCAAATCAAATGCATAAATAGTATATCCACTCTTAAACTCTTTCATAGTCAGTCCGTTGGTGTCATCCGTATTGTAAAAGCCAAAAACATCCATAAAATCAACATAACTGCGCATAAATTGATCTGAAGCAAAATCTGGTTTGTAGGGTGGACCAGGATGACTCACACCATTTACACGTAAAGCAATTTCACTTAACTGATTGTGTTTAAAATTGAAAGGATTCTTCTTTATATTACCATTAAATGCATCATTTTCAACCATTGCCACCATGAGGAGCTTCGGTGCTTCCGATGGAAAGAGGCCATCTTTCATGAAACTCTTTTGATCTTTCGGAATTGTAAAGGTGAGAAGCTTTGTATGCTGAATGGGGTAAATGGCATTTTGGCGGTTAAGGCCTTCAGCATGCCCTCTAATGACACTTGGATTCGGTACTACTCGACGAATGTAAAGTGCAATATCTTCCACATGAATTCTAAAATTGTCAACTTTAGCAAATGCATTCAGCGCAAATTCAGGCTTATTCAATGTCAGCTTGAGTCGCATGCTGGTATTACACAGTAAAAACTTTGACTGTCTAAAGAAGTCTAAATTCAGCGGACCATATAGCTGACATACTCTACTATCTTTAATCATAGCAGATCGCTTTACAAAGCCACTGTTTGTTTCAACATCAAATTTTCCTGCTTCATCTCTGTACCATCCCATGGCTTCCATATGACTTTTTTGTGCTGCTGGATGAAACTGTGATACATGATTGAAATATGATTTATAGGGATAATCGCTTTGACCACCTTCCACTTGCTGCTCTCCAATCGTTAGAGAAACATCACGAAGTAATGTAGTCAATGGTAAATTGTTCAGTCCAACTTTATGTGCATCGTCAATAGCAGTTCCATCTGCTTGCTGAATTCTAAACCTCAAATCAAGCATCGCATAACTCAAATCTATGTAGTCATCACTACCACCAGGAATAACAAATTCAATGGGGCCAGCATTCTCAGCTGTTCGAGGATGATAATCTACAATACTTGAACTAAGAATATCTGTCTGTATGGCTTGTTGATCGAACAAACAAAAACCGGAAGTTTTACACTCCATGATTAGAAGTTATAGCAGCGTCGTCGTTTAGCGCCTGATGAATGATTAGAGCCTCTGCGACGTTTGCGTGAATGCCTTTTGACTGAAGATCGCACCTTACCAGCTCCGCGATGTTTCCTCCTTCCTTTATTCATTCGTTTAGGTGATTTCTTTCCTTGAGTAACACCAGCAATGGTCTGCTTCAATGTTTTTAAACCGCGTTCCTTCCCACGATTCAACAAACTGCTCTTAAAACTTCTACCTCTGGAAAGATCACTAGCAACATCACCAGCAAAGCCAACGGCATTACTTAAAACATTTCGTTTTAAAGATCTACCGACATTGGATATGAGAGGTGCTACAACAGATTTCAGTGCACCAAGTATGCTACCTCCACGTTGGCGGCGAGCACCGATGTAAATTTGTCCTCCGCCACTTACATAGGAGGGTCGTGAATAAAATGAGGCAGTTGGATTCATAGCTCAAACCCTAAACATTGTTAGTTACAACTTTGCATGAATCACTGTCGATCACTTAGATGAAAGATGTCGGCACGACGCATCCAAGAGTTCATACTTGAAGGATAACCAGCCCATTTAACAAGACACCATTCTTCACCTTGCCGTTTTTTACATCGAATGATTTTCTCTACCAAATATGTTTCACTTTCAGTGACTACCTCAATCTCATCGCGGTAAAAGCTACCCTCAATTTCTTCATTATCGTAATCTTTCAACTTGTAGGTGGTCGGAGAGTCTTTTTGATTAATCCTTGATACTGTAAATACCTCCTCTGTCCAATTCGGAAGGTACCCTTTAGCAAAAACACTTTTCACTTTTGAGATACGAACTTTATCGCCAATTTTCACATCACTTTTCACATGAGTGCGTTTACGTTGGAATGATTCGCGCACTTTATCTACATTGTCAGCATTTACATCTACTGGTCTGAGTCCAATAGAACGATGGATAGAGTGATTGTAGGCATGGAGTGTATCTTGTAGAACCTTTGTCCAATTTTGTGTCAAGTTGGCAGTAAAATGTCGCCACAAGCGATTTTTTAATGTGCGATTAAAACGTTCAACGAGTGCAGCTTTATAAGCGCTCTTTACACTAAACAACTCAATGTCATGGCTCTCAAATAATCTTGTCACATGCTGATTTTCAAACTCTTTTCCTTGATCACTCTGAATTCTTTTTGGAATGCGACCTTCTCGAAAAATTGTTTGGAATGCTTTTGCTACTCCTTTCCCTTCTTTAGTTTTTAAAGGTTGAGCCCACGCATAACGCGAGAAAATATCAATGACGGTTAAAATAAAATTATTGCCCGAGTTATGTTTTGAAATGGAGGCAACATCGCACAAATCTGCTTGCCACTGTTCATCGATGTCATGAACAATATAATGGCGGGTGCGGTACTTCTTTTTCGCTTGTTTGTGGAGTGTATAGGTAGCCTGACCCTTTAACCATCGTTTCACTTGTGATTGTGGAAGACCACTCGCTTTTGATAATTTCTTGATAGATGCAAATCCTGCCGGATGTTTTACATCATAATAGATTGACTTCAAACGTTCAGTCGATGACGGCTGACTCTTTTTCCTCCTATTATGAGAGCTGGCGCAGCAAGTGCAAGTGACAACGACATTCACCTCTGGCGGCTCATTACATGGCAAGCAACACATCTGCTTCATATTAATAGTCTGAGAACATGTATTTCCTGGGAGGAGCTGTTTTACGTTTTCCTTTTACCAGTTTTAGTGGCGATGTAGATCTACGTCGAGTTCTTCCTCTTGTTTGCTTAGTGAGTGTGGGAGGGGATGTAGCAGGTGACGTCTTAAACCAATTTGTTGGCATTTTCATCGCCTGAAGCATTGGAGTAGTAGCCACTGTTGAATCAAGTTCTTTCAATGTCTCATTATTTAAAGCAAATTTTGGCACATTATGCTTTTTCAATAGTTTAAGAAAGTATGACCAACCAGGTGGAACATAGCCCTGACGGCGCTTTCTACGTGTCGCATACTGAATCAAGTCTTCATAACGTGAAGCATCAATCACTTTATTTTCATCTGTAATGATTTCTCCTCTATCATTTACATTGAGATGGGGTTCAATACTGTTGAAAAGAGATATGGCATGTGCGCGAGATGCTAAAGGTGTAGCAGTCGATACAGAGTCACGCATCTTATTCTTCAAGTTTTTCAATTGCTCAACAGTTTCCGATTGTAATAATACAGCACGATGTGGATCTTTGATGTGAACATTTTGCTGATAATCTATTTCTTTCCTATACATTTGATTTGCAAGAGGTTGCTTTACTTGCTGCATGGCAGTCAATTGTACATATTCATCCTGAGGAATAACAATCATGCGAGAATAAGAACTCATAGTTTGTAGATAATCATGGGAGTTTTCAAAATATCACTTCGAAATCTAAATTCTTCCGGACACTCTTGCGTAAAGTCAATGAATAAGTAACCGTATGGTTTTTCAGTAGCTGCTTGAAAAATTTCAATTAAGGCTTTTGATCCTCTGGGTGCAACTTGTCGCGCTAAAATTTCAAATTGACTTTTATCTCGCGGATTCTTGAAAATAGCATAATAGTGTGTATTCAGGTTTCGTGTACGAGCTTCTTTTCCATCAGGAAACAAATTTTGTGTAATATAGATGATAAAACACCTTTTATGGTGTGCTGCGCGAGTGAACATATCTGTAACATCTTTTGAATTCTTACTTTCTTTTAATAAATCATCCAATACAACAACATCATTAGACTGAAGTTTATCCACTGGAATAATTCCTTCATGTCGAATAAAGTTGCGACTTTGCAATTCCTGAAACAGCGACGGTTGATAAATACCATAACACCAAATCACTCGATTGATAGGTTCCTTAAACAACTCCCTTCTTTTATCCAATAAATTCAGCGTGAAAACAGTTTTACCTGCATGAGATGGACCTGATACAGTCAGAACTTTATCACATTGAAGTCTGAAATCCATTTTATTACTTTGAGACTCAACATTTGCATAATTAACGCTTAGAGCCAAAGATATTTCCCAATAGGTTGCCCACGGCAGGAGCTATCATTGGAAGTATTGCTGAAAGGAAACCGCCCTTTTGTGTTAGAGTTTTCCTCTTTCTTTGAAGGGCGACTTTAGGATTGGAGATGAAACGCAATTTCGTAGCATATCGCTTAAGTAACTTTCGTTGTTTTGGTGCTAATTTCTTCGTCCTCAACTTCCTCACATGAGAAATAATTTCACAAATGAATTTATCGTTAGCATGTCGTATAGCATTGTATCGCTGATTTGCTTTCATTCGTCGGAGAGCTTGAATGGCTGAAGAAAACTTTTGACTTTTACGTTTCGTCATTTTACGTTTCGCCATTTTCCGTGTTAGTCTTTGCTAAAACCTATCTTTACCACATTTGCATAGGTACTAACTATTGCGACATAAGTGACACTCGAAATGAGCAATGTCACAGTGGTTACATTGGCAAAGTTGAATGCAATTACGTATGAAACAGCGTTGACAAAAAGCATGCTTACATCTCTTGAAGATGCGCTTTTCATTTCCATCCTTTCGCTTACATACATCGCAACACATAGTTTCACCGTTACTGATGTCTATAGCAAGTCTTTTTGAAGATATGAATTTGCTAGCCTTTTCTAAATAATAGACGCATGTACAGAAGGAATATACTTCGAGAGTGAGCAGACATAGCTCGAAAACCAGTTGTGCTACAATCAAGTACCACTGCATTTTCAATTTTTCTTTATGGAAAGTTGAATGTGAATATCTGAAATCGCTTCAATCACTAGACTGCTACCATGATGGTTAAATGCGTTAAGACGTTCAGCAATTTTTATCATATGTCTTTTAAAAAATTCTTCGGGGTGATCTACCACTTCCATTGAATAAGAAGCAAAATGGAAAGAGCGACTTTCCACCTCTTCCTTTCCAAAATGACTAAACTTAATTTTCGCAACTAATCGCGCCATGACAATGCTATCAGAGAATGTATTCATTAACTCTAGAAATAGAGTGCTAGCATCATCTACCACTGCTTCGATGTCGGTCTCATCTTTATGAAAATTTATCACATAATCTTGAACAGCTCCTTTTAAACTTTGCCTATGAAAACGTAATGTTCCGCAGTCGTTTGAGAAAGACATGATCGCCCTTTAACTAACCCATCCATTGCATGAAAACAACAACTCTTCTCATAGTAACATTTATTGAATAACGGTAACAAGCATGCATTATAAATCAATGGTTTGAAAGAGATAAAATAGATACAGCTGATAACTATCATACAGCGAGCAATGATAACCATACAGGACTTTGGCAGTGTTGAGGTAAGGAGGAAAGAAGCATTGGTTATGAACGTAGCTACTACAACGAACAGACAAAATAGGAACACACAAATCCTTAAAACGTTTCGTGACTTCATGATAATGTTGATTCACTCTACTATCCTACTATCCCAAGGCGGGAGCAAAATATCATCAATGATTAGATTGGGAAATACTTTCCTCTCCTTACCAGGATTATTACAAAAGATGCGTATAACATTGAAAGCAGCTAACCATCGTTTAAAGTCAATAAGAAGAGCACTCTCACAAGAAAAGCCATAGTCTTGCAAATATTTCAGATTAAGTCCATGAATGTGTTTTCTCGCCCATTGATCAACATTGGGATCGCAGTTGGCATGTTGATGATAGACACTAACAATCTGATATGTCCAATTGTTCATAGCAATAGCACTGAGCTCCTGTACAGGTTCACCCTCACAATCCATAAAAATGATGATAGAAGCCTAAAACGGAAATTTACACATCTAAGGAAGCGTTCTATAACATATTACAAAATGAAGAATTACATCGATGCTTTTCACGACAAAATACACAAATGATATGATGGCAACGAAGAAGTAAAATGTATCTAATAAGACCACGTCTACGACACTCAAAGCACATAAGCGAATTGTCATAGGGTAGAGTTAGGAAAGGACTAGCAATTCTCCTTCTTTGATTTGCGTTTTGATGTAGCATTCTTCTCCGACTTGCGCTTCGTACCACTGCTGTTGAGGATTTGATCAATTATGTCATCTACGCTGGCTGGTTTTGGAATATATAGGATGGATTCCATATGCATGGAGAGAGAGGCTATTTTATTATCTTTGTGCTGACCATAATATAGTCCCTTCACTTTGAAAAGGATATCCCAAGTACCTTCTCCGAGCTCATCACATCTGATGGGTATTGAATGATCTCCATCCTTCTTATAGTAAGTACACCAATGTGATACCGGTAGGCAAATGTGATTACCATCCCAAATCTTTCTATAGGGAGTATCCTTGTCATCTCTCGCCTTCCACTCTTGAGCAAGAGGAGTAGGAATGTCCATATTTAATGTCACGTACTCCTCAATAATATCAAGTTGGTGGCGAATGTACGGACTCACGGGGATCAGTATGTAGTCCCCATACTGATTGTGCATTATCTTGACATCCGTGGAAGGGAGCATTCCCGTTTGGAGTACTACGCTATGATCATCATAACGCAAGGCTTGTTTAAATTTACGCTGTAGCGGTGTAGGATTATGTACCTTGGATGTTTCTTCCACTGGCCTCAGTTGTAGATGATCTGACCGTAGCGAACCTTGTAACGTTTGACCGCCATTTTGTCCTACTAGTGCAGCAGATGGAGTAGATGCCTGAAAATGAAAAAAGATTGTATTAAGTTTACGTTCAAGGGAGGAGAGGGAGGGAAGTAGCGACTTACCATTTTAGTTGGGTAATAGAACAGGGAACTAGAGAGAGAGAAAATGTGCGTCCGTCACTCGTGTGATTCAACGATGGAATGATTCTCACTGTGGAAGGCTCGCTATTTATAAAGAAATGCTTGATTCTCATTGGATGATGATCCTCATTGGACAATAACATCAAGCTGATTCCAAATCTGGTCTCTGTTTTCCAATCCGATGCTTCGTTTTGAAGCTACAGCCCAAAACGTCCCAAATTCTAACTCTGTCGTTTTTCGCCAATGTCCCAAAATCTTAAATGGCGTCTCACATCTAAACGAAGACAGATAGGAACAAGCCGATTGTTTCACTGAATTTGTCTCACTCTTAGCTTTCAAACGAGCTATCGCACGACAAAATCCGTCCACTGGAAGCCAAAATCGAAGCAAGCTGTCCAGAGGGGGGGGGGCGTCAGCCGAAAATTTTTTCTCTCCGATTTCGCTGGAAACATCCTTCCTAACCCAAAATTTCACGTAGATTCCGAATCTGGCCTCCGTTTTCTCATCCGATGCTTCGTTTGGGCGCTACACACCAAAACATCCCAAATTCTAACTCTGTCGTTTTTTCGAAAAATGTTGAAAATTTTTTCTCTCCGATTGACTTGAAACTCACTATACAGATAAAGAATTTCACGCTGATTCCAAATCTGAAATCCGTTTTCCAATCCGATGCTTCGTTTTGAAGCTACAGCCCAAAACGTCCCAAATTCTAACTCTGTCGTTTTTCACCAATGTCCCAAAATCTTAAATGGCGTCTCACATCTAAACGAAGACAGATAGGAACAAGCCGATTCTTTCACTGAATTTGTCTCACTCTTAGCTTTCAAACGAGCTATCGCACGACAAAATCCGTCCATTGGAAGCCAAAATCGAAGCAAGCTGTCCAGAGGGGGGGGGACGTCAGCCGAAAATTTTTTCTCTCCGATTTCGCTGGAAACATCCTTCCTAACCCAAAATTTCACGTAGATTCCGAATCTGGCCTCCGTTTTCTCATCCGATGCTTCGTTCGGGCGCTACACACCAAAACGTCCCAAATTCTAACTCTGTTAAAATTTTGAAGAAAAATTTTTTCTCGCCAATTGCCTTGAAACTCACCCTACCGATGCAGAATTTTACGCTGAATCCGAATCTGGCAGCCATTTCACCATCCACGACAACCTAGACGGTCGCCCACGTCAACCTAGACGGTCGCCCACGTCAACCTAGGCGGTCGGCCACGTCAACCTAGGCGGTCGGTCACGTCAACCCATACGAGACCAACACATCCGAGTCTCACACTCTGTCGTTGCAGAGGGGGGGGGAGTCAGCGAACCACGGCCCGAAGCACCACGGCGGCCGACCACGACACTCTGCCGTTCCAGAGGGGGGGGGCGCCGGTCGAGTGTTTGTCACTTGCTTACTACTCATAATGATTTGATCAAATATTTTATTTTTGAATATTTTCCGTATCAAAGCTGGATACCGGTGTCGTGAATAATAATAACCTTACAGTTAAGTACACATTAAGAATATCAAGTTTCAGTCACTGTATGTAAAAGTGTATATAGAACCTACAATATATGATTCGATTTCGGTTATATCACATTGTCATATTTTTAACTTCTCCTTATTCTATAAGCCTCATATTTTCACACGTTATTTCATCGGAATATAACCTACTTATAATATTGTTAAATCATGGCATTATGTTTATGCATTTGTTAAAAGAAACCTCTATATAAGATCATTTGAACTCCGTATTCATTTAAGCAGAAGAAAAGTAATTCAAAAATCACATATAAAGTCAAAATTTTCAAATAAAAGTTCCCATACTTGAGATACAAATAAAGGTGCCAATACCGATGCGAACATGCAATCCTATGGACTACGGAACTATTCCTACCGCAGCTAATTGTTATTGCAAAGCGATGATTATCATGCTCCGATGTAATGAAATCAAGCTCGATCCACAACGTTCTACACCACGCCTAGTATGGAAATCCGCGCGATTCGCTCGGCAGGGAAACTACAGATTGTTTCATAAAAACTGGATCACCCTTAAACATCGCCTTAACTTCAACTTTGTCTAACTCCGCCAAACTTGAACGAATTTCTCTGAAATTTGGAAGATATGTCAGTTGTGCTTACTAATATCATTGTTGGAAATTTCAAGCATGAATATTGAGTTGTTTTCCTGTTATAGATAAAAAAGTAGTAGATAATTTGATCTTCATTTAGCAATGTTACACAAAATCATACCTCACTCTTATAAAATTACATTTGTTTCCTTTGTTATGTAATATGTTGTTCTACAAGCCAAAAGCTATCAAGCAAAACAAAAATAAAGAAAATCGGTCAATCAGAGCCAGTATAGCACCATTATTCATCAACAATAATGTAGCTGCTACATGTGATTAACTGGACTTCATGTTCCATAGTTTCCTGACTTCGTTGCGGTGGTGTTGGCAGCACTCCTGATTGCTTTCAGCTAGAAATCTATCTCTCACCGGTTGAAAACAATACAAAGCACAAAAGTAGTAAGCAAAACTCCACTTCTGGACCGCGCAAGATGGCGGCAACCGCTGCGTCCCCCCCCCTCTGGCACGGCAGAGTGTCGTGGTCGGCCGCCGTGGTGCTTCGTGTCTGAGTCCCCCCCCCTCTGGAACGACAGAGGTTGTGGTCTGTCGTGGTGTGCCGGCCAGGTGGGTCCACGTTCACAACATGTTCGCTGACGTCCCCCCCCCTCTGCAACGACAGAGTGTGAGACTCGGGTGAGTTGGTCCGACCGCCTGGTTGACGTGGGCGACCGTCTAGGTTGACGTGGGCGACCGCCAGGATTAGTCTTGAGGCTATAGTGTGTGATGTTTTTGGTGTGTAGCGCCCAAACGAAGCATCGGATGAGAAAACGGAGGCCAGATTCGGAATCTACGTGAAATTTTGGGTTAGGAAGGATGTTTCCAGCGAAATCGGAGAGAAAAAATTTTCGGCTGACGCCCCCCCCCTTTCCCCCCCCCTGGACAGCTTGCTTCCACTGGACGGATTTTGTCGTGCGATAGCTCGTTTGAAAGCTAAGAGTGAGACAAATTCAGTGAAAGAATCGGCTTGTTCGTATCTGCCTTCGTTTAGATGTGAGACCGCCATTTAAGATTTTGGGACATTGGTGAAAAACGACAGAGTTAGAATTTGGGACGTTTTGGGCTGTAGCTTCAAAACGAAGCATCGGATTGGTAAACGGATGCCAGATTTGGAATCAACTTGATGTTATTGTCCAATGAGGATCAAGCATTTCTTTATAAATAGCGAGCCTTCCACAGCGAGAATCATTCCATCGTTGAATCACACGAGTGACGGACGCACATTTTCTCTCTCTCTAGTTCCCTGTTCTATTATCCAACTAAAATGGTAAGTCGCTACTTCCCTCCCTCTCCTCCCTTGAACGTAAACTTAATACAATCTTTTTTCATTTTCAGGCATCTACTCCATCTGCTGCACTAGTAGGACAAAATGGCGGTCAAACGTTACAAGGTTCGCTACGGTCAGATCATCTACAACTGAGGCCAGTGGAAGAAACAACCAAGGTACATAATCCTACACCGCTACAGCGTAAATTTAAACAAGCCTTGCGTTATGATGATCATAGCGTAGTACTCCAAACGGGAATGCTCCCTTCCACGGATGTCAAGATAATGCACAATCAGTATGGGGACTACATACTGATCCCCGTGAGTCCGTACATTCGCCACCAACTTGATACTATTGAGGAGTACGTGACATTAAATATGGACATTCCTACTCCTCTTGCTCAAGAGTGGAAGGCTAGAGATGACAAGGATACTCCCTATAGAAAGATTTGGGATGGTAATCACATTTGCCTACCGGTATCACATTGGTGTACTTACTATAGGAAGGATGGAGATCATTCAATACCCATCAGATGTGATGAGCTCGGAGAAGGTACTTGGGATATCCTTTTCAAAGTGAATGGGCTATATTATGGTCGACACAAGGATAATAAAATAGCCTCTCTCTCCATGCATATGGAATCCATCCTATATATTCCGAAACCACCCAACGTGGACGACATAATTGATCAAATCCTTAACAGCAGTGGTACGAAGCGCAAGTCGGAGAAGAATGCTACATCAAAACGCAAATCAAAGAAGGAGAATTGCTAGTCCTTTCCTAACTCTACCCTATGACAATTCGCTTATGTGCTTTGAGTGTCGTAGACGTGGTCTTATTAGATACATTTTACTTCTTCGTTGCCATCATATCATTTGTGTATTTTGTCGTGAAAAGCATCGATGTAATTCTTCATTTTGTAATATGTTATAGAACGTTTCCTTAGATGTGTAAATTTCCGTTTTAGGCTTCTATCATCATTTTTATGGATTGTGAGGGTGAACCTGTACAGGAGCTCAGTGCTATTGCTATGAACAATTGGACATATCAGATTGTTAGTGTCTATCATCAACATGCCAACTGCGATCCCAATGTTGATCAATGGGCGAGAAAACACATTCATGGACTTAATCTGAAATATTTGCAAGACTATGGCTTTTCTTGTGAGAGTGCTCTTCTTATTGACTTTAAACGATGGTTAGCTGCTTTCAATGTTATACGCATCTTTTGTAATAATCCTGGTAAGGAGAGGAAAGTATTTCCCAATCTAATCATTGATGATATTTTGCTCCCACCTTGGGATAGTAGAGTGAATCAACATTATCATGAAGTCACGAAACGTTTTAAGGATTTGTGTGTTCCTATTTTGTCTGTTCGTTGTAGTAGCTACGTTCATAACCAATGCTTCTTTCCTCCTTACCTCAACACTGCCAAAGTCCTGTATGGTTATCATTGCTCGCTGTATGATAGTTACCAGCTGTATCTATTTTATCTCTTTCAAACCATTGATTTATAATGAATGCTTGTTACCATTATTCAATAAATGTTACTATGAGAAGAGTTGTTGTTTTCATGCAATGGATGGGTTAGTTAAAGGGCGATCATGTCTTTCTCAAACGACTGCGGAACATTACGTTTTCATAGGCAAAGTTTAAAAGGAGCTGTTCAAGATTATGTGATAAAATTTCATAAAGATGAGACCGACATCGAAGCAGTGGTCGATGATGCTAGCACTCTATTTCTAGAGTTAATGAATACATTCTCTGATAGCATTATCATGGCGCGATTAGTTGCGAAAATTAAGTTTAGTCATTTTGGAAAGGAAGAGGTGGAAAGTCGCTCTTTCCATTTTGCTTCTTATTCAATGGAAGTGGTAGATCACCCCGAAGAATTTTTTAAAAGACATATGATAAAAATTGCTGAACGTCTTAACGCATTTAACCATCATGGTAGCAGTCTAGTGATTGAAGCGATTTCAGATATTCACATTCAACTTTCCATAAAGAAAAATTGAAAATGCAGTGGTACTTGATTGTAGCACAACTGGTTTTCGAGCTATGTCTGCTCACTCTCGAAGTATATTCCTTCTGTACATGCGTCTATTATTTAGAAAAGGCTAGCAAATTCATATCTTCAAAAAGACTTGCTATAGACATCAGTAACGGTGAAACTATGTGTTGTGATGTATGTAAGCGAAAGGATGGAAATGAAAAGCGCATCTTCAAGAGATGTAAGCATGCTTTTTGTCAACGCTGTTTCATACGTAATTGCATTCAACTTTGCCAATGTTACCACTGTGATATTGCTCATTTCGAGTGTCACTTATGTCGCAATAGTTAGTACCTATGCAAATGTGGTAAAGATAGGTTTTAGCAAAGACTAACACGGAAAATGGCGAAACGTAAAATGACGAAACGTAAAAGTCAAAAGTTTTCTTCAGCCATTCAAGCTCTCCGACGAATGAAAGCAAATCAGCGATACAATGCTATACGACATGCTAACGATAAATTCATTTGTGAAATTATTTCTCATGTGAGGAAGTTGAGGACGAAGAAATTAGCGCCAAAACAACGAAAGTTACTTAAGCGATATGCTACAAAATTGCGTTTCATCTCCAATCCTAAAGTCGCCCTTCAAAGAAAGAGGAAAACTCTAACACAAAAGGGCGGTTTCCTTTCAGCAATACTTCCAATGATAGCTCCTGCCGTGGGCAACCTATTGGGAAATATCTTTGGCTCTAAGCGTTAATTATGCAAATGTTGAGTCTCAAAGTAATAAAATGGATTTCAGACTTCAATGTGATAAAGTTCTGACTGTATCAGGTCCATCTCATGCAGGTAAAACTGTTTTCACGCTGAATTTATTGGATAAAAGAAGGGAGTTGTTTAAGGAACCTATCAATCGAGTGATTTGGTGTTATGGTATTTATCAACCGTCGCTGTTTCAGGAATTGCAAAGTCGCAACTTTATTCGACATGAAGGAATTATTCCAGTGGATAAACTTCAGTCTAATGATGTTGTTGTATTGGATGATTTATTAAAAGAAAGTAAGAATTCAAAAGATGTTACAGATATGTTTACTCGCGCAGCACACCATAAAAGGTGCTTTATCATCTATATTACACAAAATTTGTTTCCTGATGGAAAAGAAGCTCGTACACGAAACCTGAATACACACTATTATGCTATTTTCAAGAATCCGCGAGATAAAAGTCAATTTGAAATTTTAGCGCGACAAGTTGCACCCAGAGGATCAAAAGCCTTAATTGAAATTTTTCAAGCAGCTACTGAAAAACCATACGGTTACTTATTCATTGACTTTACGCAAGAGTGTCCGGAAGAATTTAGATTTCGAAGTGATATTTTGAAAACTCCCATGATTATCTACAAACTATGAGTTCTTATTCTCGCATGATTGTTATTCCTCAGGATGAATATGTACAATTGACTGCCATGCAGCAAGTAAAGCAACCTCTTGCAAATCAAATGTATAGGAAAGAAATAGATTATCAGCAAAATGTTCACATCAAAGATCCACATCGTGCTGTATTATTACAATCGGAAACTGTTGAGCAATTGAAAAACTTGAAGAATAAGATGCGTGACTCTGTATCGACTGCTACACCTTTAGCATCTCGCGCACATGCCATATCTCTTTTCAATAGTATTGAGCCCCATCTCAATGTAAATGATAGAGGAGAAATCATTACAGATGAAAATAAAGTGATTGATGCTTCACGTTATGAAGACTTGATTCAGTATGCGACACGTAGAAAGCGCCGTCAGGGCTATGTTCCACCTGGTTGGTCATACTTTCTTAAACTATTGAAAAAGCATAATGTGCCAAAATTTGCTTTGAATAATGAGACATTGAAAGAACTTGATTCAACAGTGGCTACTACTCCAATGCTTCAGACGATGAAAATGCCAACAAATTGGTTTAAGGCGTCACCCGCTACATCCCCTCCCACACTCAGTAAGCAAACAAGAGGAAGAACTCGACGTAGATCTACATCGCCACTAAAACTGGTAAAAGGAAAACGTAAAACAGCTCCTCCCAGGAAATACATGTTCTCAGATTATTAATATGAAGCAGATGTGTTGCTTGCCATGTAATGAGCCACCAGAGGTGAATGTCGTTGTCACTTGCACTTGCTGCGCCAGCTCTCATAATGAAACCCCTAAGCAATGTGAACACGATCGCAAAACCGCTAAAGCTAAATGCTGCAGTTGTTGTAAATGTAGAAAGGCAAGAAAACAAAAAGATGAGAAGGAGGAAAAAGAGTCAGTCGTCATCGACTGAACGTTTGAAGTCAATCTATTATGATGTAAAACATCCGGCAGGATTTGCATCTATCAAGAAATTATCAAAAGCGAGTGGTCTTCCACAATCACAAGTGAAACGATGGTTAAAGGGTCAGGCTACCTATACACTCCACAAACAAGCGAAAAAGAAGTACCGCACCCGCCATTATATTGTTCATGACATCGATGAACAGTGGCAAGCAGATTTGTGCGATGTTGCCTCCATTTCAAAACATAACTCGGGCAATAATTTTATTTTAACCGTCATTGATATTTTCTCGCGTTATGCGTGGGCTCAACCTTTAAAAACTAAAGAAGGGAAAGGAGTAGCAAAAGCATTCCAAACAATTTTTCGAGAAGGTCGCATTCCAAAAAGAATTCAGAGTGATCAAGGAAAAGAGTTTGAAAATCAGCATGTGACAAGATTATTTGAGAGGCATGACATTGAGTTGTTTAGTGTAAAGAGCGCTTATAAAGCTGCACTCGTTGAACGTTTTAATCGCACATTAAAAAATCGCTTGTGGCGACATTTTACTGCCAACTTGACACAAAATTGGACAAAGGTTCTACAAGATACACTCCATGCCTACAATCACTCTATCCATCGTTCTATTGGACTCAGACCAGTAGATGTAAATGCTGACAATGTAGATAAAGTGCGCGAATCATTCCAACGTAAACGCACTCATGTGAAAAGTGATGTGAAAATTGGCGATAAAGTTCGTATCTCAAAAGTGAAAAGTGTTTTTGCTAAAGGGTACCTCCCGAATTGGACAGAGGAGGTATTAACAGTATCAAGGATTAATCAAAAAGACTCTCCGACCACCTACAAGTTGAAAGATTACGATAATGAAGAAATTGAGGGTAGCTTTTACCGCGATGAGATTGAGGTAGTCACTGAAAGTGAAACATATTTGGTAGAGAAAATCATTCGATGTAAAAAACGGCAAGGTGAAGAATGGTGTCTTGTTAAATGGACTGGTTATCCTTCAAGTATGAACTCTTGGATGCGTCGTGCCGACATCTTTCATCTAAGTGATCGACAGTGATTCATGCAAAGTTGTAACTAACAATGTTTAGGGTTTGAGCTATGAATCCAACTGCCTCATTTTATTCACGACCCTCCTACGTAAGTGGTGGAGGACAAATTTACATCGGTGCTCGCCGCCAACGTGGAGGTAGCATACTTGGTGCACTGAAATCTGTTGTAGCACCTCTCATATCCAATGTCGGTAGATCTTTAAAACGAAATGTTTTAAGTAATGCCGTTGGCTTTGCTGGTGATGTTGCTAGTGATCTTTCCAGAGGTAGAAGTTTTAAGAGCAGTTTGTTGAATCGTGGGAAGGAACGCGGTTTAAAAACATTGAAGCAGACCTTTGCTGGTGTTACTCAAGGAAAGAAATCACCTAAACGAATGAGAAAAGGAAGGAGGAAACATCGCGGAGCTGGTAAGGTGCGATCTTCAGTCAAAAGGCATTCACGCAAACGTCGCAGAGGCTCTAATCATTCATCAGGCGCTAAACGACGACGCTGCTATAACTTCTAATCATGGAGTGTAAAACTTCCGGTTTTTGTTTGTTCGATCAACAAGCCATACAGACAGATATTCTTAGTTCAAGTATTGTAGATTATCATCCTCGAACAGCTGAGAATGCTGGCCCCATTGAATTTGTTATTCCTGGTGGTAGTGATGACTACATAGATTTGAGTTATGCGATGCTTGATTTGAGGTTTAGAATTCAGCAAGCAGATGGAACTGCTATTGACGATGCACATAAAGTTGGACTGAACAATTTACCATTGACTACATTACTTCGCGATGTTTCTCTAACGATTGGAGAGCAGCAGGTGGAAGGTGGTCAAAGCGATTATCCCTATAAATCATATTTCAATCATGTATCACAGTTTCATCCAGCAGCACAAAAAAGTCATATGGAAGCCATGGGATGGTACAGAGATGAAGCAGGAAAATTTGATGTTGAAACAAACAGTGGCTTTGTAAAGCGATCTGCTATGATTAAAGATAGTAGAGTATGTCAGCTATATGGTCCGCTGAATTTAGACTTCTTTAGACAGTCAAAGTTTTTACTCTGTAATACCAGCATGCGACTCAAGCTGACATTGAATAAGCCTGAATTTGCGCTGAATGCATTTGCTAAAGTTGACAATTTTAGAATTCATGTGGAAGATATTGCACTTTACATTCGTCGAGTAGTACCGAATCCAAGTGTCATTAGAGGGCATGCTGAAGGTCTTAACCGCCAAAATGCCATTTACCCCGTTCAGCATACAAAGCTTCTCACCTTTACAATTCCGAAAGATCAAAAGAGTTTCATGAAAGATGGCCTCTTTCCATCGGAAGCACCGAAGCTCCTCATGGTGGCAATGGTTGAAAATGATGCATTTAATGGTAATATAAAGAAGAATCCTTTCAATTTTAAACACAATCAGTTAAGTGAAATTGCTTTACGTGTTAATGGTGTGAGTCATCCTGGTCCACCCTACAAACCAGATTTTGCTTCGGATCAATTTATGCGCAGTTATGTTGATTTTATGGATGTCTTTGGCTTTTACAATACGGATGATACCAACGGACTGACTATGAAAGAGTTTAAGAGTGGATATACTATTTATGCATTTGATTTGACTGCTGACAGCGATATTAGTGCACCCTATCGTCAAGCGAACGTGCCTCATAATATTCGTTTGGATTTGACGTTCAAAAGAACACTACCTGAGACGATCAATGTATTAATTTATGCAGTCTTCGATTCAAATATTGAAATTACAAAGTATCGTGACGTGATTCTTCAGTATAATCGTTAATGAGTTGGTTGACTGCTGACGATATTAAGACTAAAGTGCAGCGTAATGCAGACGAAGCGACGTTGAAAGCTTTCGATAATGTCTATTCACTCGATACCTTACCACCTGCAGTAAATCACTATCCCATCTTTATTGTGCTAAACACTCATTCACAGAATTTAGGCGGTGAGCATTGGAAAGCGATCTTTATTGGAGAAGACCGACGTGGTGAACTATTTGACTCTCTTGCTCAACCTCCAAATATACCAACACAGCAGTGGTTGAGAAAACATACGCGTCAATATCAGCGAAATGAACGCATACTACAACATCCACTTTCATCAACGTGTGGTGCTTTTGTACTGTACTTCATCTTAAAACGTTTACATGTATCTCGATTTACATCTGTTATTCAAAACTTTTCATGTAATCCATCCTCTAATGAAAAAATGATTTGTAAGTTCTATCATGATTTGAAATAAAAACATCATGTTGGAAAAATTGTTTTTTATTTTACAATCCGCTGGGTACGTACATACTCAATGAGATAGTCTAGGATCATATTTGCTTGTACATGAGATTTTAGTCCAGTAATGATCACTTTACTATTATGAAAGATTGCCACATGCACAGGCAACCAACAACTAATGAGAGCTGCAGGAAAAAGTTCGGGTTCATAACACAAACTGTAACTGCT
Source organism: Prostheceraeus crozeri (assembly GCA_907163375.1). Classification (NCBI taxonomy): domain Eukaryota; kingdom Metazoa; phylum Platyhelminthes; order Polycladida; family Euryleptidae; genus Prostheceraeus; species Prostheceraeus crozeri. The sequence goes on along the minus strand of CAJQUW010002617.1, from coordinate 2,635 downwards.
GGTACGAATCTTCAAAAATGATAGACTGTCACTCAATTGAGTAGAGATCACCATATTGTCCACAGTCAGATTCGACATCACACACCTCTCCCTCTTCCATATCCGACGTAGTAGTCTCTGTAGCTCTAAGCGCATTGACTGCGCCGATGAATGAGAAAGGGCGCCGAGAATCTGTACAGTCCCATTTGGGAAGAGTTGAAGATTCCGTGAATTGTTCATCTTCACCACTAACATTTGAGGACGGCCGGGTAATACTTGCTGTTTGGAAGCTGTTGGCGTAATGTTGTGAGATCGATTTTGGTGTAGAGTCTGAAGCGACGGAGAATGTTGACGATGGTGTAGCGATGGCGCTTCATGATGAAAGAATGAGTAAATTGAGCGATGTACCTTCCTTTTATACTTTTCCCAACTACCTTGATGAAATGTGAAGTTAGTATGAAGTTGGGAATGATAGAGTTGAATTCGCCGATTGTTGACGCGCAGCCAGATGCGATTTCCAATACGTGAATGTCTTTTCATATAGAAGTATTTCAAGTCCTTCATGATATGATGTAGAGATTGAAAATGACGATAAGATAAAACAAACTCTCTTCTCACATTTCCAGTTGAATCTTTGAAATAGACGTTTCGATCATGATCCGTTTCAATACGTTGTAGGGAATCTAATTTCCAACTCATGGTGCGTGGTAATCATATCTGATTAAGATTTGCATAGTAGGGCGATGAACTCACGACGAATAAATGTCATGATGGAGCGATGTATGTATCTTCTATACTTCTCCCAATTGTATTTGCGAAATGAGAAACAGTTTGCGGAATGAGAATGGTAGATTTGAATTTCATTTCTGTAATGTTGAAGCCAAACTTGATCACCCAAGGAGATGAATCTTAATGTTTCAAAATATTCCAAATCCCTCATGATATCATTGAGGTTGACAAATTGTCGCCATGTTAATGTAATTCCTCTTGATGTATGACCATGAGAATTTTTGAAATGTACGTTTCCATCACGATCAACTCTGATATATTGTAGAGAGTCCAAAATCCAAGTCTTCATGATGTTATGCAAAGTTGCAGATTAGCAATATAAAAATGTCGTTTTATCATATTTTGCTTAGCAATGCGGCTACAAAGAGATTTACTAGCAATCGAGCCGCACTCTTTTCTACTCCCATTGATCATGCACAACAGCTAAATGGGAATTGGGAAGTGGGTGTCACTCAACTTGTTTATAGCAACTGTGTCTATACTTTTGATCATGAGGTGATGACTATTAATATGAGGCGTACAGCTGCTTATCAATGTGAAAAGGGGTGCCGAGTATACATTCCACAGTGGCCAAAGAAAGATCTCTTATCATGTAAAAAGTTTATATATGATTTCTTGAATAAAGCGTGTAAACATATTGTCCAATTTACTCCGCACAATGATGATTATAATTATGTACATCATGTAGTTGAGAAAGATTGGATTGTTGGTTTAAGTCCAAGTTTAAGAAATGATTTAGGCTACCTCGCTAGCGCCTTAACAAGCTATGATAATTTTAACGTTAATTACCACATAAGTGGTCATAAACAGTTAATATATCGAGAGGAAGCTTATTATGTAGATCTTATTCCAAGAAATGAGAAGACGTTGGTGAAGAAGATTGTGATTAAGCCAAGAAAGACAAACATGACTCCTGAAACATTATTGAAGAAATTTAATTATCTCCTTCGAGTTGATGACAAACAAGTGGCAACATTGACTTATATTAAATCATCTAATCATATTGCAATAAGCAAATTAAATGATGATGATCTAGTATTAGTTTGTTCAAAAGATTTTCATCAGTTCTTACGACATCGTTCTGCAGCTGTTCATGGAAAATCTGATATGCAACATTTACCATGTGAAAGGTCAAATCAATTTGATACAGAATGGGCCGTATCTTTATACAGAAAGTGTGTAGAGCCTTTTGGTGGTTTCTTACATGAAACAAGAGTGTTGATGCCTCGCATTATTACTTCGGTTAAATTGGTTGTAGATTATTTAAATGAAGTGATTAATGAGCAACATATTTCATTTTCTGAAAAAGAAGGTACTTTGTCTCTCACTATAAATGGAAAAGGTATTGAACTAATTATGGATAAAACTCTAATGGACATTTTGGGTTTTGATCAAAATATCTTTAAAAGTGGTACTGTAACCAAAGCTAGCGCAGACATGTCGCTATCGCGTCGTATTAACTATTTTCAGATATATTCCAATATTGGTGAAGATGTACGTGTGGGAGATGTTGAAGCTCCATTGCTAGCAATGATACCATACCAGCCAAAAGCTGCAGTATTTTATCTGAGCATACTTTCAAGAAAGTGCATTATACAAAGCTGAAATCAAACTACATCCCACAAATTGATATTGCCATTTATGATGATGCTGGTGCGTTGATTCCTTTTCATAAAGATGCTGTGACAAGTATTACACTCCATTTCCGAATGAAGAGTTAATGCAAACGTATGCTAATATATTTTTCCAATGTGAATAATATGGAAAGTGAAAATAAGGACTCGTTTCTAATCTACTTGCCCAGTAATGCTTCTATGAATAAATTTCCCCAAAAATAAACCATCAGACTATCGAGTAGAATTCAATG